>JABCMI010000024.1:0-90442 GCA_026261945.1 Hirschfeldia incana
TTTATTAAATGTGAACTATGAAAGATTTCGATAACTGAATGTGTATATATATCAAGTAAACCAATGAAATATTATCATTATCTCAATTCGTTTTTTTCTCTAAGTTTTCTTATAAATTATCATCAGACTTTATTTTTTATTTACTTTTTATTTATTTTATTTTTGGATGTGTGTGTTTCAATATTTTTGGTAATTTAATTTATTTTACTGGTTCAAAAATACAAAATAGATTAAAAGATATCAAAAGTTCACATTATTCGTGTTGTCCGGAAAAGAAATTCACATTTTTATTTTATCGTGTATAACATTTGATATGTAATTATGCTCTCATGGTTTCATAGTTTATAACTATTTTGTATTAAGAAGACGTAAACTGAAACAAAATTCAAAGAAAACTAAAATGATCAAGAATATAAAAATAAGTTATTATCATGTTTAAATCATAAGAAAAATATTAATAACTATTAGTAAACGATGAATTATGTCTGTATGTGCGGACAAAACACCTAGTTTATATGTATAAAACAACCATTATAAACCAAAAAAAAAGAAAAAAAGAAAACAATAATAAAGTTATAAATAATTGTGAGCCGAGTATCCTGACCAGCTAAGCTAGACTACAACGGAGGAATTGATGACTGTGGTTTACTGTGTTCATAAATATATTTATAACTTATTTGATGACTGGTCAAGTGATCCTGCGGTTCTTAAGTCAAATTCTCAGGTCTACACACAAACTAATAGTTTATTTTATTTCATAATTTATAATTTTTTTTGTAAATGATCTTCTCAACCTGAAAAGAACATTTGGGCTCCAAAATAATACCCAATAATAATTAGTTATTTAACCCCATTTTGAAAAATTGATTTCTGTCGAAAAAACAAGACTTGGTGGTTGTTCCCTCCTGTTCTTGGCGCACACTCTAAATCAAATGGCGCGTAAAAAGCAAGTCTTCTAAAATCTCAGATGCATCACTTCCAAATTTGGCTTAAATCCCTTCTATTCACAGACTTCATATACACTTCTTCAGTTCCTCGTCAATCCATCTTTCTATCTCTCTCTCTTCTCTCTCTCTCTCCAGTTCTACATTAATGGCAGCTTTCGGTCCAAAACCTCAGAACGACAACAAAGAGAATGTCTCACCCTCAAAGATGAACACCATTTTTGTCAATCCTCTTGATTCTTCTTCATCTAATGATAAAGATAAAACCCAAATCAGAATCAGAAGAAGACAGCCTCTTAACGACATCACCAATCTCTTTGTCTCAAAATCACCATTGCCCTCTTCGTCCGCTCCATCATTTGACTCCAAATGCATTAAGGGAAGATCTGGTGTTGGTATCAAGGCTGCTGCAACTTCTTCATCTACATTCTCTTGTAGAAATTTCAGATGATTTTTTTTTTTTTGGAATTGGTATTCATCAATACCATGTCATTAACATTCATGTACCCGCAACACACAAGATAGAGTTCCATATTGGTATACTGGTTTACTATTCTGAAATTTATTTTCCTGCGTCAGAATAATTATCTTAAATTCAATAGATGGGTTTTTTTTGAAACACAGCTGGAACTGCTTATACATGTGAATTGTGATATGCTTTGTTTTTCTAACTAGGAATATTGTGATAGAGATAACGTTAGTGGCTGCAATTTCAACTGAACTGAGAAGTCGACCAAAGTAACTGAAAACTGTGTCCGTAACTTCGTAATAAGATAAAAGATTTTGTATTTATATTATATATATAAATTAAATTGCTTTAAATTATTTTCAATATTTTGTGAGTTACATACTTTTTATAACCTTCTAAGTGTTGGGATTGATCAAAAAATCTCATGTACAACTCTATATTATCCGGTTAGAACGATATTATTTATTTTGGTCTGAAAAGTAGACCCGCATAGATTTTTTTTTGGCTTTTTTTTTAAAAAAAATCTTGTACTAATTAGGTTGAACATCTCTTTATATATTAGACATTTCTTGTCTAATTTTTCAATGTGAGACTAGGTTTGTTATCTCACATTCTCCCTTTCAAAGTAAAGATCACATTCATCTCGTGTCAAACAACTGATTTCAAAGATTTTATGACTTGATCTTTGCCACGCACATACCTTTCATTCATAACTCGAATGGTTCTATTTATATCTCGAAGGGTATTTTGGTCTCTTTGCATATTTTTCGTCAACTGCTTTGATAACAATTGTTTGGATTATAAAATCTCATATCAAAATCTTTATTATCTGATTAGTACGATATTGTCTATTTTGGATCTAAGAAATCGGTCCGAATGGATTTACTTTTAATTTCCTTCTCAAAAAATCATGTACTAATTATAGTTAGACATCTCTTTATATATTAGATATTTTTTATTTAATTCTCCAATGTGAAACTTAATTTGATATCTCAAATTCTTCCGATCAAACTAATAATCACATCACACCCAATTCCTATATGACTGGTAAATTTATATCTTCAGCTGATAGATTTGTTAAACGTGGTGTCTGTAATTTTTTGTCAAAGTTCTCTATTTTGGAAAACTAGAGTTTGATTGCACGTCTTTATGGGAAACTTTTATATTATGAATACATAGTTTTGAAAATATTTTTAATATATGATTTACATTTGTATTATTACTGTGTAATCCTTTAATTTTATTGGCTAGATTTTTTATTCGACATGATTCATATATAATCATTTGCTTTATACATTTTACCTTGTGATTTATGTGTTTCAAAACATTTTTGTCAAACAGTTTGCTGACACCGGTTTTGTTAAAATCTGGATTTGGATAAGAAATGCTTCAGTTAAAAACGAATTACAGTATAACAAGTGTGATTAGTTGTTGGCAGATTGTTGCCCAAAAAAAAAAAAAAAAAAAGTTGTTGGCAGATTAGTTGGAAATTTATCCTTGAACTAGATCACTTAACCTCACCTTAATGGAATGTAAACTACACTATACCACATCCTGAAAAATGCAATTAAACAAAACAATATATTTTCTCATATTTTTTAGTTGAAACTTTTTGAATATTCTTGTTTGTAATGAAATCTCCATGAATCAAATGAGTGAATATAAATATTGAAAATCTCCGACTCACCAATGAAAAACTAACACAAGCCCATAGGTGCTCTTAGCCTTTGACTTCATTATATTTTACTCCTTTCCGTTTCTTTTTTGTCTTATTGGAATTTCATGAATCACTCTCCTCGTCCATTGTCACTACCTCGTATTATATAACTCTCTCTCTCACACACACACACACATAGTGCGCATACATATATTATTACTGTCGTCTGTCGTTGGATGGAGAGGGACGGTAGAGTTACAGATGGTGTAAGTTTTGGTATTGTAGATTTGTGCTTTATGAACATATATAATTGTCACTATAATAATAATTAGCACTCGAAGCCGCGTATCTTAGCGCTCTTTTTGTTGTTCTTATCGCTCTTTTTGATAAACCACTGTAACTATATAAGATTCATATCTTTTTCGATCAAAAAAAAGATTCCTATCTTTCTTAGTTTGATGATGTAATTACGAAAAACGATTGCATAAATTGATAGATCTTTTTATCTTGGAGATTATTTCAAATAATCAACATTCCATTAAGTGGTGGTTTAGTCTTGTTTACTTTTCGATCGTGTAACTACGTACATGTTAGTGTGGTGACCTATAACAACATATCGAGTGTTTATGATCATATGTGTTATAGGTATGCTTCGAACCCCTATCAGTGTCCAGTCCAGTTCTAGAATAGTTCATTCCATAAGTCCGACGAAGTCCAACTCACTAGAAGACAAAGCCTGACGATGAAAACAATGTGACAAGCTTGCAGCAATACCCAAGGGAAAGCGTGCCTGAGCGATCAACAAGTACAGATGATGCAATCTGACCCAAAGTTAATGCTTTGGGACAAAGCGAGCCGAGCTACCCGTGTCGCAGAGAATTGTGACAAGACCGAATATATGAACTCAGCAACAAGGACATTATCTTTTATCTCATCTTAACCATCCCGCAACTATAAAAGAAGAGCTCAGTCGGCTGATTATCCTCATAATTTCTAAAAAGTTTTTAGAGAGATAGACTTAGCGACCTCTATCCTCATTTTATAGCAAATTTGATTGGATAATCAAACTCATATCTTATTTGTAATCTCTTTCTGACTTTATTTATAATATAGACGAGATGTTCGATTTGCTTTGTTTGTAGTAATCTACTCAATAATCGCCACTCGAATCCCACTTCCAACATATGCATAGCTGATTACTTAACGAAGGTTTGACAAATATTAACACACCGTGAAAAACGATCTTATTCGATTCAGAACTCGTAGATGCTTAAACTAATTTATCATAAGCACCAGTTGTGTTACTCTAATGATTTATACTGGAAATGAGGAAATCGATTCTCACTTGATGCATTTTAACCACCACGCGCGATTTTTCACCCAATTTTTGGTATAAAATCCATTCTAAAGACAAGGCCGCTTAAAAAATCAAGGAGTGTTTACAAATGGATCGCACATGTATAAAGGGCTTGACTAGTCATAGGCCCCAACACAATAAGTATATATTAAGATGTCGTTCGTATTAAATATGTGTACTATACCGTAATGCGGCGATCTTTATCATTTTTATACTATTCAAAGCACCAATTTGCACTTTGCGAGTCGCAAGAGTCACTTGCTAAGATGGTTACAGATTTGATATGATTATTATAGATGTTTTTCGTAATGAAGAAAAATGAAGGCAACGAGAAAAACTGTCGTCAGTGACAACTCATGCTTGCACTTGCCATAAGCACTCAAGTCCTTAGCTATAGCTTAACCCATCTTCACTACCATTACTAGAAACCCTTCCAATAAAACTCTATAAATAGAAAACCTCCAGGGATCTGTTATTTCCTCATATTCACTCATACACACAACGTTAACTACTACACAATTGCAACTCATCTCTCTCCCTTTCTATTGCCTTTCTATATATAGAAACAAGTTGCAATATATTATGATTGCAATGGCTAAGTTAAGCTTATCCTTATGCTTCTTGGTTTTTTTTCTGCTAGCCTCAGTCGCCATGGGAAGCCGTCCTCTTGAGCGGGCTCCAGTCGGAGTGAAGGTGAGAGGTCTAATCCCTTCTATTGAGGCTACGAGCGCGACTACACTGGATGGTCAAACTGCAGGTAGCAGCAGCAGACATGGCAAAACTCCAGAGCGGTTAAGCCCTGGAGGACCCGACCCGCAACATCATTAGATATTTAGGGCTTCCTTTATGACTAAGTGGGTTGTTCTCAATTTCTTTGAGATTTGTATTTCTTATCAATAATTTGGTTTCATTATTGAATCT
Source organism: Hirschfeldia incana (assembly GCA_026261945.1). Classification (NCBI taxonomy): domain Eukaryota; kingdom Viridiplantae; phylum Streptophyta; class Magnoliopsida; order Brassicales; family Brassicaceae; genus Hirschfeldia; species Hirschfeldia incana. Next base: position 5,349 of record JABCMI010000024.1, read on the forward strand.
GTTTTTTTTTTTTTCGTTGTAATTGTGAATTTGGGTTTGTAAGATTACGAAGTATAACAATTTTATTGATATAATATTTGAAGTTTCGTTACGTTAGATATTATCCAGTATCCACAATTTATATTAAGAAAAAAAAGTTTCCGTTTTATTTTACTAATATTGTTTTGTGCAAACGCAAGGTATGAGGTTGATTTAAATGGTCTTGCATGTAGGATTCTGTCGTGTTTACGTCGATTATGAGTTTATGACTAGTATGTTTTTTTGGGCAATTTTGTTTTGCTAAAAATGTAAATATCATTTTATGACTAGTATGTTAAAAAACAAATTTAATAATGATGGAGTTCATGTAGGTGGCTGTGAGATTTTTGTTATATTTATTTAAAAGTAAAGACGTTTGGAAATTGGAATAAATAGTATAACTAATTCCCATTAGATAATAATAATATAAAAAATATCTGAACACTCGTTGCAGAGTTTTTGAATATGCATGTAGTATAGCAACATTTCAAAAATAAGAAAGATATGTAACCGGAGCACATACAAAACCATGTTTTTTTTTTGTAAACCATGTTATTTTTTTGTTATTGCTTCAGTTAGATTTTCTTTCGTATTTTTTTACACATTATAAGAAAACTGATTTACATATATTATAGATCATATATTTTCGAGTAATTCTTAGGTTTACTCTCTAGGGTGAACCTCTAGGTTCACCAACCAATAGTATTTCATTATTTTATATGCAATATTTTTTTAAAAAACATTAAGTAAATATTTTTAAATTATATTATATTTTTAAAACAAAAAAAAGTTAAAAAATAATAGTATTTGCAAACAATTTTTTTAAAAGAAAAATTAATACTGTCAATAAAACATTATACCCTAAATTCTAATCTTAAACTATAATCCTAAATCCTAAACTCTTGGGTAAACTCTAAACCTTTGGGTAAGCTTTAAATATTTGGATAAATCATAAAACCTAGAATTTATGATTTATCCAAGGGTTTAGGATTACGATTTAGGATTTAGTATTTTGTTGATAGTATTAAAAATATTTTTAAAAAATTGTTTGCAGGTACTATTATTTTTTTTATTTTGAAAATATAATATAAATTGACAATATTTAGTTTCTTTTTAAAAAAATACTGCATAGAAAATATTAGATTTCCATTGGTTGGTGAATCTCTAGGTTTACCCCTATGGAGTGAACCCAATAATTACTATATATTCTCCATGCAGTTTTTTTCAGTGCAAGAATACACTTTTTAGACTTCAACATGTATGTTTTAACTAATATTCTAGATTGGCTATACAGACTTTAAGTGATCTCCATCATTTTTCTGAGCATTTGGTCCATCAGTTATTCAAAAAGATATTTACAAAATTAATCTTTTATCAAAAGGTCTGTTTATCTTGATAAATCATGCTTTACCGATAACCAAACACCTAATACTATGATCACCCCCATGGATGTTGGATCATGAGTGGAAAAGACAGATCCGATGAAAATCATATGTAAATCATGCTTTACAGTAAACCAAACACCTAATACTATGATCGATCTCCCATGGATGATGGGTCATGAGTGAAAAAGACAGATTCCAATGAAATTCATATGGGTATCAAAAGAAATTAATTAAGATTAACCGAACATTTCACACGTATAAAGAGATAAATCACTATCTTATAAACTACATTTTTATTAAACTAAAAAAAAAGCACGGGACCTAAAAGTTGACGAACGTGAAAACCAAAATGGGATTATCGGCTGAAAATGGCATCATAGAATAAAGTTTCTTTTTCGACGAACAAAAGGCGGCGAACGTGAAGCATTCTTTTTGCTAAAACTTAAAAGCAAGTGTATTTTTACGTAACGCCAAAATCTGACATATCACACGACCCAAATGGACCCCCGTTATAAATTGTAGCAACCTTTTCTTTTTAAAGCATGGTGACCTTCTTATCATAGTGTAAACATACGCACGATTTGGATCATATATAAATCTTAAGAATTCTAAATGTTATATTATAAATGATAGTGTTCACAGCAATTGGCAGCTTTCGTTTTTAACTAAAACTGAAATACAGCATGAGTATTGCCTTTATGTTCAAAAAATATAGCATGAGCACAAAGATTAATATAGGCGACTTTATAGTATATACTTTACAAAGCATAGACTTTTTTTTGAAAAAACACAAAGCATAAACTTGTGCATACTATCATAAGAAAACACTGCAGAACAAAACATAATGATTCATTCTTGAATTAATAGAATATAAATAAATTTAAATCTGCAGAACAAAAAATATGAATGGTATACGAATTTACATCTTTTGAAAGACAGAATATTCTCATGATCTGATTATTCGTTTCTAAATAGAATATAAATGAATCAATATACACTAAAAGGATTATCTTTTGAAACTCAACATTAAATGGATCTTATATATACAATACTTAAGATTATCGAGGCATTAAGATGTGAAACTGTGTCCATTCAAAAGAAAAAGAGATGTGAAACTATGATAGTGTCAAACTTAAGGGTAATCACAGATCCTTTACAACATTTGATTATCTACTATATATATATATAGCATATTATAAGTTTGTCCTGTGTTTTATATTATCAGTGGTCATATATAGATTGATATAGATTTTCATGAGTTTTGATTACCTAAAGAAGTTTCATTAAAGAGACTTGTTTTATAGATATATAAAGAGTAATAAATAAATAATAATAAATATATTTTTGTTTATAATTTCAATTATATATTTTCAAATCAAAATTTTTATAAAAAAAAATTTGATTTTTCATAGCTTTTTTTCTAAATATTATATTTTTTGAAATTTGATTTTTTTCAAACTATTTTTTTTCAAAATTTTAACAACTATAAATATAATTTTATATTCAAAACTGATAAACAATATAATTATATATTTAAAAAGTAAAAGTGTATAAAATGTGAATCATAGTTTTGGACATATAAAGTTGGATTTAAAAGTGCAATAGATAATTGGTAAAAAGTATTACATGGATTTTGTAAATCACATGGTTACATATGATATTTTGAAAGTTGAGCCTAATGAGTAAAAATGAATAGAATTCATCTCCCAATAACACTAGATTTAGTTAGAATGAAAGAATCAATAATAACAAAACTTTTAGAACAACAAGAGATTTGAATGAATATTGAAATTTTTTAAACCAATAACAATGAATTCTATTAAGATTTTTAAAATTCAAGAACCAATAACAATGAAGTCTCAGAATTTTCAAAATTTATGAGAGTTTACTTACCAATAACCCCCCCCCCCCCTCCCCCCTAACTATTTATTACATATAAGATTATGGAGAACTGTTTATGAAAACTCTACAACCCCGGGATGTCTTTAGTTGACTAAAAGATCAAGAGGTTTGAACTTTTTCTCCTCTCTAAAAAAACAGTGATTATTCGACTGTGATGGAGAGTGGGCTGTCATTAACTCATCGATAGGGGAGAAGATGTGTGATCTGGGATTGATCTTTTAATTTGTATGTGCACTATTGTGTAGTCTAGCAAATTGTAGCTTTTAGAGTGTTTGTTGTATAGATGTAGTTTGAAATCTTGTTGTAACTAAAAATAAATCTCAACCCGTACAACCGTGCAGGTTATTATTTTCATTTATATACACATAATTATTATTTTAAACGATTAACTATAATATTTAACATATTACAAATTGTTTAATATCACATTTAAGCACACATGCATCAATTTTATAGTTCATATGCAATAACTTAATTTATTTTTTAAAAGTTTTAATGATAGCATATATTAAATTATGTGATATAAAATTTTAAATTAAAAAATGAAATATATATTATATTATAAAAATATGAAAAGATTTTTATTCAAATACAATTTGAGAGAAATTATAGAAATATTTATTTGATTTGTTTGTTATAGAAGTATAAGGGACACAATATAGTACTATTTTTTAAGTAATAAATGAATGAAATGTTATTTCTAATAAATGTCCATTTTTTTAAATATCACACATGAATGAGAAGTCATGACTTTTCTTTTAACATAATAGACTAGATTTTGATCCGCGGTTTCAAACCGCGGGATAATTTTTCGATACATTCCAAATTATTTGATATATATATATATATATATATATATATATATATATATATATATATATATATATATATATATATATTTGTATCTATATTATTAAAACTGAATTACTTTTTGGTACTGTTTGGAAACAAAGATAACAATTTAAGTGAAATATTTAGTAACTCGGATAGTATTTTTAGTGTTTTTTTATTTACACATTTAAATGTTGCATTTACAAGAAATCAAATATTTCCTTTTTATATTTGTTTTATTTACAGATTATACTACTGCATTTATAATCAATTTAAATTAACTATTACATTTCCAAAGTTTTTCTAACAAAATCAATATTATTTTGGTCATTATTAATATTATACGAATATTAACTAAATTGCATGTATCTCAGAGGGATGAAGTCGATAAAAGGAAAGGGGATTCTCGGGGAAGCAAGGAAACCTTCAGGATCGATGGCCCAGATTTTGATTTGGGCAATCATAGAGATACAACTGAAGAATTACAGCGGTATATTCTCTGATTCTTCTCTGATACGGGAGGTTGGAACAATCAGGATCCGATTTGATCAAAAGGGATTTTGGAAACTGGAATGCTTGATTGAGATTGTTCCCGACTGTTTCAAAATGGCCGGATGGAGTTTAGAGAGGGGATCTGTGATTGATCCAACAGATTATGAAATATATGATTTTTATGGTAAAGTTTGGGGATGTGGAGAGAGGGAGAGTGGGGTTTATTATATAAACGATACTGCTATGTTATTAATTTCCATTATCTTATCGTTTTGTTTCTCTTCGTATTTGAAAACGGTGAGCGTGTTACTGATTCCTTTGGTTACAATAACACAGGGTCTATTGTTTGGTTCAATAAGCTCTTTGAGCAGATGTACTCTTTATGGTTTTCAGGGCATTTGGATTATTTGCTTTCTGTTCTTGTTATGGCATTATGCACTGTTATTTCTTAAGCATAATCAAAGGAATAAAATTGGATGGTTTTCTTTTTGGTACTGGTGGTGTATGGTGTTCCTACGATTCATAGTTACGAGGTGTTACAGTGTTCTGTCTGATGCATTTGGAAAAGGCTTGAAGGCAGTAGTGTTTTTTCTAAATTTCTGGTTTAAAGGTCATATTTTAATTTTTGGAATTTGTACAAGACAGACGTGGGTTTACGGGAAGAGTTGGGTCTCATTAAACCCTACTCTGTCCTCACAGAAATGGGTTATGATATGGCGTTACATGAAATGGGGAGGAAATAACTGTAGTCAACTATGGATTAGTGACGTCGGGCACTCGAGGAGGATCATACGAACTGGCTTTTGGTATTGGCCATCATGGTGTATATCTTCAATAAGTGTAAGAGGAGGGGATAAAATTATTCATGGACATGGCTTTTGGATGGTTCCGGAGGTCTTCAGGCTACAAGCGGATAAAATGTGTTGTTTGTGGTGGGTTGTACAATTGTCTTATGTAGAATTACAGACATGTTTGATATGTGGAAACTATTACTGGTCACAAATGAACAATTATTTTGGGAGTCAGTGGTGTTTAATTTGGAGAGTAGAGAGTATAATGTTATATTGCATACGAGAAGATTTGGGGTGGGGAGATTACAAATTATACTTGACAGATCATATATTTTGGGTCCTAAAACAACGTGGTAGAACCAAAGAACGTTTTGGATGGAGTGTAATCGACGGAAATGCGGAGGATCTTAACGTAACAAGGGAACTATGGTATCAAGAGTTTTTAATCTCTTTAGGGTCTCATTATACCCGCCTGCTAGCTCGACAGAGCACACTAGATTTATTTCTTTACGAAGGTTCTCAGTTGGAATTGTAGAGGAATGGGATGTAAATTGACTATTAGCTATCTGCGGGAGATATGGCATAAGTACAAACCAGATTTTCTCTTTTTATCCGAAACAAAACAGGATTTTGATTTTGTTCAAGGATTTCAATCTCATTTTGGATATGATAATGTAATAACGGTGGATCCGAATGGATCGAGTGGAGGATTGGCATTATACTATAATAATGAGTTCAACATCAACATACTTTATTCCATTGCGAGGATGATTGACGTAGAGGCAGAGACATTGGGCAAAAATATTTTTATGACCTTCGTATATGGGGATCCAATCCAGAATTTACGAGATCAAGTGTGGGAAAGATTAACTCGATATGGTATATCACGGGATGATCCTTGGTTCATTATTGGTGACCTCAATGAGATCACAGGGAATCATGAAAAGGAAGGGGGCCCATTGCGAAGTGCAGATTCTTTTGTTTCTTTTAATAATATGATACGGAACAGTGGACTTTTGGAATTTCCGGCAAAGGGAAATAAATTGTCTTGGCAAGGAAGAAGAAATGTTAATGGCAAATCAACAATGATCAGGTGTCGTCTAGATCGCGCTTTGGCGAACAAAGAATGACATTCAATGTTTCCACATTCACATACGGAATACTTGAAATTGGTGGGCTCCGATCATAGGCCGATAGTGGCATATCTAGAAGATAAGGTTGTGAAACGCAAAGGGCAGTTTCGGTTTGACAAACGATGGCTTGGAAGAGATGGATTTCTGGAATCAATTACTAGAGGTTGGACAAAGGAAATGAGGAATTCAGAGGGTACTAGGGGAGATGTCGTGTCACGGATTATTAATTGCCGGCACGAGATATCTATCTGGAACAAAAATAACCCTCCCGTATGGAAAAGATAAAATTGCAGAGCTTCAAAAGGCTTTGGAGGAAGTCCAAAAAGATGATAATAGATCACAAGAGGATATTTTGGAGGTGTCTAGGAAATTACAAGAGGCGTATAAGGATGAAGAAGATTACTGGCAACAGAAGAGTCGGAATACATGGAATACAGCAGGTGACCTTAGTACAATTTTTTTTCATGCTTTAACAAAATAGCGGCGGACGCGTAATCGTATTGTGGGATTATATTATAGTAATGGAAATTGGGTAGTGGATTACAATGGCATTGAGAGGGTCGCAATGGGCTATTTCGATGAGCTATTTTGTACTACGTCGCTTTCGGAATTTGATGAGTTTTTAGATGAAATTCAACCATCTATTTATCAGCAAATGAATCAGCGACTTGTACAGCTTGCTTCAGAAGACGAGGTGCGACAAGCATTATTTATGATGCACCCGGAAAAGGCACCGGGACCGGATGGAATGACGGCACTTTTCTTCCAACATTCCTGGCACATCATTAAAAATGATATTTTGGAATTGGTGAATCACTTCTTGACCACAGGAAAGATGGATGAGCGCCTAAATATCACAAATATTTGTTTGATTCTCAAAACGGAGAGGCCGACAAGGATGACAGAACTTAGACCAATAAGTCTTTGTAATGTAGGATATAAAATTATTTCAAAGGTATTGTGCCAACGGCTAAAGGCTTGTCTCCCAACTCTGATCTCGGAAACACAGTCGGCTTTTGTAGCTGGGAGACTGATTTCAGACAATATTCTTATTGCACAAGAAATATTTCATGGATTAAGGACAAATAAATCTTGCCAAAACAAGTTCATGGCCATTAAAACGGATATGAGTAAAGCCTACGACCGAGTGGAATGGGGCTTCATTGAGGCTTTACTTCAGAAAATGGGGTTTGAGGATCGTTGGATTCAAATGATGATGGAGTGTATCTCCTCAGTTCAATATAGAGTCCTTTTAAATGGCCAACCGCGGGGGCACATAATTCCGAAGAGAGGGTTACGGCAGGGAGATCCATTATCCCCTTATTTATTCATTATGTGCACGGAAGCTTTAATAGCTAATATTAAAAAGGCGGAAAATAGTAAACAGTTGACAGGAATCAAAGTAGCCAGGGCTTGCCCGCCAATATCGCATCTGCTCTTTGCAGACGATAGTCTTTTCTTTTGCAAAGCGCAAAAGGAGGAATGTCAGGTCATTTTGTCGATCCTTAAGGAGTACGAAAAGGTTTCGGGTCAACAGATTAATTTTCAAAAATCATCCATTCAGTTTGGACATAAGATTGATGAGGATACCTGTCAGGAACTTAGAGATATTTTGGGAATACAAAACAGGGGAGGAATGGGAACATATCTAGGAATTCCAGAGAGTTTAGGTGGATCAAAAGTTCAAGTGTTTGGCTTTGTTCAGGAACGCTTAAATAAAAGAGTAAATGGATGGACTTTTAAATTTTTTACGAAAGGAGGAAAGGAGGTCATTATTAAATCAGTGGTAACGGCCTTACCTAACCATATTATGTCTTGCTACCGAATTCTGAAAACGGTGATGAAGAAACTTACGAGCGCAGTCTCTCAATTTTGGTGGAGCCCAAGTGGTAACACAAAGGGATTACATTGGAAATCTTGGGATAAGGTTTGTTTACATAAGGATGATGGAGGATTGGGTTTTCGAGACCTGACGGATGTCAACACAGCTATGCTTGAAAAGCAATTATGGAGATTTTTAGAGAAACCAAACTCTCTATTTTCTCGTGTTTTTAAAGGTCGGTATTTTAGGAATACTTCACCCCTAGAACCGGCTAGATCATATGCGTCCTCCTATGGCTGGCGTAGTATAATCTCTGCTAGATCTCTGGTTAGCAAAGAACTAATCAAACGGGTGGGATCAGGATCTTCTATCTCAGTATGGAATGATCCATGGCTCCCAACCAACCGCCCGAGACCAGCAAATAAAAACCAAAATGTTCTCTTACCTGATCTTACGGTCGATTCACTCATTGATAACTCGACGCGTACTTGGAATTCACTGGCGTTACAGGAAATAATGGATCCTGCGGATGTAAAGATTGTTGAAAGTATTCCTTTAAATAGGATACAAATAGCAGATCGGGATGGTTGGCACTTTACAAAGAATGGAAAATATACGGTCAAATCAGGATATCAAATAGAAAGAGCATATCCAGATAGAGGGGTAGGGATAATTGAATTTGGCCCAACAGTCACGGATCTTAAAGCACATTGCTGGAAAGTGTGTTGTCCCCCAAAGATGAAGCACTTTCTGTGGCAGTTGTTGTCAGGATGCATAGCTGTTAAGAAAAATTTAAAGGCTCGGGGACTTAAGGGAGATATTGGGTGTGATAGATGTGGAGCAGCAGAGGAATCTATCAATCATGTATTTTTTGAATGTCCACCAGCAGTTCAGGTGTGGGCCCTATCGAGGATCCCTTCGCACCCGGATTATTTTCCAGGACAATCTTTGTTCACGAACATGGATTATTTATTCTGGAGAATAAAACCGGCAATGGATGAGCATTATTTTGCGTGGATACTTTGGTACATTTGGAAAGGGAGAAATAATAAGGTCTTTAGCAATTTGGACATAGACCCAACGGTAACTCTCAACCTGGCTATGACCGAATCGGCACTCTGGATAGATGCACAACAATCTATAATTCAGAAGACTCATACTTTACTGACATCTGAGACGGATTTACCGGTTAGACCGGGAAGATGGTGTTTTACGGATGGATCTTGGAAATTGGGAGATACCTTTTCCGGCCAGGGATGGTATAGTACTCTAGAAGGATTTGAGGGATTATTAGGAGCTCGAAATACAAGGGCAAGTCAATCACCATTACATACGGAGGTAGAGGCCCTGATATGGGCAATGGAATGTATGAGGAATTTACGGTAATATAATGTTACTTTTGCAACGGATTGTTCCCAATTGGTGAAGATGGTTTCGGAACCAGAAGAATGGCCGGCGTTTGCAAGCTACTTAGAAGACATCAGAAGTCTTAAAAGAAGTTTCCACAGCTCGGAGATTATTCATATACCAAGGACGAAAAACAAAAAGGCGGATAGCTTAGCACGTGGTGTGAGGCAAGAAACATCGTTTACCGTCCATATGGATACAGAGCAACCACTTTGGTTTACAGAGTCCACATGAGTCTGTAATCTTGTCGACAAAAAAAAAGAGTTTAACTAAATCGTCAAAACATAGAAAGCATACTTGCGATTTTTTTATAAAATCGATAGTTTAAGAATTTACCCTGTATATAAATTAAATCAAACATCCGCACGGGGGTGCGGATCAAGTTCTATTTTTTTATTGTAACTACATTTAGATGTTATAAATGAAATGTTATATTGAGTATTGTAAAATCCGTCTCGACCCACTGTTAAATTGGCAAATTCTATGGTCCATATGTAATCCGGTTTACTTTTCAATAAAAAAATATTTAAAAACCTTATAAAACCCATAATAACAACTAATACCCGGATCTGGCACCGTTTAACTGATAGATAACCCAATATGCAATCCGATTTGACTTAAATTATTATAGTTAGAGTATTCTAATATATGTTAATGAATGTTTAGATGAATGGTTTATATATAATGAAAGTGGTGTTCTAATTTTAATACAATATTTAGTCAAACTAAATTTTCATTTTGTTGTAAGCATAATGGATCATTTTTTTAGAGGATGCATACCCAAATGAGATATATTTGAGCATCAAAAATTTATATACATCTATTACAATTTAACGATTATGTTTGTAAATATAATTTTCATTTATTTCGTAAGTTTACTTTTGTTTTTTTTGTCAACAAGATTACAGACTCATGTGGATTCTGTAAACCAATTTGGTTGCTCTGTATCAATATGGACGGTGAACGACGTCTGTTGCCTCACACCACGAGCTAAGCTATCTGCCTTCTTGTTTTGCGTCCTTGATATATGAATAATCTCCGAGCTGTGAAAACTTCTTTTGAGGGTTCTGATATCCTCCAATGTCCAAACTACTAAAGACCTTATTGTTTCGTCTTTTCCATATATACCAAAGTATCCACGCAAAATGATGGTCATCCATGGCTGGTTTTATTCTCCAGAATAAGTAATCCATATTCGTAAACAGGGATTGTCCTGGGAAAAAATCCGTGTGCGAAGGGATCGTTGATAAAGTCCATACCTGAACTGCTGGTGGGCATTCAAAAAATACATGGTTTATAGATTTCTTGGCTGTTCCACACCTGTCACATCCAATATCTCCCTTAAGTCCCCTGGCTTTTAGATATTTCCTAACAGCTATGCAACCTGACAGCAACTGCCACAAAAAGTGCTTCATCTTTGGTGGACACCGCACTTTCTAGCAATGTGCTTTAAGCTCCGTAACTGTTGGACCAAACTCTATTGTCTCAATCCCCCTATCTGGATATGCTCGTTCTATTTGATATCCAGATTTAACCGTGTATTTGCCATTTTTTGTAAAGTGCCAACCATTCCGGTCTGCTATTGATGTCCGACTCAGAGGTATACTTTCCACAATTTTAACATCCCTAGGTTCCATAATTTCCTGTAAAGCCCTTGTATTCCAAGTACGTGACGAACTGTCAATAAGAGAGTCGACCGTAAGATCGGGTAAGAGAACATTTTGTTTTTTATTTGCTGGTCTCGGGCGATTGGTTGGGAGCCATAGATCATTCCATACTGATATATAAGATCCCGATCCCAGTCTTTTAATTAGTCATTTGCTAACCAGAGATCTAGCAGAGATAATACTATGCCATCCATAGGAGGACGCGTACGATCTGACCGGTTCTAGGGGTGACGTATTCCTAAAATACCGACCTTTGAAGACCCGAGAAAATAGAGAATTTGGTTTCTCTATAAATCTCCAAAGTTGCTTTCCAAGCATGGCTGTATTGACATCCGTAAGATCCCTGAATCCTAACTCTCCATCATCCTTGTGTAGACAAACTTTATCCCAAGATTTCCAGTGTAATCCTTTTGTGTTACCACTAGAACTCCACCAAAATTGAGATACCGCACTCGTGAGTTTCTTCATTGCCGTTTTTGGAATACGATAACATGACATAATATGGTTAGGAAGCGCTGTAAGTTTACTTTTGTTATTCACATGTTATTAGATTTTTATTATATATATAATTATATTTTACAACTAATTAAACTATTGACACATACTCTCTTGCATCGATTTATGTTTTAATGTAGTGTTTTATGATATAGTTGTTTTAATATATTTTTTGAATTAGTTAATATTTGATAAATATATTACATGTGTTTGAATAACCCGTAAAACTCTGATCATAAAAATATCAAAAGTAACATGTTTTACTGTATACTAAATATTAATAGTATCAAACTATTGCTATTTTTATCATATGTATATATATTTTTGTATATGTATATCTAATTTTAATACTTTAAATATAAGAATTATATTTTTATATATTTAGTGAGGGTTTTGAAAAAAATGTTTTTTTTTTTGAATTTGGATTAATATATAGCTGTATATATAAAATTTAATAGACACTAGATTCTGACCCGTCCTCTCCGGAGGACGGGTATACCTTTTGTTTTACATTTATTTTAAAAAAATTAATTTTATATGTATACTTTTAATTACTTTTTTTCTTTGTAATCATATTTGTGTAAAATATCTTTTTTTTTAAATGATGAGTAGAAGACTTTAATTTATTTTATTAAAATAGTTGGACTAAATATATATTAGTAGATTCCTTTAAAAGGACGGGTATATATATATATATATATATATATATATATATATATATATATATATATATATATATATATAAAATTTTAATTTTTATATTGTGTTATCTATAATCATCTTAGTGTTTAAAGTGGTTAGAGTTATTATATAGTTTGATGCAATTCTAAAAAAAATTAGATATAACGTTTATCAATTGGACATTTTAGGGATGGACAAAAAACCTAGATCCGAAGAACTGAACCAAACCCGATCCTAAGAAGTAATACCAAACCAAACTGAAATTGATTAAATATTCGAATGAGTTTAAGTTTTTGGTATTTAAAGAATTGAAACTGAACCCGACCTGAACCGAAGTATTTCAGATTGCTGAATATATCTGAAATATATTTATATAACTATATATATTAATTATTTTTAGATTTAATGTATATTAAAAACATTCAAAATATATAAGATACTTTTTAGTTGTTCAAAATACTTGAAAATATATACGAATAGTCAAAAGTACATGTTTAAAATAGCTAAAGTATACTCAAGACACTAAAAATACTTAAAGTATCTATTGATTCTCAATATAAATATTCAAATCAAACCAATTTATATGTTAATTTTAGGTATTTTGATCTATGTTATTCAAATTTATATGTAATATCTATTTTTGTTTATAGATTTTGTGAAACTTTAATATATCAGAAATTTAAAATTTTTTAAAATTATTTAAATGGGTTATCTGAACCCAAACCGAACCCGTAAAGATCTGAACCGAACCCAAACCAAAATTTAAAAATACCTAATGGGACTGAAATCTTTGAATCCAAAAATTCAAAATCTGAATAGAACCAAACCGAATCCAATGGAGGTCCGAACGCCCACTCGTAGAATAATTAATAAATAGTTTTTAATCTATTGAAAAATCCGTTAAATTAAATAAATTTAAAAAATATTTATTTCTATTAAATATGTGATTAGTTAGAACAAATTTTTTAAGTTAGAATCACAGATACTCAGCGATTTCCCATGATTTTCTCGTCAGTTTGCTCAACTTGAATTAATATAAATCAATAATAAATGAAAAAAGCAATAGCAAAAATAATTAAAAGTATAGTTTTAAATATATGCAGTGGCATGAGGTGGTAAATACTTTAAAACTTGAAAGACACCTAAAAAAGGTCTTCTGTTTTAATAGTATTGATTTAAATATTAATAATATATATAAATATATATATATATATATATATATATATATATATATTTAAAATAATTTTGAATAAAAATAAATATAATATTAAACATATAAAGATTTAAAACATATACTGTTGAAAATATAAAAATGGTATGACTAAATTGGTTAAAAATAGATTTCACATTATTATCATTACTTAAATTCTAAATAAAATTATTTGGAAGGACATTTTTCAGATTACATGATTAGAACAAAATAATAGAATATTTATGTTTCGATAAGAAATATGAATATTATTTTTAAAAGTATCAGAGAGTTTATAATTAAATTTTAATACATAATATATAATACTGATAAATGTGTCATGTTTAATCCTGTCTCTTTTATAACAAATACTTTTTGAAGCGCATAATATTTTATGTTGTGAGAATTCAGAAAAAATGTATATATCAATTTGTCACAAATTTTAAAATAGATAATTCAATTATGTTTGGACCCGTCTCTTTTTGACTTCTTTAAATTTCACATTATTATCACAAATGAAATTCTAAAGAATAATAATTGTAATGACATATTTCTTTGATTACATGATAAAACATTTTTTGTAGAATATTTATGTTTCAATACGAAATATGATTTAAAAAAATACAGAAAGTTTACAATTGTTATTTTTAAATATTGTTTAAAAAAAGATAAATTTGCCATGTATTTAAACCCCATCTCTTTTTACATCTATCCCTTTTAAAACTCAAACCCGTATAAATTCATTTATTTATTTTTAATAGAATTAATCATTTAGTTCATGTATAAAGTTTTTTTTGCTGAAGACTTAATTATTTAGTTAGGAAGATCTTTCTAATTTTAATTATAAACATAATTCAAATCATTTAAACATAATTCAAAACAGAAGCCTACTCAAAGCCCAACAATATTAAAACAATGTCTAATTTTTAATCTTCAGCGTGTTCTTTGAAGAGTCCACCAATAAACATGTTGAGGAGCGAGCCACCGCTTGGCTTGCCGGAAATCTCGCTGGTCATCTTCTCCGGGTAGAGAGCAGGAAGCAAACTTGATCACAACGGCATGGATTCTCTAGCTTGATCCACTTACATGCCTTTTCCTCCATAACAACTGTCAAAGAACACGCTGAGAGCTTTTAGCACGAGAAATCTGTAGTGAAATCCGAAAAGAATAACTTGAAACAACTATATGAGAGCTTTAACTCAAACAACTTGAAACCTAATCCGATTTAGATACTCTGCTTATAGACCATTCATCCAAATTTTAGAAAGCAGAGATTGACTCTTATCAGGATTAGCCCCAAGAATAACCAGAGAAAAACAAAACCATCTCTCGATATCAATCGAGGTTAAAATATTTGATGAGGAAACATGAGTTGATTTATTCAATTAAAACAGATAAATAGAATGAGAACGATGAAGAACATCTCTGTTTTTGATTGAGATAACCACAAAAGTGGCTTAGCGACAGGGAAATCTGATAAACGAAATAAAGTTCGATTCATTAGATCGAAATATGTTACAAACAAAAAGATAAAGAAGATCTCTCACCTTCTGAAAGATGGAAGTATGTTACGAAGGTGGAGATAAAATTCTCTCTCTTTAGAGAAGAGATTAACGTGTTGAGTTAAAATAGGATTTTCTGGTGTAAAAAATCAAAGGAAATTAAGAAAATATAGAATTTAATTAAAACTATAGGTTTAAATATTCCAATGGCAAAAAAAAAAAAAAAAAAAAAAAATATTCCAATGGCAGAGATATGTAAATATTGTTGAAACAGAAGGGTACCTCAAAAAAGGGCCTTCTGTTTTAATAGTATTGATATATCATTATTTATTACATTAATAACTAAAATATAATAAATTTATTACTTAAATTTTGCATTAGTATAAATTAAATTCATTAGTTTAAAAATAATAGATTAGTTAGTTAGCTCCTTAGTTTTAGGCATGATATATATATATATATTGAATACTAATTAAATTAAATATAAGTAGAAATAATAGAGAAGTTAATTAAATGAAATGTAACAACCTAGACTACTTACAAGTAGATAAAAATTGTTCATGTTTTAATAATATTGATTTTATGTTTTAAATTAATGAAATTAATATATTTATTAAAAAAAAGAAACTCTGCAACCGATAATACTTTTTTAGTAGACACCAATGCACAAAGGGTTTTGTATTACGCCATATTAATGATAAACATCTTTTTACTTTTATTTATATAGCATATTCTAAGACCAGCAATGTTATCTATAAACCTGGAACATTCTGTATCCATAACTCTATAAGAAATTAGTCTAGCTGGCCCTGCCTAAACATACTAGACCCGGGCTTCCACATATAATATAGCACATCATGTATCATTAAGAAAATGTTTATTAAAGATTCCGCTTAAAGGATTAGTTAAACAATCCATAGTGGATTCATATTATTAGTAAAGGAGATTCAACTTTACACTATTTTTTTTTTTCATTTTTCACTTTATTGACGTCTCAACTGAATCATATATTTTAGTTTCAAATAATATTACACTAAGTGTTTTGTCCGCACATGCATGCAAAAACTTCTTATGAATACTTAGTAAATTTTTTTATGAATACTTATTAGTTTATGTTTTATTAATCTAGAATCAGCATAATAAGTTATTATTTATTGTTTTAAATAGTTAAATCAAATATCAAAATATTTATATATGTCAAATATTTTTTTATCGAAATATATACTTTATATTGGGTTAATGTTTTTTTTAAAACACTCATATGTTCGAAATAGTTTAGAAAATATATCTATATATTTTTTGCATGACTAATATTTAACTATAAATTGTTTTTATCGTTTTGAGAATTTTTTTATCTTCATTTTTAACTTTCATAATAATTTTTTTTTCAGATAGCAACATATATATATATATATATATATATATATATATATAAAAGAATTGTCTTATTTTTTATATATTTCATAATTCTATTTTATTATTTTACAATAAAATATTTAATTATTTAATATAACATAGAACATATAAACTTTATTCTATTAAAATAAAATTCCTTTTTAATTATATACAAGAATCATTAAGAGTAATATTTTAAAATTAAAATCTATCAATGACTCCGCTAAAAATAAATAATAAATCAATGATTTAGCTAAAACCTAATAAAAATAAAACAAATAAGCAAACTTACTTAAAATTATGGAGAACATGACAAAGAAGCAAAATCAATTCATAAATTGTTTTTAATTATATATAAAATTCATTAAAAATATTGTTTAAATTAATAGATTAGTGAATCAGTTGGAAACTAATGATAAATCAATGACCTAACTAAAACTCTAAAACCTAATCAATAACATATCTAAAAGTCTAAAACACTAAAATATAACAAATAAAAACTAACTAAATTTAATATAACATATCAATTTAATATTATTAAAATAAAATTATTTTAAATTATATACAAGATTCATTAAGGGTATTTTTAATTTAATATATTAATGACTCAGGTAAAAATAAATAATAAATAAATGATTTAACTAAAACCTAATAAAAACATGAAAAATAAGCAAAGTTACCTAAAATCATGGAGAACATGACAAATCAGCAAAATTACTTCATAAATAATAGTATTAATTAATATTTGCCAATTTTTGACTCAAAGAACCAAAACAAAACAAATATAAATTGGGAGATAATAAATATTAATTTTTTACTTACAAATTAACCATCTACTAAATTGTAATTTTGGTTCTACTATATTATGAAAATTGCAGAGACAAAAGTACATCTCTCGATATTTCCTCTTGGAAATATAATTTTTTGTTATATAGATATATATTATAATAAATTCACCTTTATAATATATTTTCTATATTTCAAATATAGAAATTATTAGAAATGTGGGCTGAAGATGTGTAAAGATAAAATTGTCATCTCTTGATTAGCATTTATCTTGAACTTTAAGTTTAAAGTTGGTTGAAGTGGAGAATATGAAGTTGGTCAGTTTTTTTTTTCAAATTTTGAATTTCTTCAAAAAAATAAAAAATATGTTCTCCAATGATTTACCACATCATATTATTATTTTATAAAAATAATAATACAAACTTTGAAATTAGTTGGGTGACATCAATAGTTATAATTTATTTAAGTAAAAACAATAACAACAAGTTAAAGTTAAGGATAAGTCTGTAAATTAAAAAAAATCTTAAGAAAATATAACTGATAATACTATTTATTTTTAAAAAAATTTAAAACAAAAAAAAATAAAGTGGGGTACTATTAGAGTAAAAAGTGAAGCAAAAAATAAAAATAAAGCATCACTGGTGTACATAAAAGGGGAATATAACCAATGATTGAAAGGTTTGATGGCCATCTTCGATTGTGATATTCATGTTCACGCACACCAATTAACTTAATGTGCACACTACCACAATCGAATGGTATGTCGATGTTGCACTTTAGGATTGAATCCACATAGACCAACTATTACACTTTATTTCTATAGGATCAATATCTAGCTAAAACAATAATGGGGTTTGGAGTTTTGAGTATCGTAACAAGCAGCAATAAAATAAATGTAAAAGTAAATTTA
Source organism: Hirschfeldia incana (assembly GCA_026261945.1). NCBI lineage: Eukaryota > Viridiplantae > Streptophyta > Magnoliopsida > Brassicales > Brassicaceae > Hirschfeldia > Hirschfeldia incana. The sequence continues at coordinate 23,755 of JABCMI010000024.1, forward strand.
ATTTAAAGAAAAGCCAGCCTAGGGTTAATTCATCGGATGTTAATACTTTTTAGCCAAACAATTATTCAAGTGCTAATAAAGACAGGTCTAGAACTTGGATCACTCAAGTAGAAAAGCCCACTGTCGTGGTACTGTCCCCTATGCTGATCGATCTTGATACCTAAACTCTCGTTTGGATCAAGATGCGATAGCAAGCAATAGAGATCAGGTCTGATAGGTTCACAAAACACCATAATATCCACCTTCGCTGATTAGGGATGCAATGCTCATTCATAACAGATCTAGCAACCTATTACACGGTTAATGAACATGTTAAACCTAGGATCTAACAATAAGCGGCCAGTTTACTGCAAGCAATAAGAACAGTTATGAACAAAGACAATTAATGGATTCACTTATCTATGTTTAGCTCACGATCTAACACCCTAGAACCCTAGACAAGCTAGCCGATTACTCAGCCATGACACAAGAGATCAAAGACATGGATATTGAATAATACTGCATTAAAATAACAGTAACAAAGAGAGGGTTTAAGATAATCTTCTCTGGACGAGATAGATGAAGCCCTCTCTCTTTACAAAGTCTTAAAATCACAATATGAAATGCTCAAGAGTCTGGTTTCTCTTCGAAAAGTAGCGTAGACTATCTAAGAAAAATAGAAAAAGATAATATGTGAAAGCCACAGGCGGCTGGGAGAAAATATGAGATAATTAGGGCAAATCCCGAGATATGATATTTTTCTTAAAAATCTTTGCCGCTGGAACAGGCACTTGGAACAGTCATCAGACTGTTCTGCGTGAAAATCACCAAACTGCACTGTTTTCTGCATCTTTTGCTGCAACAGGTCCATCTTCTATCCAGTGCAACTACAAACTTGTAATGATTCGAAATGGACTAGAAAGACTCGATAAAAACTTGAAAACCAATTAGAAAACATATATACAATGATGTATAAAATATCATATATCAGATTGTCATCTTCGTTTTATGTTTGCCAGTAGTTGAATTGGAGTTTTTTTAATAATAATTGTGTAGCAATTTGATACTCTCTTTTTTTTTATATTTATAGATAATTAAAAACATCTATAAGGTTACAATAATTAATAAATATGCTTTTTATAAAAAAAAAAATTAATCTCGCATTCGTACAATCTAAATTTAGCTATACTAAATACAACTAAGAAGATTTATGATGTTTGGACTTAGTGTTTTAGGTTTTAATATTCGATAGAGCTGAATGGATTTGACTAATCAGATTTACTTTTACTAAATTTGACGGATTGATGACAAAAAATGGTTGGATATCAAAATGAATGGAGATGAAACTAATTGAACTCATTTCTATATATTTTAGTAGTTATATATGATTTCGGATTTTTATTTAATCTAAAATAATAATATTTGGTAATCACTAATTAAAGTAGACTGAAAAAGACGTCTATTATACCCTAAACCTCAAATATAAAACACTAGATGTTTGCTTTTTAATTAAAAAAAAATCTTAACTATTGTATCAAATATCAAAATACTTAAAATATAAACTATTCAACATCAATATGCAAATTTAATTCAATAAAACAACAAAATGTTAATCTAAAATCTAGCCCTAAGAATTTAGGCTTTAAAATATAACATATTAGAACATTTTATTGTTAAACCATAAACATTGTTTAACACATGATTATCAAATCAATATATATTCTTTTAAACTGTTCAATTATGTAAAATATTAATTTAAGAACTTCATTTTTTTGTAACACTAAGTTTAAGAATTTCATATTAACCATTATAATGATGGGTAATTAAAAATTTGAAAAAAAATTTATATATTTTTAAAATTAATTTAAAAAAAATATTTTTATATATTTTTAAAATCAATTTACTACAAATCAAAATGTAGATTATAGAATAAATCTACAGAGTAAACTTCTTATGAGGTCTACAGATATGTAATGTAAATTTACGAATGATAGAATCGTAAAATTATTTTTGTTTTTTATATGAGTTGAATAGTATTTTGCAATATGAGTTGAATCAATATGGGGTTATATGAGTTGAATAGTATTTTGCAATGCATGTAGGCTGGTTTTGAATTTGATTGAATACATAGACTATTTTTATAGTTAGAATCAATATTGGGTTGTTTTTTTTGGCAAATCCTCCTATTTTGTAAGGAAGACATATAAACTTTTGTTTCACAAATTTCTATCTTCTCTTTCTCTTGGAAACCTTTTGAAATGCTCCACGATCACACGCAACATATCTTTTCACTGAACTAATTCTCATCGTTCGAAGATTCTATTCAAAAATTTCCAGGTGACTATATCTTCTAAGTTCTAACGTATCTCTCTAACATTTTCTACTTTTATCTATTACTTACATTTTTTTTTTTTTGGGAAAAGACTTATATTTCATTCACGTATCACGTATGAGACTCCACATCCAGGGAAGAACTTTCCAAGCTGTACTTCATTTATACATGTGGCATTAACGTTTATTAGCCAGATTTTTTTATTTATGCAGCTTATAATAATGTGGATCGTTGATTATCGTTTTAGTCGTGGATGGTTTAATTATAGAGAAATTGTACTAGGGGACATATTTTGAAATCGTAATTAGCAAAACAGTATAATGTATTTCAAAGCCCGAACAGCTATATAATTTTTAACCATTGACTGTTTCACTTTTAATCCTATGCACTGTTAACCTTCATCCATCATCTTAACCTTCTTCAGACTAGTCCTTAATTTTTGGCAAAAAAGAAGAAAGATTAGTTCTTAATTTCATTTTTTTTGCAAACCTTAATTTATTTATTTTTTCATTTTTTAGTTATTAATTTCATTTTTTCCTAGTTTGTTATGCATTTTAGGATATTTTTTTTTCATTTATGGGTTCTAATTTATGAATTTGGTATTTCTGATTTTTTTTTTGTTTTGGTATTTGGTAATGTTTGACAATATGTATGTTGTACGTTTAGTAACATTCCACAATGTTTCGTAAAATCGGAACATACGAAATTCCATACTGAGTAACACTATAGTATTTCCTTATCAACGATAAGCTCACGCTTGTTGTCAAAATGGGGAAAAGGGATTCCAAACTGCTATTTCAATGATTTTAAAGAGAAGGTTCAAATTTTTTAGACAAGAGAATATGGAGAAAATGAGATAAAAACTAATGGTTGAAGTTTACTGGCCTTGCGTCAGTTATCATTTTCTTCCTTATTTTTTTTCTTGAGTAGATATATTGGAGGATTTTAGCTTATTAATTCAAGTTCCAGTTTGATTATTTGTCTTGTACAACTCTGTAAGATTGAAAGTATATCCGAAAAAATGTACTGAATTTTTTTATCTTTAAAATTTTGTAATCCAAATTCAGCTATACCAAGTGCTATCTAATGAAATTTATATTTCTTGGATCTTTCTGTTTTAGGTTCTAATAGGATAGCTTTCAATAAATTGATTAATTGTGATTGTAACCCGTCTGTTCCGCTTGATGCAATTTGATTTTCGAGGCCATGGCTTTAATTGGATTGATTATAAAGTTGTTAAGTGAATAATAACTCTGACTTTTGAAAGATAAACTTGTAAGTTACTGAAAACCCTTGAAATGCATGCTCCACTATCCACACATGGCACAACGTGTTTTTTTTTTTGAATATTCAACATGTCTTTTTTCAATAAAATAATCCTCATGAGCTCGAAATTTTCCATGTGACTATCTATCTGCTTTAAACGTGTCTTCTACCTTATCTCTCTAACATCTATCTGCTTTTACTTATAAATTCCGTTTCTGGTTATTATTTTTTGTAACTTGGCTTAATTCCGTTTCTGATATTATGAAGCTGCTCTTGGTTTGATTGTTTAACAATACAGAGGGAAACAAAGAAATTTCTTAAGTTACAAAAAAAAACAAAGAAATTTCTCAGTTTTTCTGTTGTTCGTGTATTTTCATACATTGGATAGATCATGCCTCTGTACTATCTTAATCACTACCGCTCTCATCTGTGGTGCTCACTTCATTGTTAATGCTTATATCGACAAAGAATTTAAAGAGGTACAAATCTCTCATGTATTTCTATCATGTAAATACATATGTTTCTATCAAGACAAATCAATATTGAATATTTTCTTACATGTAAAGAACATTGTTCAAGAAATATGGTTTAAATGTCAATACTAGATAGAGTATTGTGATTTTTATTTAATAAAATTTAATTTACAGAGATTGCTAAGATGGAAAATCACTGATAAGATCATGCATAACGCAACATCCAGCACATGCAAGGTTTGATTTAGAAGAAGAGATTCGTTAGTTTCAAAAAACAAAAAGAGATTCATTTTTGTTTTGAGTTTCCCTTGCGAGATTTTTTCAAAGCAAAGTTTCTTGTAATAGCAAAGTTTCTTGTAATATATTTTCAGTAGAATCTAAACAAGCCATTGGGTAGTGAAGCATTACCGCAAGGAATCATCGTCAAAACATCAAACTTGGAAACGCAACATCTATGGAACTACTGTGACAGTGAAAAAGTAAGAATGATTATGAGATTCTTAAAATTTATGTCACAACTTTTTAGTTTTGTAGCTTAATGCTTTCGTGGATATTCCTTTCTCGATATTTTTGTTCAGGGTAATACAAAACGTTCGATGAGTTTGTTAGCCATGGCGGTCGAATCAAGCAAAATGAGCTAGTCAACAAAGTTATACAAAAGGTTTTTTCTAATCTTTTTTCTCTTAGTAAGATTTTTCCGCCTTTTTATATAAACGAATAATACTAGTTGCTGTCGATTTTCAGTTTCCTCTTCAAGATTTCGTGGTCATGCTTTTTCATTACGATGGTGTTTTGGACGACTGGAACCAGTATCCATGGAGTGCACATGCGATTCATGTTTCCGTGATAAATCAAACAAAATGGTCAGTTTTTTTTGCAATTCATATATTTATCTAAATAATAATTGAATGATGTTAATGTGGTAGGTGGTTCGCCAAACGATTCTTGCATCCTGATGTAGTTGCAGAGTATGAATATATTTTCCTTTGGGACGAAGATCTTGGTGTAGGTCATTTCAATCCTCAATGGTAGTCCACCAAATTTAGTTTTTTTTCTATCTTTTTTTTTATCTTTCTTGTTTTCCATTTGCATGATGAAACCATTTTATTTTAGATATTTATCTACTGTCAAAGAAGAAGGTCTTGAGATATTGCAACCCGGCCTCGACCCTACAGAATTAGAGGTGTATCATGCTAACTCGTCGCGGGAAGTTAAAATTCCATAGGCAGATATATAAATACAAAGGTGGCTTACATTGCGATGGCAATAGCACCGATCCTCCTTGCATCGGGTAAAGCCTATTAACAATCTTTAGTAGGTGTTCTTGAGAATGTCTTTGTTCCATTTGCGGTTAAAGTGTTACTTGGATATGCAGGTGGGTAGAATTGATGGCACCTGTTTCTCTAGATCAGCATGGAGATGTTCTTGGTATATGATTTAGGTAACATGTTGGTATTGGGTTTAGATTTTGTTTAATACCTATCCTAGTATAACCATAGGTTTTTTAATGCTTTCGTTTTCGATGCAGAGCAATTTGATCCATGCATGGGGTTTGGATGTGCAGCTTGGTTACTGTGCTATTTTATTTTCTAACTTACTGTGTTTTTGCTTCTTATAGTTTTTATTACAATTGGGAGGCTTATGCTTCTACATATTACCTCTTAAAAATTGGGGGTCGAAAGCCATGTTTTGGTTGGATATGGCCAGAACCAGCTCTGCCTTTATTGCTTGGTTCTTGTTTAACACAATCTTGGTCGTCAATCGGAAGAAAAATATAGTGTTGTTGATGCAGAGTACATAGTTCATTACGGTCTTCCCACACTCGGTGGGGTTGTAAATGCTTCTGTTGCATCTGTGTGTCTTAAATCTCTGTGCACCAGTAAAAACCCAACACTCATCTGGTATGCTTTTTTGGTTTAGGAAATTTACCTTTTCTATTGTATTTTTTCTATTGGGAAAAGGAAATCGGGTTTTTTTTTGAGGCTTGTATAAATATGGGTCTAAGGGTTTGTAAGTTATTCATTCACAGAATAATAAAAAACCCTAAACGGGTATTTGCCTCAATTTGTTTTGTTCTCTATTCTTCTCTTATAATACAACAGCTTCAAACTCTCCGCAGAATGAGACGAATCCGAAAACACGGGTACGAGCTTCTTCAAGTGTTTGTATCCGTTTTTTTGAAGTAGAAACGTGTATTTTGATAATCTGTTTGTTTTTTTTTTCTTTTCTTGAGAAGGTTTCACAGGATTCATCAGAGTCTCATGGAGTGGATAACAGAGCGCAAGTGAGGACGAAATCATTTGAAGAGATGAACAGATTCAAGGAACGTTGGAAGAAAGCTGTCAAGGATGATAGATGTTGGGTTGACCCTTATTGAAATCCTGAACGTTTAAGTAAACCGAAAACAAGATATTCTTCACTAATAGAATTTTGAGTTTGCTTTTGTTGATTATGTTTTGTTGTCTAATGTATACCATTGTTTTGGCATATATTTAAATTTTGTTTTTTTTTTTTTTTGACATCAAAAGGCCATTCTATTACTCAAGCTTGAGGCGGTCTGGGTAACCAGACCGGAATAGAACAACCAATAAAATAAAGCTCTCTATGAAAAGATCTAGCAGTCTTTGCAAGAAAATCTGAAAACTGATTGTGAGCTCGTGGCACATGAGTGATGTTGAAGTCCGGTAAGCAGATCTTCAGTGTCTCTATCCTCTCCAATTCTGTTGCGAAGCTCGGCCAAGCTTGTGGTTCCTTGATCATTGCAATCAGCTCTTTGCAGTCTGTCCCGAAGTTCTGGCAGGGTGAGTGTTGAAGCATATTCTCCATCGCCCATGGCAGTGCTTCTATTTCCGAATGCAAAGCTGACTCGCATCTGGCTAGATTTCGTGTCCCCATTAGTTGTGCTTGTCCATCATTATCCTTCCAAAGCCATCCACATCCGCTAAACTGTGCAGTAGGCGTCCAAGATCCATCCACTAAACATATGTTACCCAAGCGTAGGACTTGAGGATTCACATTAATATTCTCCTGTATCACTGGTGTATCATCTCATTTGCAGGAAACCATGCTTGGCATTCACTCTCTGCATATCTAACCAGCTCCAGTGGATCTCTATCTATCCCTCTAAACAATTTATCATTTCGAGCCTTCCATATGTACCAGATTATCCAAGGATAAGGATCTCTGTCTTGTTCTGGTTCGATGATGCTATTCTTTCTCCAGAATAGATAATCCATATTAGTATAGATGCTTGGTCTTGGGAATATATCTGGGCTCGTCGGTGTTGCCGATAAGGTCCATGCCTGAAGAGCTGGTGGGCATTCGAATATGGCATGAGTTACAGATTCGTCCGACTCACCACACCTCGGGCAGTAGTTATCACATCTCATGTTACGCCTTACCAAGTTCCTCGTTACTGCCACATAGCCAGTCAGCAGTTGCCATATAAGATGACAAATCTTGCTAGGCGCTTTTATCTTCCAAGCAAAGGCTTGGAGTTTCGCAATACTTGGCTCCACTATTTCCTTTTCATCTTCTGATCTTAATATGTTTTGGGCAACCCAATATCCAGATTTAACTGTGTATTGACCATTCTTGGTGTAACTCCAGCAGTATGTATCGCGGCGATGACCTGCACTTATGGCTAAGCTCCTCACTAATGGTATATCTTCAGGATGAACATAATTTACCAGTAGTTCCATGTTCCACTCTTTCGTAACCTGATCAATGAAGTCATTTACTCTCATATTCATATTCATCACTGGTGCAACAGAAATAGCTGGCCTGGCAGGCGTAGTTGGGATCCACGGATCCTCCCAGGCTCTTACTTCATAACCAGAATGTATCTTTCTCCTGAGTCCCAAAAGCAATAACTCTCTTGCTGCAGAGATACTAGTCCACACATAAGATGGGCTGTTTGCTGATTCTACTCTCAGCGGTGTACTTAGCCTGTAATATCTCCCTTTCAAGACTCTGGCAACCAGCGAGTCCGGATTTTGAACTAACCTCCATAGTTGTTTTGCCAAGAGTGCCAGATTAAATTCATGGATCATACGGAAACCAATTCCACCCTCCTCTCTAGGTAAACAGACTTTTTCCCACTTTGCCCAGTGTATTCCTTTTTTTGGTGGGTTTGAACTCCAACAGAATTGAGCTATAGCACTTGCAAGATTTTCACATATCTCCAATGGGAGCAGAAAAGTGGACATGACATACGTTGGGAGCGCAAGTAGAATGGACTTTATTAGCACTTCTTTGCCTCCTTTTGATAACCATCTATCTGTCCATCCATTCACTCGATGCATCAGCTTATCCTTTAGGAAAGCAAAGAGCTTGCATTTCGACCCACTAATGTCTTAAGGGATTCCCAAATAAGTTCCCATCCCTCCCTCATTCTGAATTCCGAGCACATCCTTGATCTCCTGTCTGTTGACTGCATCGATCCTCTTACCAAAGAGTAAGGAAGATTTGTCAAAGTTGATGCACTGGCCTGATGCTTTACCATATTTCATGACTACTTTCATCACTTCTTCACATTCATGGGGCTCCGCCTTACAAAAGAACAGGCTATCATCAGCAAAGAGAAGGTGAGATACCGAGGGGCATGCGCGTGTAACCCGCATCCCCGTTATCTTCCCTTGATTCTCAGCTTGATTAAGAAGGCTAACGAGCGCTTCCGTGCATAGAATAAAGATGAAAGGAGACAGAGGATCTCCTTGTCGCAAGCCTCTTCCAGGCACAATATTCCCTCTTGGCTGTCCATTCATGAGAACCTTGTAGTTAACTGTCGTGATGCATCTCATAATCCATGTAATCCAGATTTCAGAAAATCCCATCTTTCTCATATTTAGATTTTGTTTTAGTTGGGGAAATCAGTGAAATTGTATGTTTGGTGGTGGACCAAATAGAGTAATTGATTTTTTTCTTTGTACTAATAAGATATTCGATGAACGTGTATTATGATAATTATTAGGGGTGGAACGGATCGGATATTCGGGATATTTTAAGGTATCCGGATCCGGATTTGTATCCGGCGGATCCATATTTTTGCTATCCTTATCCGGATCCGGGGTTATTGGATATCCGAGCTTCGGATATCCTTCTAAAAATTGTAATATCCGGCGGATATCCGGATCCGGATTTGGATCCTTAAAATAAATAAAAATAACATTAGAACATATAAAATATTAACAATAATTGAAAAAAATAAAAATATGTACAATATTTTTAATTATATCTATGTATACTGTAACAAAGTTAGTATAAATTTGTGTATATATTAGTATAGAAATTAAAATATAGTAAATAAAATTTGTTTATATACATATATATTCTTATTTTTGAAATAATTATCAATAAAAATTACGGATCCGGATATCCGGAGTTAAAAATCAAGATATCCGGATCCGGATTCGATTTGCACGGATCTAATATTTTACTATCCGGATTCGGATCCGGCGCCTCCGGATATCCGGATTTTAGGAGCGGATCCGAATCGAATCTCGGATCAAATCCGAATCCCGGATAATAATTCCAGGCCTAATAATTATCAGGAAAAATTAATTATCTAAGAAGTACATAGAACAACAATTAAAGAACTTTAACAAAAAAAGAGAAAAGTAAAAAATGTTTTGAAAATAGAAATTTTGAAAAACTAACAGGAAAATATTAATCTATTTTCAGATAAACCCAAATTATACATATAGCTAAAACGGACACAAGTAGACGTAGTATACGTTTTAAGATAAAATATATCACAACTAGACTACATTTGTTTCTGGCAGCCATGCAATATAATGGCCTTTAATTGAACATCAACTACAGTACAAATGTAAAATTGATGGAAAAAATTAACCCAAAAAATTAGAGAAACTTTTTCTTTCTTTCAAGTTTGTACTGAAAGAAATATTTGAGTGGTGTTGAATGATGATGGTGTCAATTTAGCATGGGGGAGACTTAATTAGAGACCCAATTAATTAGTTTGATTGGCTATAAAAAGTTGGTCCAGATTTCTGCTCTTTTTTTTTTCTTTTGCATATTAAATTTCTGATTTTCCTCATCATTAATGAATCATATGTACAGAAGTACTATATAAACATATGTTAGTACTTGGGTAATACTATTAAGTCAATGTGCAGTTATAAACACATGTGAGTGTGTTATGAGAAATTAAACCCATAGGTCGTGCGTAGCTAACCCATTGTACTCAAAGAATAAGAAGGTGAAAATCCTGAAAAAGCTTAATATGGTCAAGTATGAAGTATATACTGCAGTGACAAAAATGAAGTATATATACTGTGTCGTTAAAATAGTTTTTTTTTTGTATCATAAACTTAGGTATACACGTTCCTAAAGTTTATAAGTAGCTAGTGGCACTTGGCAATCTTTTTTTACATCAATAAGTAAGAAAATAGTAAATTAAGAATCCCAAATGGGACCAAAAGCAGGAACACCAGAAGCCTTACAAGCATTAACAACGTCACGACTTCCTTCAGGATTGCTTGTAACAATAACAACTTGAGCTCCAAACTTCTTGGAAGCTTTCACGCTCATTTCCGACACATTAGGTCGTCCTAGAATGGTAGTATCGTGAACTATGATTCTGTCTTGATGAGGATAAGCTTTAATCCTATTCACAATCTCCGACCCGAAATTATCATCTAATCCTTTAGCCACCCAGATAAAATATACCTCGGCCTTACTCTGCTGCATGAGAAACGATAAAAATACACAAATCCCCGAACCGGTGGCCACAAGTAATACCTGCAAAAATGTATATACTAAATATAAATGGTAATTCAGTTGAAAAAGAATACTTAATTATAACAACTTAAAAAGAAATTATAATCTTGCTGATCATTCCCACGGTATTTTGTTTTCTAAAAACAATGGTCGACAGAACTTTTGAAGTGTAAAAGTATTCCACAAACATTTACTCCATTTCATTGTAACTAATATTAATGCTCAACTGACATGTCTTTTAATTTACCTTGTCTTTTAATTAAAAAAGCGTCAAAAACATGCTCAAAATTGTCAAATATCCAATAAATAAACTGTTGAAAATTGTCACGAGTAAGTTTTAAGAAAATTTTAATTTACCTTGTCATACAAGTTAACGAGATAGGGTAATCCAGCAAAGTGAACCGTACGGACCCATAAGTGAGTTGGAGGGTTTGAGACCAAAGACTTGGTGAAGTCGCCGACAGCACCAGCTAGCATCATGTGCGATGTCTTCCCATCAGATATGATCCCAAAAGCATGCCATTCTGATAACGGCGATGGACTGATCCTCCCCAAGATCCCTGGTTTCACGCCTCCACTGAACTTGATCAGAGACGCATGGTCCGAGAGTGATGATACGTCAACCGGAACGCGTCTCACAGTCAACCAAGGGAGCATAATAGCCACTGTGATCGCTAACGTAAACCAAAACTCTTGCTTTTCGACCAGCTTAGAGGCAAGATTATCAATGTAAGATCTTGAAACTGGATCGTAGGATATTTTCAGAATTACGAACGCCCAAACAAGCCCTAAAGCAGACCATCCAGCGAATCTGTGGACACGTTCAAAGACGTTGTGGTGTAAGTGACGTACAAGAGGAAACGCAGCTGCGGAGGTGAGGCAGAGGAGAGAAAGAATCGCTGACGCAACCGCTATGATCGCTGTTGACGTGTTGTCCCTGTCTTTAAGAGTGAGAACTAATGAATAGACAAGCCAAACGATTGAGGAAACGCCGCAGCCGCTGTGGATACCTCCTAGGCTTTGTAAGAGCGACGTGACCGCGATTTTCAAGCGGAGAGGGACAAAGGAGCGTCCGAGGATGGTTACGGTTAGGTAGAAAACGAGTCTCAAGAAGGCTTCACTTCTGCAGAGAGTTAGGGCAAGAATATTTGCGATTGAAAACAGAGATGCTCTCTTTCTAGCGTAAGTGAAACGTCCCGTGGCTGCGAGAAAGAGAGCTACGACGTTTAGAAACAATGAAGTGAGGAAGAGACGTTTGTAAACGGTGAAGAGTCCTTGATCAAGAAGTATGATCGATAGTCTTGAAACGCGTTTCTTTGGAACCGGTGGTTGCTGCGGTTGCTCGCTGCGTTTGCTTGAGGAAGAATCAAGAATTGCGTTTTCGTCTGTATCATTCTGTTGTTCGTCTCCTTCCTTGAACAAACCTCCTTCTATGTAGTAAAAATCGTCTTCATCTTCTTCTTCGTCTTTGTCAGAGTACAGATCGCAGAAATGGCTGCTGGCTAGGCTTATCGACTGTTGCAACGATGAAGGGAAAACTTTTGAGGCGTTTCTGATGAAATCCCTTGGAAGTGAAAATCTGCGGCTCGTTTCCTCGGGTTCGGCGTTGGCGTGTGTATTGATAGTGAAAGGGTTTGCTTGAGGTTTAATCTCAAACGCGACGCCTCGACAGCTAGAGAATCTCACAGTCGAAGCGTTTTCCATTATTTTTTTTCTGTCCCTTCTGTTGGTTTGGGTTATATGAGCTGAGAAATGCTGATTTAAGAGTGAGACACAACCCAACACAAAAGGCTAGTTATGTTCTGGCTTTCTGAAGAGCATTGGCTTATATAATGATTTGGTATCATCATATGCAAATTTTCATCATTGATTTAAAAATAATAAAAAAGACCTTCATTTTCACATCAGTTTCATTTTTTCTCTAATGAATGTTTAAGATATTTAAATAATTAATAAAATAGTTAACGTACACTAAAAATTGTTGAATATCAACTAAAAACTTTTAGTCAATATTTTGGAAATATCTGTTATTTGCTTAAATGTGCGATTTATAAAAAAAAAATATATAGATTTTTTTTTTCGTGTGCTCTTTGTGTTAATTATTTTTTTAATCTATTCATTTCTTTTTATTAATGTATTTATATAGTTAATTTGAATTCAATTGGTTATATATATTTTTTTAATATTAATATAAAACGTTAAATATATTAGTTTATTATTTTTTATTAATATATTCCAAAATGTTGACTTAATATATATATGTTAAAAAATATTTTTATTTTTAATATTTAAATACTTTTAAAATGTATTTATTTGATTATCTGACTAATTAATGGTTAATTTTAGGATTATGAAAACATTATACTAAATAGACTACTTAATGATGTTATTATACCAAAAGGGCAACCATGTTAAATTTTTGTTTTGGTTTTGGTAATTTTCCCTTAATTTTATGTGTGGATGATAGATTATTAAACTATGTTTTGAAAGTAAAATAGAAAAAGAGTAGAGTTTTTACGTATTTATCATTTACTGTGGTAATCAATGAAAATCAATTGAGTTATCTAAACTATCAGCAGCTTCTTATATCTTTCGATCAATACATGCACTTTTTTTGCGGTCGACAAAAAACAAAACGGTACTAATTTTGTTTATGCGTTACTCAGGAGTAGAAACATACCAAACAACGAACTGAGAGAATTTTTTGAAAATCAAAAGCTTAAGTCGTATTGAATGGTATATAATTATTATATCCGTATCATATAGTTAAGATCTTATATTTGGTTAAATATAACTAAATCCATGCCGTGATACGTCATAGTTTTCTACTCATCATTCTCGCGCTAAACGAATATTAATTATCTATGTTGATGGATATATGTATTTTTGACTTTTGGAGAAAGATACTTCTTTTGAATTACAGTTTCTGAATAATGTGACAATAAAAGAAAGATATACATTTGGAAGCTTCTTAGTAACAGATTACAGTAATAGATTACGACACTTCAATCCTCTGATTATTTCGATCAATAAATAATACTTGATTTTTTGTTCGGGCAAAAATCTAGTAAGTTCTCCAAAACCGATATCATAATATATATATATATATATATTTTCTTTTTTATAATCTTGGGGTATCCGACAGATCCAACCGATTAATTTCCAAAAGGGGTATGATATCGATTAATTGCTCAATCTTGTGATGAGTACCGGTGCAGACATAAAAAGACCACAAGCAATTTTTTTATAATTTGAAATGACTATTTTATAAATTTTGTAGATGATTTTAAAAAAAATAAAATAAAATGACTATTTTATAAATTCTGTAGATATTTTTTTCTAAAAGAAAATGATTTATGCAAATACTTTTTGTAGGCTGTGGAAGCAGGTGCTTGTAATGCTCCCTTCAAAATTGGTACCTAAGTAGTTTTAAGCAATGGGAATTCAAATCAAATGCTTAATCTAAATGCAACTAGTGTAACAAAGTTATAGAAAACAAGTAACAAGAACAAGTAAAGCAAATAGATAAAAGGATGGCCTTTCTGAAACAATACAAGTTCTAATTATACTTGGAGGCTAAAATCTCAAAATCCTCTAGATTAAGTGACTCTAGCGGCCACTGTTGAGCCATCTAGTAGTGGCCTTTAAGCGAGGGGATGTAGCGGCTTCATGTTGGCCCTAGGAGTGGCCACTAGCTGCTCTTGAGGCTGCTTCAGGATATCGCTAGCGGCATGTGTTGAGGCCGCTACAGGTAGGTGAATCTAGCGGGCTAGGTAGAGGCCACGGCCGCTACAAGCTTCATCGACTCTAAATTCTTCATTTTGCTCACTTCATCTCTTTAAATGTTCCGTTTTGCTTAAATACCAGTTCCACAATGCAAATGCACATGCAAATATACTAAACACATCAAAATATAAGATTAATGGATTAATACACGTGAGACATAACAAAGCTAAAACTATTTAAATTCACAATACATCAGTGTCCACCAGTGCTAGACTGACTCATTTACTCACAATCATCATGAAAAATAAATATCTATATCGTACAAATGGACATATTTGAGTTTGTAGGTTTCAAATCTAGATATTTACCAGAATTTCAAGTCCATTTTACAATATGGTCACGTTTGTGTGGTTGTAATATAATGTACTAAAATTAGGCCTTTGTATCAACTATTTTGTTTTCTGGTATCTTTTTTCTAGACTGTCATTTAATTCACGACGTACGTCTGAATTTATATAATTAGTTTTCTAAACACCACATGATATGCAACTGGACGGAGAACTTTTCAAACTGTATTTATATAATTAAGGGAATCATATAATACAAGTGGCAGTGACATTTACCATATTTATGGAACGTTGATTATCGCTTTACTCGTGGATGGTTTGATTATATGAATCGATTAGGTCAGTAAACTATACACGTGCTTACGTATTTTATTTTTGCGTCCATGGTTGTATAGATCTTAACATTTTTAAATGAAGATAGAGTTTTGTGTCAAAAAAAATGAAGATAGAGTTCAATAGGTGGAAGAAATTGGTGAAATTAGAGAAAACTGTCCAGAATTTTATATTCAATGCTAAAAGAACACATACATCGTTAGATGGTGATAATTCTTTTTATAAGAAGTTAGGTGATAATTATACAGTGTTTTCCAAACATCAAAAAATTTAACAACGGAAGTATAACAAATTATCAATTAACAATAAAAATCAGAAATCAAAATCTTCATTATCATCAATCTCATGTGTTAGGTTTTAAACCTTACTTTGTGCTCAAACTTGAGATGAAACCAATACCAAAACTTGTATTCCCTTTATTCACTATCAATGAATATCCTTACAAGAACTTTTAGAAATCACAACTTTGTTAAGACTAAAACACAAGACTCCCTATATTTATCCTCATCCTCACTTGATGATCCACTTCCTTGAGAAGTCACATCCAGATGTCCGTCTATATCATCAACTGACGCAATAACCGCTTGTGACTACAATGAAGGCATTCCTTCAGGCTTAAGCAAATAACATGATACAAGTATAGTGCAGCCTGGAAAGACTAAGCAAACATATAAGAGAAGTTGGAACCTCTTGATTGTGTGCTTCAATCATTCTATGCAAAAGTAGATTGTCCTTGGCGTATGCAAGGCTAATGGGAATCCAGTTCAGTTTATATTGCCTTGTTGAATAACCGATCCTAAGGACATCACCTTCCTTCACCTCAACACACGCATCTGGCTCAGCTTTCTGATCCCTAACCCATGTCCCATGCCCTAAACCAATTAAAACGCATACATCAAGATTCCAAAAACAAGAGAGAGAAATTCCACAGGAATATATACAATCAAATCTGATTTTGTACGAGAGGATAGATCGGTGATGAATAGTTTCTGCCGAGAGGGAAGAGATCTGATCTCCAAGTGGTAACTGCTAATGCTACACGTCAGCGGAATGTCGTAGCATGGATGTCGACCGACCTGCAGAATCTTTTCTTCCTTGTTGCGACTGTTGGTCACAAAGAAGATCATGAGAATCGCTCCCTTTTTCAGCACAGTGAACACAGGGATCGTCTTCTCCATCGGTTTCTCTACCTTGACCTCCTCGGAGGATATACTGCAGATGCAACGATGAATTGGAAAAATACATCCACTCCAGCTTCCTTGTGGATGCTCAGCTTCCTCGTGGATGCTTGAAGAAACCTGAGCTAAAAGCTCCAAATGAGCACTGTGATCCGGAAGGGCCACTCCTCAAAGCACAGGGGCAGCAACTAGAAGCGAAGGAGACAAACATACCAAGGAAACTTAGCTGGTGGATGAGATTACCTCCACATCTCGAGCTCAATTAACTTTGTGAAACAAAAGAGATAAACAAGCCATAGTTCCATTCCATGCATGGTAACATTTTACATGTGAATCTTTCAATGAATTTGATTAGTCTCAATAAGTGTATCACAATGCGAAAATTAAAGACGTTAGTTTCAAGACGCAAACAAAGGTGAAAATTATCTCCAAAACAGAGATGCTTATAGTAATTAATCGACTTGAGTGTAATGAAAGAAGAAGGAAGCATAATAAACTAATAAAAAAAAGTCAAAAGCAGAAACAAAGAAAGAAAAAAGAGAGGAGGTGCGACAGAAAATCACTTGGTCATTTCCATCGACAAGTTTCTTTCTTTACTTTTTTGCCTCTTCTTTGCCCGAATTTAATTTGAACCAAACTTGGAACATAGCTGTAAATGCGTGGGAACCATGATGATTCCTCTGTGGTTACTACGAAAGAGGATTCTGTGTAATACTTATCAATCGTAAATACAGTCTTCCCTGACTCAATATTGTTTACATTACAGCACACAACAACTTTCTTTTCCTCGTCCATCAAAAATATGTATGGGAGCTTATGAATGTGTAAATCCACTGTAAAGAATTTGGTCCACAAGGCAGCTTCAGTATCAATTTTACTGGTCACCCATATCTCCACTGTACTATCGCTTCTATGTAAAACAGAGAGTTGTTCTTCTCTAACAGCTGATATAGAGAAGATCGTACCACTACTCTGGAACGTAGGAACACATAGACGTCTAAACCGCTCTCTCGTAAAATCAAAACACTGTAAGCAGTAAGAATTGTCTTTTTTATCACAAGCAATCCAGTAAACATTTCCTTTCAAAGCTAAACCACTTGGATCCATGGACCAGGCTAGAGTTTTGACATCAAGAACCCTCCATGAATCAGAGCTAAACTCAAAGATTTTAAACATACCAACTGAATTGTTGTTTCCTTGGTAACTCAAGATTTTGTAGCTATGACAAAAGTTGTTTTCGTGACCTAGAGAGAAATAACAAGAATACTTACTATCGTACTCAGGTTTGATTATGCGTCTAGTTTCTCCTAAACATGGGTTCCAAACCACGATTCTATGGTCCGTAGTGGTGGTGCATAACAACAAACCGTTGCAGTGAAAAATATCGTATATACCAACTTCTTTTGAACTAGAATGGCGATCCTTCAGTATCAGTGGAACCTTAACTTCATTAGATGGAGCAGCGACGGTGAGACTGACACTCGCTAAGAAAACACTAGATTTCTTCAACGTGAGAACCAAGGACTGCTTTGGAGCGTTACGGAAGTGTTTCTGGGTGAATCCGCGGTGTTTGAATAAACCACTCCATGGTTTGCAAGTAAATCCTAATCGTTTCAGAGATGTGGCTGGAACTGTAACGACCCGTTACCCGGCCCAATAAACTCAGCCCAACAAATTGTTGGTCCAGCGCAAGAAACTTTAGGTGAGCAACTATATAAACAAGTCTAGACTCATTATTTTATTCTAGAAAAATCTAAGTCGTCGAATCTCTGCCGAAACCGAGCCGTTGTTGAGATCTAGTGACGAACCGAGCCAGCCACCGTCGCCTGAGATCCGATCCGTCACGTCACCACCGTTAACCGCCAAAGGTAACCCCGAAAACCGCTGTTGTATTAGTTTTATTTTCGTCCGATTCGTAAATCGTCGATATCTCTCTAACCGTGTGGTGTTTCGCAAATCCAAGACCACCACCGTGTTCGTAACGTCGAGACGAGTCCGGAGCAGGAAGGTCAGCCGGAGATCCGCCGCGACGCGCCCGCACGTGCAAGGAGAAGTCGCGGGCGTGTAGTTCACGCGCCGCCGCAACCACCGTCTCCGGCTGCCGTTCGCCGGAGCAACCGTGTCCGACTGCCGTCCGTCCGCCGCCGGAAATCCGCCACCGCATCGCCGCCGCGCCTCCGCCGCCGCCGGTGATATTCCGGTAAGCCGCCGCCGCCTTTTGTCGCTGCCGGCGACCGGCCGCCGGTGACTCGCCGTTGACTCAGCGAGTCAATTCTGTGACCGGTCCAACCGGTTGGTTAACTTCAATTGGGAATTGATTGCGGTTTGGTTTGATTAATTGCGGTTATTGGAATTGATTTTGGTTAAGGATTAAACCGGATTTAATTGATTTGATTTTGGTCTAATTGAAATCGAATCCGGTTAAAGAAAACCAGATGGTTTAATTCGATTTCAATTCGGTCAAGGGTTGACCGGCTTGGATCAGTGTTGACCGGGTTGACCCTTTGACCAGCGGATTGACTTTTTGACCAGATTTCCGGTTATCCGTTTTGGACCGCTTGAAGGGCGTTCTGACTCGATTTTTCGCCCCGATATAAGATTTGGAGTCTGTTTGAGGAGTTGGAGTTCATATCTACTATATTTCCACATTTTCTAAAGTGAGGGTCTACTCCGTAATTCCAGTACCAGTGTAGAATTCTTTCTATCGTAGTTTAGATTTCGAAGCATGAATTGAGTCTGTTTGAGTCGTGTTTGCTAGTTAGCTCATTTATTGTAAACTGGAATTAGAAGTCTAGAGGATTCAACTATTGTTTGGATATATGTATGTACATAGTTATGAGTAGGAACTATGTGCGAGGGCGGAGGTTCAGGGATGCCTGGACTAGCGACGCCACTGTTGGGCGGGGGCGCAGAGACGTCTGGGCTAGCGACGCAGCTTGTGTGGGGCAGAAACGTTTGCATTGACGCAGCTTTGTTGGGCGAAGTACATAGACATACTGTACTAGCCACGCAGCGTATGTATATCCGTATAAGGAGATGCGGGGTGTGTGGTTTAGCTATGCACTATCAGTGCATTGTTTGTGATGTGTGATGCTTTAGGCGTCTTGTTTGTTCATGTTAGAGCTAAACTTCTATAGTGGGAGTTCTATTTACTCAAGTCAGTGTTTTGCGTGGGTAGCATCCCATACCTCACTGAACGATTTCCCTGTCGTTCATCCCTTTTTCTTTCCCCCTGGAGTGATTGCTATTTGATTGGTGCTTTTGGGAGTTTTATTTATCTATTTTCCAGACTTACGTTTTATGTTTTATCGATATTTTTGAGAATTATTTTATTACTTGGATTTAATGTTATTTATTTTTGGATTATGATGTTGGAGTTATCTATAAGGAGCAATAAATGGAGTTTTTAAAACATTATTATTTATTATGTTATTTTGAGAAATACAGGTGTTACACGATATGGACATTATGAATTTGTGGTGATGCTCTTTGGATTAACAAATGCACCTGCAGCGTTCATGAAACTTATGAATGACGTTTTTCGTGAATACTTGGACAAGTGTGTGATTGTCTTCATTGATGATATTTTGATTTATTCAAAGAGCAGAGAGGAGCATGCTGAACATTTACGGATTGTGTTGGAGAAGCTCAGGGAGCATCAGCTGTTTGCTAAGCTGAGTAAGTGTAGCTTTTGGCAGAGAAAGATTTGGATTTTTGGGCCATGTGGTCTCTGAGTTCGGAGTTGCTGTAGATCTAGAGAAAATTACTACAATTTCGGAATGGCCCACACCTAAGAGTGCTACAGAGATTTGCAGCTTCCTGGGTCTACCAGAATATTACAGTAAGTTTGTCAAAAGTTTTTCCAGTATTGCCAAGCATATGACTCAGTTGACAGGCAAGGATGTTAAGTTTGTTTGGTCAGATGCGTGTTCGGAGAGCTTCACAGAGCTGAAACGGAAGCTGACAAACACACCAGTGTTTGTACTACCGAGGCCGGGAATACCATATGATGTTTATACAGATGCGTCTGGTACTAGGTTGGGTTGTGTACTGATGCAGGAGGGTCATGTTATTGCTTATGCGTCTCGTCAATTGAGACCTCACGAGGTCAACTACCCTACTCATGATTTGGAACTAGCCGCAGTGGTGTTTGCGCTTAAGATCTGGAGATCATATCTGTATGAAGAAAAGGCGCGGATTTTCACAGACCACCAGAGTTTGAAGTATGTTTTTACTCAGACAGACCTCAATTTGAGACAGCATAGGTGGATGGAGCTGTTGGCAGATTATGATTTGGATATCACCTACCATCCGAGTAAGGCTAATCAGGTGGAAGATGCCTTGAGTTGACGCAGAATCGATGTTTCGGGAACCAAGGAGGTTCAAGAGCTGACTGGGACACTTGCTAGTCTCAGATTGTGTGCAGTTACAGCAGAGGGAGAGACCGTGGGTCTTGATGCCTTGGAACAGGCAGATTTATTGTGGAGGATACATAAAGTGCATGACAATGATAAGTCCTTGGTTAAGCAGATTGAGATTGAGAGTATTGGATACCATACAGCTTTTAGTGGGATGTACATGTATCGGAACCGAGTTTGTGTACCTGATAATATGCCGTTGAGGAAGGAAATTTTACAACAGGCACACAACTCGCGTTTTTCTATCCATACATGAAATACCAAGATGTACAGAGATTTGAAGCGTTATTACCATTGGTCTGGTGTGAAGAAAGATGTTGCTACTTTTGTATTGCAATGCCAGACTTGCCAAATGGTTAAGGCTGAGCATCAGGTGCCTAGCAGGTTATTACAGAACCTGCCGTTGCCAGAATGGAAATGGAATATGGTGACTATGGATTTTGTGACTAGACTTCCAACCACGATTGGTGGGAGGAATGCTATTTGGGTTATTGTGGATCGACTCACCAAGTCCGCTCATTTTCTTCCGATTAAGAAAACTGATGGAGCTAGGCAGTTAGCAGAGATTTACATTAAGGAGATTGTAAGGTTGCATGGTGTTCATGCTAGCATTGTATCAAATCGGGATACAAAGTTCACATCTGCTTTTTGGGGAGCCTTTCAGAAGGCCCTTGGGACTAAAGTTCATATGAGTACAGCTTATCACCCACAGACAGACGGACAGTCAGAAAGGACTATTCAGACATTGGAGGATATGCTCAGGGCTTGCATCCTAGATTGGGAAGGAAGCTGGGGGAAGTATTTACCTCTAGCAGAGTTTGCCTACAATAACAGTTATCATTCGAGTATTGGGATGGCTCCATATGAGGCACTTTATGGTAGGCCTTGTCGTACACCACTTTGTTGGACCAAAGTGGGGGAGAGGCGAGACCTAGAACCAGCAATGGTTCAAGAAACGGTGGAGCAGGTGGAGATGCTCAAGACTCGGCTTAAGGAAGCCCATGACTGTCAAAAGAGTTATGCAGATAAGCGTCGCAAAGATTTGGAATTTCAGGTGGGTGATTTAGCATACCTGAAAATGAGGACATTTCAGGGTGGGTCTAAGACTCGAAAACTAAAGAAGCTTAAACCGAGATATATGAGTCCATATCTTATTTTGGAGCGTATTGGAGCTGTGGCTTATAGATTGCAGTTATCAGCAGAGTTGTCAGACTTTCATGATGTGTTTCATGTATCGGTTTTGAGGAAAGTTGTGAGAGAGCCAGAGCTCATTTTACAGCAGCCGCCAAGTGATCTTGGTACAGATTTGCACGCACCTTGTCAGCCAGTTGAGATTGTTGATCGGCAAATGAAAGATGTTCAGGAGATGATGACAAGTTTAGTTAAAGTTCGTTGGGAAAGAGATGATATCCAGGAGAAAACCTGGGAGACCGAGATTCAGATGAGGATTGATTATCCAGAGCCTTTTCAGGATGGTATTGGACAGTCGGTTCAGGAGCCGAATTCGGGGTCGAATTCTTTTGTAGTGGGGGAGAATCGTAACGACCCGTTACCTGGAGAGGAAGGAGGGCTGGGGCTGCAGTCTTTGTCTGAAACAAATAAGGTTTGTTGTCTGAAGCTCATTTGGCGGATCATCTCACAATCTATTCTATGGGTACAATGGGTTAAGAGATATTTGATAAGGATAGGCTCGTTCAAGAACGTCAGTGACACGTCTTCGCTTGGTTCTTGGATTTAGAAGAAGCTTCTGAAGTATAGAGCTCTGGCCAGATCCTTTGTTAAAGTCGAAATAAGGAGTGGTGCCACTACTTCTTTCTGGTTTGATGAGTGGTCTCCCTTGGGGAGGCTAATGGATCTCACACAGATGCAAGGCTGCATTGCGCTTGGGATTAATATCAATGCCACTGTGGAGCATGTTATTCAAAACTACAGAAGCCGTCGTTACAGAACAGCAATTTTAATCACAATCGACAAGGAGATTTTAAAGCTTCGAGCGCAGGGTCTTACGGGGGAGGAAGATGTGGTTAAATGGAGAGGGAAAGGCGATGTGTTTCGACCTTGTTTTGACACACACCAGACTTGGAACTCTATCAGAGTGCAGCAGCCAAAAGTTCAGTGGTATAAGGGTCTCTGGTTCTCTGGATCAACTCCTAAATACTCTGTTATGTCTTGGATCGCAGTACACAATCGTCTGGCTACAGGAGATAGGCTTCTGCATTGGAATGCTCAGCCAACTCACAGTGCATCCTCTGCAATGCTGCGGTAGGATCCCGGAACCATCTCTTCTTTAGCTGTTCTTTCTCTGAGACGATTTAGAGGAACCTCACAAGGAAGTTACTGGGACAGAACTACTCCCACATATGGGATCAAGTTCTCGAACTTATTTTGACGCACGTTGTCTCAGGAATGAAGAGATTCCTCCTGAGATATGTGTTTCAAGTTGCAGTCCATACCATATGTCTTGAGAGGAACGGTAGGAGACACGGCACGGTTCAGAGACCTCCGAGTCTCCTTATCAAATTCATTGACAAGCAAACAAGAAACCGAATCAGTTCATTTCAGGGACGAGCCGGTACTACTTTCAACAATGCGATGGGGTTTGGTTTGAGTCTAGAGATTAGACTATTTCTTCTCCATATTTTGTTTCAAAACAATCACGCAATCTTAGATTAAAGTTGCATTAGTTTGTAAAAAAGTCTTTTTTTGATTTGAATAAATTTAACATTCTTTCAAAAAAAAAAAAAAATCTCCAATTTGTGAGAATATAAATAATGTGATATTGTAGACGTCTAAAAAGTGAGTTCCAACTTCCTCCGATATCCATCACTTGAGTTTAAAGACTTTTTGATATGCCTACTTCCTTGGTTTTTACTGGATTTCATTTTGGTTTCAGGTGGTTTTGCAGGGGATCGTCACTTGAGTTCAAGGCTTCTTCAAAATGTGAGCTCCATAACAATGGATTTGACAGGTTTTAAGTTCTTACTGCGTTTTTCTGATTCGTCTTCTGGTTTGTATTTGTCATGCAGAAAGCTTGGATTAGTAATTTGGCTATTTGAGCCAAAAAGAGAAAACACTGAAGTTTGAACTCCTTTTCCTTTGATTTTTTAAGTATCCATTGTTCATGTGTGTGAATGATTAAAATACCCATTGGTCACTCTTGGTTTCTTAACGTCGGGAACATTCTTTCAACGCTTACTATGACCATTTCACCAATAAATTCAATAAGTTAATGTGTTTATCTATTTTTCTCCTATTGCCTGTTGCTTCAAATCTTATTTTCATCACAAATGTCAATTCATGTCCACTAGGCACTAGATTAATTTAAGATTAGATTTTTGATTCACTCTTTCCCTTAGCATTATGTATTTGGGGTTGATCAAAATAACATGCTTATGGTCACAGGGGCCAGGTCCTGACATAAATGGTGCTTTTTCTCTTTTCCAGTTGGCTACGTTGAGGTATAGTAAGTTAATTTGATGCAGATATGTCTTTACGTTTTTACTTTCCCATGCCTTTTTGTCGACAATTTTTTTTTTTTTTTTTTTTTGATGACTCAGGTCTCCGGTTTGCTATTTGGACGACCGACTATCCACCCGAAGGCGGTCCTGGGGCCCAGCGGAAGGCATGTTAAATCCGCTGTGGCCGGGTCTCGAACTCGTGATGGCGGGCACCTCAGCCGAGGTTCATTTACCACCAGACCACGATGCCCGGTTTGTCGACAAAATTTGAAAGCTAAATAGTATGTATTTAACTACACATACTACAAAAAAACTTCGAAGTATATATATTTTCGGAAGTTAAAAGGGTTTATTTTTAACAACTTATATTGTTGCTCTGGGATTTCCAACATTCGATAGTGAATATTAAATGTACCAGTTTTTAAGTGAATGTTATATTGTTGCTCTTGGACACAAAACTAAGAAAAATATATTTACACCACTCACGCACAATGAGGTATTTTGCATGGTTTTATTTCAATTTTTAGTTCGACCGCCTATGTTTAAAGTAATATAAGGTGTGATGGCAATGACAACAGTTTCTTGCTTTTTAACGCTTCTTAGTAACCATTAAAACAGCTCTACTTGCAGAAAAAGGTAGCAAGATGGAACAAGGTGACGGACAATTGACACATCTCACCTCTCTCTGATGGGTTATGACCGAGAGTGTATTAAGAGGACGTAGCGCCGTGTTTAACTCCATGGGTGCAGGATAAACAATGCCACTAGGTGATATAGCTATAAAGATGTGGCTGGATAGGTTTTCTAAGCTTCATCTCAACTTCTCATCAACCCCTCCATCATTTATCAAACATATTTATGGGCCTACCAAAAATAGACAAGCAGAAACGTTTCTGCAGCTTCTTTGCCATTTCTGCTACTCTTCGTTTGCATGTACAGCCTGGTCGGAGTTGGAGAACAGAGGTAGCAGCTGCAAATACTGAAGGACGCTGAGAGATTGACTTCTTGAATGACATCGACCTTTGTTCTCAAGATATGATTTCCATGCCTTTGTTCGAAATAAAATATAACTAATAGTATGATCTTTTCTATTATTTTACTAAGTGGCCACGATCAAGGATTCCAGAGTTTTTCATTCTGTATCTAAAGAACTGCAATGTAATGTAATATCTTTATTCATTACTCTATTCAAAACTTTCTTTTCCTTATTTTTTTAATCTCAGGCACTCTATTTATAGCATTTCCAGACATTGTCATTCACTTCTCTATAATTGCAACTTAGCTTATAAGTAATTAAGGCTTCGCCCATTTTTTAGAAATATTGGTTTATTAATTATTACTGGACCGATACGCAAAATTAACCTTAAAGCATTTTTTTCTTATAATAAGCCTTAATCTTTTTTTCTACAAAGAGATAGACATTACAAAAAGATACAATCACTGAAGGCCTAAACAAAGATTTCATTTATTTAAAGAAAATGGTAAGCACAATAACAGTTTGCAACTTAATGTCTTACAGTCATAAACTTTTCAACATAATTTTGTAATGTGTCATGTTGTACTTAATTCGATATAAGACTTTGCACTCACTTCTCTATAATTTCAGAAACTATGATTTAGCTTTCTAGGCTAATAAGATTCCCTTTATGGTTTATTCTACTTTTAATAAATCGATAAGACACAACCACTTCTGTTATTTAACTTTGAACTAATCGACTTCAAAACAAAGTAATATAATATGATTGCTAAACACTATCAACGGGATTAGAAAAAAATATCATTCTCTTTTAGCTCAAATTCATCTTCATATTTTTGAACATAATCTCTTTACTAAAACCTTAAAATAAATTGAAAAATTATTTAATAATAACATATATGAACCCGGCGCGTAGCGTCGGAAGACCACTAGTGATGTGATATAATTCAAAGAACTTTTTACTCTCTAAGACACATTATCACTTTCAATTTACACAATTAGACACATCTCACATGCAACACACATTTTCCATTTGCTTTGTCTTTTCTACCCTTAAACTCAATGAGAAATAAAAAAATAGGAGGAGAGTTTAGAAGGAGAGAAACAAAACTATATGCTTTATTTTTTATCTCATCTTCTAATTATTTTTATTTTTTTTCAGATTCTAATTTATATTAAACAAAAAAATAATCATAATAAATTATATATAAAATTCTCTATCTTTCAAGATCCATTTTCATATATATATATATATTTATTTATTTATTTATTTATTATATATTTACATGTAAAATCAAGTGTGGACGTGGATACCAAAACGTGGATAGAAGAATTATAGATTAGTTGTGGATTTGAACATCTTAA
Source organism: Hirschfeldia incana (assembly GCA_026261945.1). Classification (NCBI taxonomy): domain Eukaryota; kingdom Viridiplantae; phylum Streptophyta; class Magnoliopsida; order Brassicales; family Brassicaceae; genus Hirschfeldia; species Hirschfeldia incana. The sequence goes on from JABCMI010000024.1 coordinate 50,347, forward strand.
TACGAAGGTCGTCGGCTGATACTTTTAAGAGCATATTTTCCGTCATAGTCTCTGAGAATGAGAAATTCACTTACCATGTTTCCACCACTATTCCCACACCGTCACGCCACCACCACAATCGAGTTCCAGTTCAAACTCATTAAATGTCTCATATTTCGAACTGTTGTACACGGATCTGTTGGAGACTTTCCCCGTGACGATCTCAAGCTCCATGGGTTCTAACTTGGGTCTGGTTGTGGTGAGTGAGGAACGAGTCAAGTAGATGGAGAGGATGTGTTGTGTTTGTTGGAGAGGAGCAGCTTAACTCAACAATTGATTCCACCAACTCGAGTAATTCTTGCTGAGTTAATTCAGAAGTCCATGTGATGACGATCTCAAGCTCTCTATTCTTTCTCTCTCTATTGGAGGAAGACGACATATTTGATTACACTTATTTGTAGATGTGGACACCAATTTATGGATAAATTTTTGTTCACAACTTTTTTTTATATCTATATAGTATTGGTTTCCTGAACGTTTTTGCCAATGACAAGAAATTGTGTCAAAAACATAGGTATTGGCTTTGATTCAGTCCACAATTTGTCGTATCAAAACAGAGAAGTTACTATAGTCTAAGTTTTTTTTTGGTGAGGGTTTTAATAACAGAGTTTGTGAACGTAGTATAACTTTAATAACATGAGTCCATGTCTATATATTATAGAATACGCTGAATGAATGTATTATTAAGTATGTGGAAAGTATTTATACAGCAGTACATGTAGGGTTTGTAATAATACAGAGTATTTACAAAGAGATCCTTTTAGTCTATAATATCTACTTAACATGCCCCTTCAAGATGGTGGTGCTGGAGCAACACCAATCTTGGACCTTGAAGACTGAAAATGAGTTCGAGCAAGTGGTTTTGTCAATCCATCGGCTAATTGATCATGTGTAGAAACGTGTGTAACACGCAAGAGTCCATGTTGAATCTGACCACGTACAAAGTGATAATCGAGAGCAATATGTTTCATTCGCGAGTGAAAAACAGGGTTGGCACAGAGATAGGTTGCACCAATGTTATCGCAGTATACAGTAGGAGTGGAAGTGATAGGCACACCAAGCTCAAGAAGTAGAGAGACTAACCAGCGAATTTCTGAAGCAGTGTTGGCGACTGCACGGTACTCTGCTTCTGTGGAAGAGCGAGCAACCCCTTTTTGTTTCTTCGTCGACCATAAGATAGGTTGAGAACCAAGGAAGATAACATATGCATTCGTGGAAACAAAATCGTCGGAGTCTCCAGCCCAATCTGCATCAGAGAAGGCGTGGAGCATTGGGGAGACCTGTTTCCGCAGAAGGATTCCATGGTTCAGAGTTCCAGAGAGATACCGAAGTACCCGTTTTACCGCCTGCCAATGATCTGTAGTAGGACAATGCATATATTGCGAGAGTTTATTGACAGCGTAGGACATATCTGGACGGGTGAGAGCAAGATATTGAAGTCTGCCAACAATCTTACGATATGGTTGCGGGTCAGTGAGAGGTGAGCCAGAGCGTAGCGTAAGCTTTGGATGAGTGGGAAGTGTTGGGGTCAAAAACGGTTCTCTCGAAATCAACGGCTAAAACTGTTTATCCTGCGCGGACTTTCCATAAAACAAGCGTCGAAAGCAAGACAAGTCGTATAGCTTAAAGAACCTATGTTAAAGTCGATCGTTCTTGTTTTACACGATAAACTTTACGAGAAAAACCAACTAAGATTTAGTCGTAAAACTTCGATGATACAATCAAGAAGAACCGAGAGACATTAGGTCCGTAGCTAAGATGACACGACCATACGAAAGTATACGGAAGAAACGGGAAGTAATCTAAGTTTGGACAGGCCAAACGACAAACAATCCGCCTTGAAACTTCAAAGAACCCGTTCTCTCAAATCGTGAGGACCCAAAAAATGAGCAAGATATCAAATCGAAGCCCTCGCCGAGACGCACGTGCTGACTCTAGGCGCCGGGCGCCTAGCGCCCGTGCTGCCTGTGGGAACCGAAATTCGCACTGTCGATTTTAGTTAAGTTTTATCGGAGGAAAACTAAGTAAACCTAGTTTCCCCTGAAGGCTCGGATTCTCTGCGACAACCAAACGAAATTGATAAAAAGATAACAATGCGGAAAAGTTGCGCTAAGGCGTTTATTAAACTGATGATAAGATGAATACAATATTCTTCCGAAAAACAGGAAGTTGAGATACGCTGAAGAGGAAACAACGGAAATATAGGAGACAAGACGTTCTAAGTCTTGCTCCGCTAGTCTAGCCTCCTAAGTCCTAAGTTCCCTAAGCTAGCAGGAATCTCTCTAAAACCCTAGATTTCGGATCTGGTCTCTCTCTCGATGATTTTCGCTCTGCCCTCCTTTGTCTCCCTAAGCTCCTTTAAATACTCCTTCCTATGACGGTCTATTCTCCTCCTGGGCCGCAAGGCGGGCTTTTTCCATTTTCGTCGACCTTCATGTTTATCTTCGGGAAACTTGACATTTATCCTTCCGGAAACTTAGGATTTATTTTGTTGCGTAAATCGCCGTACCTATCTTAGATAATCGTAAATGGGTTGTCCGATCGCGTTTGGTCCCTTTCGGGCCGTTTCGAGGACTTCCGCTGTTTTTTACGATTTCTTCGGAAGATCTCCAATCCTTCGTAGAGTTGAGACGTGTGGTGTCTTAGATAACCATCATCGTTTCGTATGAATGATTTAAGATCTTTTTTTCCGTTGATATCTTACGAGTTTCCGAAGTGTTATCGACGGTTTTTAATTCAGAGTAAGAACGGGAGCTTTGTATGCGGAATCCTAATGATTCATTCCGCGAGGACTTGGGAAGGACTCAAGGCGCAGATTACTGACGGTCGGGGCCTAGAACTCGTGCACGGAAGATTGTCGCTCGAGGACCCGAGGCAGCACGGGCGCTAGGCGCCCGGCGCCTAGAGGCAAGCACCGGCGCTAGGCGCCCGGCGCCTAGAGGCAAGCACGGGCGCTAGGCGCCCGGCGCCTAGAGGCAAGCACGGGCGCTAGGCGCCCGGCGCGTAGAGGCAAGCACGGGCGCTAGGCCCCCGGCGCCTAGAGGCAAGCACGGGCGCTAGGCGCCCGGCGCCTAGAGGCAAGCACGGGCGCTAGGCGCCCGGCGCCTAGAGGCAAGCACGGGCGCTAGGCGCCCGGCGCCTAGAGGCAAGCACGGGCGCTAGGCGCCCGGCGCCTAGAGGCAGCTCGGGCGCTAGGCGCCCGGCGCCTAGAGGCAGCACGGGCGCTAGGCGCCCGGCGCCTAGGGGCAGGCTGCGGTCTGCTTGTTTCCTTCAGTTTGCGGGTGTTCGTGTGCATTCTTCGGAGGATTTTTCGTACGACAAATAGTCTTAGCCGTTGATTTCGAGATAACCGTTTTTGACCCCAACAGTTAGCCCCCCAGCGTGGAAGACGCGAGAGCGATTTTGCGCGCGGAAGATCTTATGTTTGAAAAATCGAAATTTTCGACAATGAATATTTTATTCCGAAAAATCCCACTATTCTTTGATTTCTTATAAGTAGTACTCCACCCCCTCTCATTTCTCACCCACCTTCCCCTTCTCAATTCTTAGAAAGTATGGCTTCCTCTCTAAACGAAAAGAAAGATTCCGACGTCGAAATGAGCGAGGCCAACCAAGTCTCGCCGGCGCGAGAGGTTCCTGCCCTTACGCAGACGTTTGTCGAGGGGTTCAGTTCTTTTCAGGAGAAGATGGAGCGACGCCGTGCCTTGATGGAGTCCAGCGTGGCCGGTCCTAGTGCTTCTTTCGTTCCGACTCCTGGACCCGACGTTGTTTTAGCTCCAGATTCCACGGTTTCGGTTCCTGAGAATGCTGTCGCTCCAGCTTCAATCTCTACGATTCCGGCTCCTGAATCCGATATCCCTCTACTTGCCGGAGAAACTGTTGTTCCGGAGCAAGCGCCCGTCGTCTAGGCTCGCCCAGAAGGCTCTTCTTTGGCGCCGATACTGGTTTCAGAGGATGCGGTGGAAGTCATGCCTCCCCCTCCAGAAAAGAAGAGGGAGATCGTTCTAGGACTTCCCGCATCCAGTGCTGTCCCATCATCGAAGGGACGTTCGAGAGCTGGAGCTACTGGATCAGTGAAGAGGAAAAGGTGTGCCAAGAGCGAGGAAGGAGAAGTTTCGGCAAAACTATCGCACCACCGCTCTAAGGTTTTTTTCGTGAGACTCCCTTTCCTTTCATTGATTCTTTGGATTCTCATATTTCTTTCGTGCGATCAGTTTGTGTCGTTGATCGACGGGATGCTTGGAGATTGCAGATTGGAGGTCACACGTTTGTCCCAGGAGCTGGATTCGTCGCGAGAGATCTTGAAGCGTACCGAGGCTGTGCTTCAATCGATCGAGAGTACTCATGCCGCCCAGATATCGACACTCGAAGCTCGGATCAGCGATCTCGAACGTGACTTGGGAAAGACTGTGAGCTCGCTGCTCAAGGCGAAGGAGGAAAAGAAGAGCAAGTCCTCGGAGGTCCGACGTCTCAGGAGGAGGATTCAGCGCTTCGAGGAGACGGGAGCCTGCACTACGACGGAGCTTACCGACCCATCATCCTCGGCTGCCCTGGTTCCGGACTCGGAGATTCCAGAGGTCCAGGGTACCGGACTTGTCGCGGACAAAGGCGGTGAGGAGGTCGGTGCGGGCGATGGCGAGGCTGCTCTTGCTTCGGGTGAGTCGGAGGACGAAGGCGGCGTTCCGGAGGACGCCTAGGTTGATCAATCCCTTGAAGGGATTTTTATTTTGATTGTATTTCGGCCGTTGGTTGGCCATTATGTATGATTTCGGGACTGGCCGTTGGTGGCTTTGAATCCCTGCCCTTTTAGGGCATTGTAATGAACTTGCTGTTTGCGTTTAAGAAATATTTTGTGTTTAGAACTTCTGTTCGTCGAAGTTAGAGGGGCAGGATATGAGTTGTCGTCTCATTCCTGCCTCCCTGATGATCACCGAATCTGTTGCTTGTACAAAGCGAGATTTTCCTGCGGTTTACGACTTACGCGAAAATTCGTGGAAACGCACAGACTCGAGTGAAGAGACAAGTTTTGGGATCTCGCGTCGTTGACGCTTTGCCTGTGAGATGTTAGGATACCAGCAAGGCTGGGTTTAGGGCAAGACCTAGGTTTACTCTCAGACTAAGGCTGTGCGATGACAAATCGGCTTTCGTTTTGCCTGTTTGTGATTTTAACCTGATTCGTACCGTTTTAAAATCCGCGAAGTGGTATCGGCTTATATGATTTGTCTGGGCACGAATCGAGCTACTTCCTTTACGAAGTGCTGAACCAAATTTGGAGTTTTTGTATAGCGCGCTATGGGATCCTTGTCGGATGTAAAAGAGCCTACCCTTAGGTAGCTTGTCTGTTTAGGACGTTAGAGTTCGTTTGTTGTGATCAGCAACAACGATATGATGCCGTTTAGAAGGCGTATGAAGGTTTTATTCGAAAAACGAATGTTCAGGCACGAAGCGACGTCTCGCAGTGCTTTGAAGTTTGTTTTTCTTATGCCATAAAGGACTATGGGCTTTTAGGAATCGCGGAGCGTTTCCGGATGGTGATTTATCATGTATTTAGTGGATACTGGATCCGTTGTTGAGGCTGTTAAGCGATTTGATTGTGGAAAGTTTTCGAAAGTTAGGTTTTTTCCGAAAATTGTGGGAGTGTACGAGTGCACGCACCCCACTCCCCCCCTTTTAAATCGGGGGGATAGCTGAACCCGCCGGTTGGCGGGTTGCCTACGTACCTCTTTCGAGGATCAAGCCACCTCGTAGTTCTGTTATCCACGTTTTATGTTCTAGTGGTAGTATTTCTTGAGATGCATCGCATTCCAAGTTCTCGGGATTTTTACGTCTTGCATGTTTGCGATTTGATACGAACCTGGTCGGACTACTTTTATGATTTTGTATGGTCCTTCCCAGTTCGCTCCCAGTTTTCCTGCGTTTCGTTCGGCAGTGTTTTGGAAGACTTTACGTAAAACCAGATCACCTTCTTTGAATCTGCGATGGCGTACGTTCGCGTTGTAGTACTTCGCGGCGGCTTGCTGATAATTTTGAATCCGGATGAGGGCTTGGTCGCGACGCTCGTTGACGAGATCAAGATTATCCAGCAGCATGGCGTTGTTCAGGTCTTCCCGTTCGGGAAGAAACCTCCCCCGTACGCCGGGGAATTCGACTTCCGCCGGAATCATGCATTCTGCTCCGTAAACGAGAGCGAAGGGAGTTTCCCCCGTTGCTCGTCTTGGAGTGGTTCGATGAGACCAAAGGACTCCTTCGAGTTCTTCCGCCCATCGTCCTTTCTTGGCTTCTAAGCGCTTCTTGAGTCCGTCCAGGACGGTTTTGTTTATGGTTTCAGCCTGTCCGTTGCACTGCGGGTATCTGGGAGTTGACTTGTTAAGTCGTATTTTCCATTTCTCGCAGAACGCCTCGAATCGTGTGGAAATAAACTGAGACCCGTTGTCCGTTACGATTTCGTATGGGATGCCGTGTCTGGTTATGATGTTTTTCCAGATGAAATTCTCGACTTGTACGTCCTTGATGATCGCGTAGGACTCTGCTTCCACCCATTTCGAAAAGAAGTCTGTGAGGACCAGTAGGAAACGTTTCTGTTTTGATTTGTGTAGAGGTCCGACGATATCCATTGACCATCGCATGAATGGGTACGGAGATGAGATAGAGGAGAGGATTTCTGCGGGCTGATGAATTGTCGGAGCGTGCCGCTGACACTTCTCGCATTTCCGAGCGAACTTCTCGCAATCCTTTACCATAGTGGGCCAATAGAAACCGTGGCGTTTTATTTTCGTTGCGAGAGATCTTCCGCCGGAGTGGTTTCCGCACGATCCGGAATGAATCTCTTCCATGATTTTTCTCGCCTTCTCTCCTTCTGCGCAAGTCATGAGAGGTCCGGAGAATCGCCATTTGTAGATTTCGCCTTCCACGGTTACGTATCGTGCTGCCTGGACTTTGATTTTCCGGGCTGCCCATTTTTCCGCGGGTAAGGTGCCATCTACGATGTAGGCTCTGATAGGTTCTAGCCAGGGAGCGTCGCAGCCGTAGTCTGTTTGGTCTGCGTCGTCTTCCGGCTGGTCTTCGTTTTCTTCGGCGCCTTCGATCTGCGCTCTGATCAAGTTGGCGATTACCGGTGGTCCGATGCTCGGATGCTCGATGAATTCGACGGGGATTATTCTTTTAAGCCCCGGATCTGAGCTTGAGGCTAGAGCAGCTAAAGCGTCGGCCTGGACGTTTTCCGAGCGGGGAATCCTGGTTAGCGCAAATTGCTGAAAATCGTTGGCCAAGTCTTGGACGACCTTCAGATATGCGTTCATCCTTTCGTCCCTTGCTTCGTATTCTCCGCTGAATTGATTTGCGACTAACTGAGAGTCGCAGTAAGCGTGAATATTTTGAATCTTCAGCCCGTGGGCTAGTCGTAGGCCAGCAATTAGCGCCTCGTACTCTGCTTCGTTGTTTGATGCGTGAAAATCCAAGCGGAATGATTGCTCGAGGATTTCCCCCGTTGGTGAAGTGAGTCGGATCCCGATTCCAGATCCTTGCTTGGATGAGGATCCGTCGACATAGAGATCCCACGTTGAACCAGGCTCCTTGTTAGTTAAATCCGCCGTGGGTAATTCTACCAGGAAATCCGCGAGTACCTGCGATTTCGTGCAGGTTTTTGGTCGATATTCGATATCGTACTCGCTTAGTTCGATTGCCCACTTCGCGAGTCTACCAGACTGGCTTGGACTGTGTAGAACCGTCCGTAGCGGGAAAGTGGTAAGTACCACGATGGTATGAGATTGGAAATACGGTCTAAGTTTTCTCGCCGAGGTTATAACGGCGAGTGCCAACTTTTCCATTAGCGGATACCGAGTTTCGGCATCCAGCAACGTTTTACTAATGTAAAAGACCGGCTTCTGTTCTCCGAATTCTTCTTGAATCAGAACGCCGCTGACTGCTGACGCGGACACTGCAAATGTAAAGGAACAAGGGTTCTCCGACTACGGGTTTCGCGAGGATAGGAGGTGTGGCCAGATATTGTTTCAGCTGTTGGAAAGCTTTCTCGCAATCCTCTGACCACTCGAACTTTTTGTTCCCCTTCAAAGTTTCATAGAAAGGGAGGCACTTATCCGTGGACCGCGAGATGAACCGGTTTAAGGCCGCGACTCGTCCGGTCAGCCTTTGAACTTCCCGCTTGGTTCTCGGGGAGGCCATTTCTATCAGTGCGTTGATTTGTTTTGGATTAGCCTCTATTCCGCGGAATGTTACGAGGTATCCGAGAAATTCGCCCGATGCTACGGCGAATCTGCATTTAGCTGGATTCAGTTTCATGTTGTGTTGGTTTAATCTCTCGAAGCATTCCTCTAGATGGAGTACGTGGTCGTGTTCGTCGAGAGATTTCACCAGCATATCGTCGATGTACACCTCCATGGTTTTTCCGAGTTGTTCAGCAAACATTCGATTGACGAGCCGTTGATATGTGGCGCCGGCGTTCTTTAGGCCGAAAGGCATTACTTTGTAGCAATAGGTTCCTCTGTCGGTAATGAATGCTGTCTTCTCGCGATCGTCGGGATTCATCATGATCTGATTGTATCCGGAGAATGCATCCATGAACGATAGGAGTTTGTTTCCCGCGGTTGCTTCGACTAGACGGTCGATGTGCGGGAGCGGAAAACAATCCTTCGGACACGCTTTGTTGAGGTCAGTGAAATCAACGCACACTTGCCATTTCCCGTTCTTCTTCTTGACAACGACGGGATTGGCGAGCCAGTCGGGATATCTTACTTCTGTTATCGATCCAACTTTGAGGAGTCTTTCGACTTCCTCATTAACCGCGGTTGCCCGTTCAGGACCTAGCTTTCACCTCTTTTGTTTCACGGGTTTATGAGTTGGATCAATGTTGAGTTCGTGACATGTTATGTTGATGTCGATTCCCGGCATATCTTCCGCAGCCCAGGCGAACGTATTTAGGTTCTTCTTGAGACATGCAATAAGTTCTGCTTTTAAAGGATCGCGAAGATTGGCCCCAATCTCCATGCATCGTTCCGGGTTAGTCTCGTCGAGGCAGACCGAAATCACTGGTTCGCAAGTGGGCTCACGTTTCCCTTCCAGGGCTTCAGCTTTTCGCGACTGCCAGATGATTTCTGGAGGGTCTTGCGACGCTGGCTCGTGAATTGCTTGCTTTTTCGAGTTAGTTTCGGGCTCGGAGTTTTTTCGTTTTAACCCAGCGGCTAAGCAGACTTGCGGCGCTTTACGATTTCCTTGTATTGTTTCGACTCCGAGGAGGGATGGAAATTTGAGGCAGAGATGGAAAGTCGAGGGTATTGCTTGCATGGAATTTAACCACGGAGTCCCGACGATCGCGTTATACGCTGCAGGGCCGTTGACTACCAAAAATTCCACCATCTTTGTGACGCTTCCGGCTCTGACCGAGAGATCGACCGAGCCGAGGGTCATTGTGATGTTTCCTGAGAGTCCGATTATTGGATTGGGATCGTCCGTGATAATGCTTAGGTCGAGTCCCATCCTCTCGAGAGTGTTTTTATATATAATATTTGTCGAGCAACCGGTGTCGACCAATATTCTTGCTACGTCGATGTCCTGGATCGTTAGTCTGATAACGAGGAGTTCGTCGTGAGGTTTGGCTTGACCAGCCGTTGCTCCGTCCCCGAATGACACGATGTTGCGGACAGGTGATGTGGCCATGCTGTCGTTATCAATCGTAGGTTTTTGAGTAAGAGAATCCGACCTCCCCTCCTTCTAGCGCCAAACTGTGGGAACCGAAATTCGCACTGTCGATTTTAGTTAAGTTTTATCGGAGGAAAACTAAGTAAACCTAGTTTCCCCTGAAGGCTCGGATTCTCTGCGACAACCAAACGAAATTGATAAAAAGATAACAATGCGGAAAAGTTGCGCTAAGGCGTTTATTAAACTGATGATAAGATGAATACAATATTCTTCCGAAAAACAGGAAGTTGAGATACGCTGAAGAGGAAACAACGGAAATATAGGAGACAAGACGTTCTAAGTCTTGCTCCGCTAGTCTAGCCTCCTAAGTCCTAAGTTCCCTAAGCTAGCAGGAATCTCTCTAAAACCCTAGATTTCGGATCTGGTCTCTCTCTCGATGATTTTCGCTCTGCCCTCCTTTGTCTCCCTAAGCTCATTTATATACTCCTTCCTATGACGGTCTATTCTCCTCCTGGGCCGCAAGGCGGGCTTTTTCCATTTTCGTCGACCTTCATGTTTATCTTCGGGAAACTTGACATTTATCCTTCCGGAAACTTAGGATTTATTTTGTTGCGTAAATCGCCGTACCTATCTTAGATAATCGTAAATGGGTTGTCCGATCGCGTTTGGTCCCTTTCGGGCCGTTTCGAGGACTTCCGCTGTTTTTTACGATTTCTTCGGAAGATCTCTAATCCTTCGTAGAGTTGAGACGTGTGGTGTCTTAGATAACCATCATCGTTTCGTATGAATGATTTAAGATCTTTTTTTCCGTTGATATCTTACGAGTTTCCGAAGTGTTATCGACGGTTTTTAATTCAGAGTAAGAACGGGAGCTTTGTATGCGGAATCCTAATGATTCATTCCGCGAGGACTTGGGAAGGACTCAAGGCGCAGATTACTGACGGTCGGGGCCTAGAACTCGTGCACGGAAGATTGTCGCTCGAGGACCCGAGGCAGCACGGGCGCTAGGCGCCCGGCGCCTAGAGGCAGCACGGGCGCTAGGCGCCCGGCGCCTAGAGGCAGCACGGGCGCTAGGCGCCCGGCGCCTAGAGGCAGCACGGGCGCTAGGCGCCCGGCGCCTAGAGGCAGCACGGGCGCTAGGCGCCCGGCGCCTAGAGGCAATCACGGGCGCTAGGCGCCCGGCGCCTAGAGGCTGCTTCGGGCGCTAGGCGCCCGGCGCCTAGAGGCAGCACGGGCGCTAGGCGCCCGGCGCCTAGAGGCAGCACGGGCGCTAGGCGCCCGGCGCCTAGAGGCAAGCACGGGCGCTAGGCGCCCGGCGCCTAGAGGCAAGCACGGGCGCTAGGCGCCCGGCGCCTAGAGGCAAGCACGGGCGCTAGGCGCCCGGCGCCTAGAGGCAAGCACGGGCGCTAGGCGCCCGGCGCCTAGAGGCAAGCACGGGCGCTAGGCGCCCGGCGCCTAGAGGCAAGCACGGGCGCTAGGCGCCTGGTGCCTAGAGGCAAGCACGGGCGCTAGGCGCCCGGCGCCTAGAGGCAGCTCGGGCGCTAGGCGCCCGGCGCCTAGAGGCAGCACGGGCGCTAGGCGCCCGGCGCCTAGGGGCAGGCTGCGGTCTGCTTGTTTCCTTCAGTTTGCGGGTGTTCGTGTGCATTCTTCGGAGGATTTTTCGTACGACAAATAGTCTTAGCCGTTGATTTCGAGATAACCGTTTTTGACCCCAACACTGCCTCTAGGCGCCGGGCGCCTAGCGCCCATGCTGGCTCGGGTCTTCGAGCGACAATCTTCCGTGCACAAGTCCCAGGCCCCGGCCGTTAGAAATCTGTACTTTGAGTCTTTCCCGAGTCCTCGCGGAACGAATCATTGTGATTCCGCGTACAAAACTCCCGTTCTTACTCCAAACTAAGATCGTCGTAAACACTTCGGAAACTCGTAAGATATCAACGGGAAGGAAGATATTAAATTCTTCGTACGAAACAGTGATGGTTATCTCGAGACACCACTCATCTCAACTCTACGAAGGAATGAAGATCTTCCGAAGAAATCGTAGAAAACAACGGAAGTCCTAGAGACGGTCCGAAAGGGACCAAACGCGATCGGACAGTCTGTTTACGATTATCTGAGATAGATACGACGGTTTACGTTTATCTTTACATAACAAGATAAATGCTAAATTTCCAGAAGGATAAATGTCAAGTTTCCCAAAGATAAATGACAAGTTTCCCGATAAATATGAAGGCCGACGAAAATGGAAAGAGCCCGCTTTGCGGCCCAAAAGGAGAATAGACCGTCATAAGAAGGAGTATATAAAGGAGCTTTGGGAGAGAAGGAAAGGAGAGCGAAAATCATTAAGAGCGAAAATCATTAAGAGCACAAAAAGTCCTGGAGAGACTTAGAGAGCAGATCCGAGATTTTAGACTGAGGGAACTTAGAACTTAGGTGGTTAGACTAGCAAGGCATGACCTAGGACGTCTGGCCGCCTCCCGTTCTACCTTCATCTTGTCCGCAGACTTCTGTTCCTTCGCAAGCATCTAATAATCTCTTTACTAAGTGTTCCGCACATAGAAACCCTAGGCGTTATTCTCGACACGCCCGTTTCTATGACAAACGCTCGTACTAGACGAACTCCGCCAGGCAGTTCGATCTCTTGTTCAAATCTTTCTAATTGAACTACGTCCGACTTGATCCTTGAAAGGGGTACGTAGGCAGCTTTTCTCAAGGTCCAGTCTCAACACTTAACAAAACCCTTTTTGTACGATTTTCGTCTTTTGTTATCTTTCCATATTTTCCGCACCTGTTCGGTCACTTGTCGTTGGCTGTCGCAGAGAATCCGGACCTTCAGGGAAAGTTGGGTTAACTTGGCTTTCCTCCGTATTTTACTTATCAAAATCGACAGTGCGAATATCGGTTCCCACAGTTTGGCGCTAGAAGGAGGGGAGGACGGATTACTCTCACTCTTACGGCCGTAAAACGCTTGATCAAAGCAATGTCTGGAAATGTGAAAGACAAACTCGCAGCTCACATCGACGCTGGTAAAACAAATTCAACAGTGACTGCTCCTACGACCAACACTTATGCAAACGGTTATCTAAGATTATCATCTTACGGACAAACATCCCGAGAACGGACCATCCCAACCAAGTTCGGGTCCTATCAACCATGCACCCCCGTCCAAGTTCCTGCAAAATGGTCCTCGGGTCCATGGACACAACCCCCCTAATTTGGGATTATCGAAGAAAGACTTCGGGAAAATTCATAAAAAGACTTGGTAGTGGAGACGGATTCATGCCTGCCGTATAAAACGGCTATGGTTAGCTTGAACACCAGTTGCCTTAACTATACAGGGAATTGAAATCCTTTCGGAAAAACCAGCGTCACACCAACAGCTTTTTCTAAAGAAAAATCGTAAAAACGTCTAAGTCCCAAGACGGCCCAAAAGGGGCCTGAATCACGGCTAAACGACCCACATACGATTTTAGAGTAAGATCAAGCCCAAAGCTGGTATGACGGTCTGATTACCGAGTAGAATTTCGACTGGAAATGTTTTTTAGAATTTCCCGGAAAAATAAAGACTTGCTTACTCATGAAACAGAAAGCACGACTGATCGGGTTACCAATTAGCGTTTCTAATGCTAAAATTCGATAACATTTTACGAAACACCTTTCGTAAAATAAATTCTCGAAAATATTTCACGAGACAGCTTTTGCATGATTAAACTCGACAACATTTTACAAAACAGTTCCGTAAAATTAACTCGACAACATTTTGTGAAATAACTCTCGTAAAGGAAAAGGTCAACAACGTTCTAAGAAACAATTCCTTGCTGGGATCATGATGAAATCAATGTCCAAAAGTCTCGGAAAAACAATTAAAGAAATCTCGAGAGACTAAATGTCGATCGAGAAACCTTTAAAAAAAACTGAGAAAAACAGGCAGGTCCCGCGAGGAAGCACAGTCCCGGGCGGCTAGCACGTCCGTGCTGTCCCTAGGTGCCGGGCGGCTAGCACACCCGTGCTGTCCCTAGGCGCCGGGCGGCTAGCACGCCCATGCTGTCCCTAGGTGCCGGGCGGCTAGCACGCCCGTGCTGTCCCTAGCGCCGGGCGGCTAGCACGCCCGTGCTGTCCCCAGGCGCCGGGCGGCTAGCACGCTCGTGCTGCCTCTAGGCGCCGGGCGGCTAACGCGCCCGTGCTGCGCTGGTTGCCGGGCAACAAAACATTCGTCAAGCACGGCCAATCCTTGTAAAGATTGACCCAACGACTATCCAAACTAATTTTACGAAACAATTTCCGTAAAATTAACTCGACAACATTTTGTTGAATAACTCTCGTTAAATAAAACTCGGCAATATTTTACGAAACATCATTCATGAAGTATAACAAGATCGTAAGCTTCTTGACCTGACCAGTTCGCTCATAGCTTGACGAAACAAGAAACCCCACTCAAGTGACATCCTGTCATTCGTTTTCACTTGTCTACCTACCTTAGCCTTCTTCGAGTTTCGCCTACTTCTCCTCCCATTGCTTCAACGATTTTGCAACGATTTTGCACTGTTCCTTCGGGTTTCATCAAAAATCGATTCTCGATTCAGTGTCAGACTTTTCGAAGACCTTTGACAATGAAACGTTAGAAGACAAAGAGGAACGGACATGAGGCAGTCTCGAGTAATCAATGAGACTAAGGTATGTCCTACTTAGAAAATTTTATCAAGGTTTTAATATTTTCGTAGGAAAAGAATGGTAACGTCTTGTAAACCGCCGTAAAATTTAGGGAACTTAGGACCTAGGTGGATAGTCTAGCAAGCTAAGTCTTAGGTATTTTCTTCCAGTTTTGTTCTATTGTTCCTTGACTGTCTACGCAGAACATGCAGACCGATCTAATCTCTCGAAAAACCGAGAAACGATCGCCACGCATCCTTGGCATACTCATTCTACTTCATAAAGAAAAGATTCCTTTCAAAAGTCAAACGACACTCTAAGATTCGTCTGAAACGCTAGCGGCATAACGGCGTGGTCAAACCGTTACAAACATAGTCTTGAAAACTCTACACCGTCTCTTGTTGCAATCTCGCAACAAGAAACTCGTACAACGTCAGACTAATAGCACGATGGTGAGCTACAAAATTAACGGAATAACCTTTGGTAAAACTCCATGAGTAATTCGAAGCAACTTTCGCCAAAAGACGAAATCAAAGCGGAAACATTTCCCGTGTAACCCATAACTCGGAAAACTCCGCTAAGATTTGCATGTCTATCTCAACGAACGCTATTCGGCTATCGGCCGACTACGCCTTTCCATAAAGCTCGAACCTGAATTCGGCATCACCATTAAGGACAATCGTAAACTAATATGACCTTAATGCGAAACGGTCGTGGTCTGATCGTTTACCAACTCTTTGGTTAAACGGCTGAACACAGCCTTCACGCCAAGACAAAACAGCTGAACGATCGCCGCTCCAATCACTTAAGGGCCAAACGATAATCCACGATTTGTCATAAAACTCCAAGTGACCATTTACGTGAGCAACTCTGTCGCATAGCCCAAAAGCGGAAATCATGCGATGAATTTCTCGTAATAAAATCAGTCCTAACAGCCATACGGTTAACGGAAAAATTTGAACTCAACATCGACTGATTAAGTTCTATACGCCCCGTAAACAAATCATAAAAATAAACACTCGTGACAAAGCTCCAAGAGTTATACGAGTCGTCCTTAAAATCCCGGAAGGCCAACACTTCGCGAAACAAAGCGAAGGTAGACGCTTCTCCCTGGGTCAAATATACGCGACCCCTGGTCCTAATTCCTCGATCAAAATTTTTTAACTTGCACGTCCAAACTGAAACAACAGTTTCTGACTACGGACATTTGCAAAAAATCTCCAAGCCCGCGAACATTTGAAGTGCGGCACAAGGGAAAATTAACTCGTACACATTTGAAATGTGTATGCTTGTATAATCCCACGTTTTTTGAAGAAACCGGATTTTCGAAACTCTTTACAAACACATAAACCGAATTTTCGAAACTCTTCGCAAACAAACTCGCCAATCGCTAAACGGCCTCAACAATGGATCCAGTATCCACCAAATAAATCATAAACTATCGCCCAGAAACATTCCGCGATTTCTAAAAGCCCATAGTCATTTATGGCATAAGAAAAACAAACTTCAAAGCACTGCGAGACGTCGCTTCGTGCATGAATATTTGTTTTTCGATTAAAACCTTCATACGCCTTCTAAACGGCATCATATCGTTGTTGCTGATCACAACAAACGAACTCCAACGTCCTAAACAGACAAGCCACCTAAGGGTAGACTCTTTTACATCCGACAAGGATCCCATAGCGCGCTATACAAAAAATCCAAATTTGGTTCAGCACTTCGTAAAGGAAGTAGCTCGATTCGTGCCCAAACAAATCATATAAGCCGATACCACTTCGCGGATTTTAAAACGGTACGAATCAGGTTAAAATCACAAACAGGTAAAACGAAAGCTGATTTGTCATCGCACAGCCTCAGTCTGAGAGTAAACCTAGGTCTTGCCCTAAACCCAGCTTTGCTGGTATATTAACATCTCATAGGCAAAGCGTCAACGACGCGAGATCCCAAAACTTGTCTCTTCACTCAAGTCTGTACGTTTCCACGAATTTTCGCGTAAATCGTAAACCGCAGGAAAATCTTGCTTTGTACAAACGACGGATACGGTGATCATCAGGGAGGCAGGAATGATACGACAACTCACATCCTGCCCCTCTAACTTCGACAAACAGAAGTTCTAAATGCAAAATATTTTATAAACGCATACCGCGAGTTCAATACAAAACCCTAAATAGGGCAGGGATTCAAAGCCACCAACGGCCAGTCCCGAAATCATACATAATGGCCAACCAACGGCCGAAATACAATCAAAATAAAAATCCCCTCAGAGATTGATAAACCTAGACGCTCCCCGGAGCATCACCTTCATCCTCAAAACTCACCCAAAGTAGGAACAGTCTCACCGTCGCCTCCATTGGTCGCACCACCGCTGCATGTTTCATATGCGCCGGCTTCACGATCCTTGACTGCGTAGTCCTGGTCCTCCGAACCCTCCGAATCCGGGACAAGGGTGCACACGGGTTTCAGAGCAGCGAGAATCGAGTCGAAGTCCTCTCCGTCAAACTTGCGAGTCTCCGTCTCCTCAAGACTCTGAATCTTCTCTTGAAGACGACAGACTTTCGAGGACATATGTTCTTCTCTTTCTTCACATTGAGCAACGAACTCACGGTCTTTCCGACGTCACGTTCAAGATCGCCAATCAAAGGTGATGTGGATTTCCACAATGAAATACTCTTAGCCAAAAATTTCGATTTTCAACTCATAATCTTCCGCCCGCAAGATCGTCTCCGCGTCTTACAGGCTGGGGGGCTAATTGTTGGGGTCAAAAACGGTTCTCTCGAAATCAACGGCTAAAACTATTTATCATGCGCGGACTTTCCATAAAAAAGCGTCGAAAGCAAGACAAGTCGTATAGCTTAAAGAACCTATGTTAAAGTCGATCGTTCTTGTTTTACACGATAAACTTTACGAGAAAAACCAACTGAGATTTAGTCGTAAAACTTCGATGATACAATCAAGAAGAACCGAGAGACATTAGGTCAGTAAATAAGATGACACGACCATACGAAAGTATACGGAAGAAACGGGAAGTAATCTAAGTTTGGACAGGTCAAACGACAAAGAATCCGCCTTGAAACTTCAAAGAACCCGTTCTCTCAAACCGTGAGGACCCAGAAAACGAGCAAGATATCAAATCGAAGCCCTCCCCAAGACGCACGTGCTGCCTCTGAGGGAACTTAGAACTTAGGTGATTAGACTAGAAAGGCATGACCTAGGACGTCTGGCCGCCTCCCGTTCTACCTTCATCTTGTCCGCAGACTTCTGTTCCTTCGCAAGCATCTAATAATCCCTTAAGAGTTCCGCACATAGAAACCCTAGGCGTTATTCTCGACACGCCCGTTTCTTTGACAAACGCTCGTACTAGACGAACTCCGCCATGCAGTTCGATCTCTTGTTCAAATCTTTCTAATTGAACTACGTCCGACTTGATCCTCGAAAGGGGTACGTAGGCAGCCTTTCTCAAGGTCCAGTTCCAACACTTAACAAAACCCTTTTTGTACGATTTTCGTCTTTTGTTATCTTTCCATATTTTCCGCACCTGTTCGGTCACTTGTCGTTGGCTGTCGCAGAGAATCCGGACCTTCAGGGAAAGTTGGGTTAACTTGGCGTTCCTCCGTATTTTACTTATCAAAATCGACAGTGCGAATTTCGGTTCCCACAGGAAGAGGAGTGGCAACTGGCTTGGCGTGAAGCATATCAGCTTTCTGAAGAATGTCAGTAATATGTTTGCGCTGTTTCAAGTGCAGTCCTTGTGGTGTACGAACAGTTTCAATCCCAAGAAAGTAACTTAAATGGCCCAAGTCTTTGATAGAGAATCGATTAGCAAGAGAGGAGATGACCTGCTGAACCAAGAGTGTATCGCTGCCAGTTACTAAAATGTCATCAACATATACCAAGACATAGACAATCTTGGAGTGGTTCTTGTAGATGAAAAGAGATGTGTCCGCCAAGGAGTTTTGAAAACCATACTACAAGAGATATGTTTTTAGTTCCGAGTACCAGGCTCGTGGTGCCTGTTTTAACCCATAGAGCGCCTTTCGGAGACGACATACATGGTTAGGTCGATCCTTATCAGTGAAGCCAGGAGGCTGAGACATGAACACTTCTTCTTTCAGATGACCTTGAAGAAAAGCTGTGTTGACATCTATCTGTCGTACCGGCCAGTCGTTGTTTACAGCCAAGCCAAGAACAATTCTGATGGTGGTCGACTTAATGACAGGACTGAAAGTATCTTCATAGTCGATGCCTTGTTGCTGATGATATCCTTTCGCAACAATCCACGCTTTGTAGCGATCAATAGTACCATCTGCATTATACTTTATAGTGAAGACCCAGCGACAGCCTACCACATTCATTGTCTCAGTTACAGCAGCTAAATCCCAAGTATGATGTTCTGTTGAAGAGTTAAATTCTCTGGACATTGCATCACGCCAATGTTTATGTTTCATTGCTTGTTGCCAGGTGGAGGGAATCCAGTGGGGATCAGTTTGTAGAGCAGCTGTAAGATTGTACTTCTCAACAGGTTTGACAATGTTGTTCCTAGAACGTGTTGTCATAGGATGGCGTGGTGCTACTGGTGGTGGCGGAGGAGCAGCTGGTTCAGGAGAAATAGGCGCCGGAGAAGGCGTAGAAGTTGACGTGTGATCAGCTGCCGTCGATGTTTCAGACGTTGTGGCAACATGTGGCTGCTGCGGTGGTGGTGATGAATCACTGCTCGTAGATCCAGTGGTCATGGTCACAGACGGAGATTGTATGAGCGGTGGCGTAACAGGTATAACAGTTACTGGTGGGTCAGGGGATGAAGAGGGTTCAGTAGGTTCAGTAGGTTTGGTAGCCGTTAAGGTGGGGAAGGGAAACTCTGTTTCATTGAAGCGGACATGACGGGAAGTATAGACTCGACCAGAGAGAGGATCAAGGCAAAGATATGCACTCTAAGATAAAGAGTAGCCAATGAAGACACATGGTATCGATCGGTTTTGAAGTTTGTTTGGAGCATAGGGGCGAAGCCAAGGGAAGCAAAGGCACCCGAAGGTACGAAGCTTTTTGTAGTTGGGTGATAAGAGGAAAAGCTTTTCGAATGGAGTGGTGTTGGAGAGAGTTGGTGTGGGTAAGCGATTTATGAGATAAACTGCGGTGGCAAAAGCGGAGGGCCAATATGTGAGAGGCATACGAGCAGAGGAAAGAAGAGATAAGCCGGTTTCAACAATATGCCGATGCTTTCTCTCAGATAGGCCATTGTGTTCAGGGGTATGAGGTGGGATTGTAAGATGAGAGATACCATGAGTGGCAAGATATTGGCGAAGAGCAATGTACTCTCCACCATTGTCTGAGTATAGGTTGCAGATTTTATTTTTGAATTTGGTCTCAGCAAGGGGTTTAAAGGTTTCGAAAATGGCTTTTACTTCGGACCTTTTGGTAAGGGGGAAGAGCCAAGTGTACCTAGTGAAGTGATCAACTAGGACAAGGTAGTAACGATAATTTTGAGTGGATAAGACTGGGGATTGCCACACATCAGAGAAAATATATTCGAGAGGATGAGAAGAGATGATTGTACTTTGGTGAAAAGGAAGTTTCTGAGTTTTATTGAGTAAACAATCATTGCAAGGTAAAAGCCTCGAAGAGTTTGGGAAACAAGGTAAAGAATTTTGAGAAACAACAACTTTAAGAGTAGATAAAGAGGGATGGCCAAGTCTTTTGTGCCATTGAGATAGTGTGGCTTTGGTGTCGGGGTAAGAAACATGGGAAGCGGAAGGTTGGGGTATTGACACCGGCCACTCATACAAATCATCCTTCGTGCGGCCTTGAAGCAACCGGACCCCCGTGCTGAGATCCTTCACCTGAAACGAAGCAGGAAAGAATTCCACAGAAACTTGATTAGCATTGCATAGGCGATATACCGAAATCAAATTCTTTTTCACACTTGGAACACACAGAATATCTTTCAAAGCAAGCAGTTTTAAATTAGTAGGAAGAGAGGCAGAGCCAATATGAGTGATGGTAAACCTGAACCATCAGCAATGGCAACGTCATCAGCTCCAGCGTACGGCTGATGTAAAGCGAGGTTATTCAAATCTGCAGTGAGATGGTGTGTAGCACCGCTATCAAGTAGCCAAGCATTCGGATTGTAGTGGGTGGCGTGAGCGACGTTTGCTCGAGGTTGCCAGAGAGGAGAGTTCGACATCGAAGCAGGCGGATTGGATGTCGCAGGAACATTACCATGGAGTTGGGGACAGCGGCGAGCACTGTGTCCGAAGACGCTGCAGATTTGGCACTTGCCTTGATAGCCACGCGAGTTGTTTTGGTGAGATGAGGAGGTGAGCTGTTGTTGCTGCAATGTCTGGTTGCTGCGGTTGTTGTTGTTGTGATAACCACCACGGCGAGTGTTGTGATAGCCACCACGGTTACTGGAAGAGCCTCTGGAATTGGTGAAGTTGGCTGTGACAGGAGCAGAGGTGGGCGGAGTGATGACAGCGTTCAGCTTAGCTTCTTGGTTAAGAAGCTTTTCGTGAATCTCAGGGAGAGATGGAGGAGTATCACGACCCTCAATCTGATCAGCAATGGTCTTGTATTCCTCAGGAAGTCCATCAAGGATGAACTCATCAATTTGATCTTCAATATCAAGTGCCTTTCCAAGCAAGACAAGCTCATCGAAGCGAGTGGTGAGGCCTTGAAAGTATTCATTAATAGACTTACTCTCTTTCTTCCACCCTTGGATCTGTTATCGGATTGATTTCATATGAGCACGGCTGGGTTTGGCATAGGTCATTGTCAGGGTAGTCCAGATCGCCGACGCCGTCTCTGCAGTAGACAAGATCGGTTGGATTGTGGTGGTGATTGCTCCAAGCAGGGAGTTGTAGATCAAACGATCCTGGCGTTTCCAGATGCTGTAGGCGGGGTTAGGAACAACACCATCATCTGTAGTGATGGTTACAGCAGGCACAACCGTGGAGCCGTCGATGTGACCTGACAGATCGTAACCTTCAAGCAAGGCATGAACCTGTCTGCTCCATATCAGGAAGTTAGATCCGGTGAGTTTTGTGACGTTGTTCATGTTGACATTGAGAATGGAGGATGTTGCAGAGACTGCAATTCTCTCAGTGGTGGAGTTCATGGAGTTGGATTCGCTGGACATGATGATGAGGAGGCGTAGAAAAATTTGAAAAGAAGTATGGCGGCTTTGATTAGGTTATTCAAGCTCTGATACCATATAGAATACGCTGAATGAATGTATTATTAAGTATGTGGAAAGTATTTATACAGCAGTACATGTAGGGTTTGTAATAATACATAGTATTTATAAATAGATCCTTTTAGTCTATAATATCTACTTAACATATATTGTGGTATATTTTTGTGTAATTAAATCAAAAAGTTTGTCCACTTATTTACTATAAAACATATTAACATCTCTTGTCCACACATTACTTATCATTCATCAACACATCACTCGTCCACGTATATTCTGTCCATAAGTCACTTTTCTACGTATCATCCGTCCATAATTGTCGTTTCTATTAAAGGAAAAATTGTTCAGAATCTGTCGCTGGTCCACAACAAAGTGTATCACACGTAAGAAGTTTCTCTAGGTGTAAGAAAAAGTTAAAAAGTATCCCTTAGTGTAATCAACTCTAATTCAAATGACGATGTAACCCTTGTTATTTGTCGAATTCTAGCCAGTTTGGTTCGTACAATTTGTAGCTGGCAAGTGGCAAAGGAGTTATCCTTTTTGGTTAAGGCATATTTTTGTTTTGTTCTTTAAGATCGTCATGTATCCATCTTTTGTCTTTCTCTGTTCTATCTGTCTGTATTGTAACTCCTTGTACTTCCTGTCTTTATATATGGTAGTGTTAAAAAGAAATAAAAAACTCAGGTGTCGTGTTCTTTAAGTCAAACTTTGTTGTCCCAGTAGTTTTAGATGAATTAGAAGTTCGTCGTTCAGTTCCTGGATCTCTGCCCTTCCCGTTACAAGACCTTCTTTATCATGTAGAATTTGACCCAAAACTCGTCAGTGCCGGCTTGGATTTTTTTTAACGCTCTTAAAGCATGTTTAATGGAAGTTTTGAACGGAATATAAGAAACTGTCTCTTAACTTTTAAGTAAGAAAGCTAAAACCCGGCTCTTAAATATATCTAAGAGATGATTTCTTATATTCCGCTAAAAATCCTATCCTAAAAAATACCCCATTAGATATACTCTAGGATCTTTCTGTAAGATGTGTAAACAAAAAAAAAAGAGCATTCAATAAACATAAACTAAGATGGGAAAACCAAAAACATGTTCAAACTTATGAATTAGTAACTCTATTGATCTCTCTCTCTCACTCTTTAGCTCTAGGTCTCTATGCTTTTCTTTCAGTTGCCTTAATAGCTTTGATCACCTCCTCTATTTATATTCATCGTCACCACTGTCATTAAGCTTAATTTCCTTTTCCCAATGGATAATATAACCTATTGTATTTTCTTGCAGGAAAAGAAAGTCACAATGTCTTGCTGGACTTCTTGATGGGACTTTCATACTGGGCTAGAACAGGGAATTTGGCTTATTATTCTACAGTCTCCACCTTAGGCTCGCATTACCATTCTCCTTTCTTTGTCGTCTTCCTCGTTACTTTTGTCGTGACAAGAAATCAGCGGACCCGATTGCTTCTCCGTTCTTCAACCATGGATTGATCCATGTCTTCTCTGTCATCTCTACCAAAATCTCATGTAGCTCATACGCAGCTCCTAGTCCTTAAGTTTCAGATTCTCTGTCGAGTGCTGCTTTGGTTTTAGGAAGCTCTGATTTGCTTCAGCCTTGAAAACCGACCAACAGCGTTACTCACCGATGGTTCCTGAACACCAGCTTCTCCCAACGACACACGTGATTGAGCTCACTTTGATTGTAGCTTTGATCGCAAAAGATCGTTACTTTGACTTCTTCACCGTAATTGAACTCGAGACTGGTTCGTTCGGTGAAGCTTTTGCCACTCGATTTTCTGGCAAAGCTAATTGCAGCTTCCAGAAGTTTATCCACCGGTGAAAATCCACCACCAATGTGCATCTTCCGGTGGATTTTCATCTCTTAAACCGTCCTCACAAAAGAAGATCGCGACTTCTTCTTTCCAAGTGATAAGAGAGTGTTCTTCTCTTGAACAGCGGTGATGAGTCAACTTCTCTGGTGATCTTATTTGGCTTCCTTCTCTGACTGAGATGATCGTCTCCCTTCAGCTGTCCTTGGTTATTATCCTCCACCATAGCAGCTGTTTAAGACGTTATCTCCTCTTAAGCCATTCTTTTCTTCAACCTGGATACTCGTCTCCCTTCAACCCTTTTTCTGTTTAAGACGTTTTCTCAGGTGTCTCCTCCAACCTTAAATTACCTTTTAAAATATTTTCTCCATCAGAATGCATAAAACCTTTGAGTGAATTGTTCTCGTGTCTCAGCTGCTCCTCCTCGAGCTGAAACCCTTTGCCTCGCATCCGTACTCACAGATAACTCTTTAAACTCCACCTTGAGTTTTCCATTATCAGTATGACCCTGAAACTGAATCGTTTCTCCTCATCTATCTCTGCGAGCTTGAGGCAGCGTTAATAATGGAGTTACCTGGAGTGGTAACTTCTTAGGCTGTTCCGGGAATCTCTTGATTATTGGTATGGATCTTATATAGTGTTACATCTCCTTTAACTCTATCTCAGAAGATACCATACTCCAATATTTTTGAAACCTTTCCCTCAGCTTCATTTCCAAGTTCCTATCCATGGTCTCCTCATCGTCCTTTAAACACTTTTGATCCTTGCTTTCCGGTTCTTTTTTCGTATCAGTATTGATGAGAAACATCTCATATCGGTAATAGAAGAAATAATCTACTACTATAGAAAGGGTTAGGACCAATCCACTAATTGTCAATTGGTTTTAAGTTGGAAGCCCATAATATAACCCGAATCTAACATGGTATCAGAGCAACAAGATCTTTTGACCTAATTTACTTCTATTACTACTACTATACTGATGTTGGGCCCTCTGTGGATGTTATTACCACATTGTCCACGCTTCAGACCTAGATGTCTGAGCGTGAAAAAGGGTATTGATGAGAAACATCCCACATCAGTAATATAAGAAATAATCTACTACTATATAAAGAGTTAGGACCAATCCACTAATTGCCAATGGGTTTTAAATTGAAAGCCCATAATTAACCCGAATCTAATAATCAGGCTTTTCATGTGCAGCCAAAATATGAGCTAAGAGATCATCATCTTCATGCCTTACGTCTTCTCCAAACAGAAAATCATGCTTGAAGATTTTGTTGTCTGAGATTCCTCATTGCTCGTTTTAGACTCAATTTCTTCTGATTTTTCTGTCTGAAAAAAAAAAATATATATATATATATATATATATATATATATATATATATATATATATATATATATATATATATATATATATATATATATATTCAGCTTTTTTCATATATTTACGAACATATATTGAATAAAAATGATGTATGTATTTTTCTTTTTACTATTATTAATATATTTATTTATATATTTGATATGATCATGGACCAGTCAACCAAAGAAGACAATGAGATCATGGAGGAGCCAGCTGATGAAGGTGCTCTAGCCATACCTGAAGGTCTTATGACTCGAGCCAGAAGCAGACAACTCAAAGAAGCCATTGGAGGATTACTCAAGATATCATTGAAGCAAGAAGAGAGTCTTGGAAGAAGCTTGATCATCCAAGACACACTTACCACAATTCAAGCCGTTTATTTTTCTAGATAGACATCAAATGAGCAAGTAACATATGTGTGCTCTTTTTCCCTATCTTTGGTTTTGTCCCATTGGATTTTCTAGAGAAGGGGTTTTAATGAGGCCATATGTTGCTTTCCTATCACTCATTTGATGATCCCAGGTTTTAGATTCATTTTATGTTATTTCTAAAGACTATGGTTTATTTTAAGGCCCATTTAGAGACCAAGGAGCCTGTTCCTTGCTTTCTCTATATATATGGACGTGGAAACCCTAATAGAAGCAACCATCTTTCATCTAAAAAAACATTTTGTTCTCTTGTTCTCTGTCGGCTGCTTCCCCAAGTAGTCTAAGTGTTCTTGATATCTTGTTGGTGTGTAATATCCAACAGCCCAAGAGTGTCTATATTGGTGTATCATATCCAATCTAGTCACTTAGGAGTATCAAGGAGACCTCTCACATCTCTTTGTGTCACCATTCGATCCACCACCCTGAAGAACTTGAGTCTCTGATTCGTTCTTGCAAGGATCTATCCCTCAACTAACCAGAGAAGCATCCTAGGAGTGTATTATGTGGTATCAGAGCAACTCTGGCTAGGGAAGTGTTCATCTTTTTCTCTGATTTTCGTTTGTCTTTTCAGATCTGTTCAAATCTGAGTTCAATATTGATAGATCTGTTTATCTGTGTTTTAAATCTGATAGATCTGAGAGTTTCACTTATAGATCTGATCTAGATCTGTTTGTCTCTTGGATTGTTTGTTTCAGATCTGTGAGTTTCTGTTTTAAAAGTGATAGATCTACAAGTTTCTATTATAGATTTGTACTGGATCTGTTCAGTTCTTGTTTTTATCATTAGATCTGTTGATTAACTTGTATAAGACTGATAGATCTGTTCTTTTGTTGTCGAAATCTGAGAAAATAAGAAGTGTTGATCGTTGGATAGTGAAGAGTCACTTGAGTTTCTTGTTGTTTAAGCTGCAGAAAATTCAAATCTGATTGTATCTATATTTTGCTGCTTGTTTCATGTTTTGTTGTTGTTCCCATCTTTGATTTTGAATTTTTTTTTCTTGAACTCTCTTACTGGCTGAGTTTGTTCTTTGATCTCAGGTACAATGGGGAATGACACAGATGAGGAAGCTGATTTGATGAGAAAGAACAAGCTGTTGATGGATGCTATGACAGATCAGTTGAACAAGACTATGGTAGCTAACGTGACTGAGATGATTAAGGAGAGTATGAAAGAGATCCGAGCTGAACTAAGGCAAGTTACTGGTCAAGGCCACAGCAATGAGTCCAGGAGGAACCGGCGAGTTGAAACTGAGGCTCCACAGGAGCATGGTGGTTCACAGGAGACTGATAATTACTATGAGCGTCACAAAGTTGAGAGAAGTGGTTCTTCATCATCCTCAAGAGATAGCAGAAGGAGACATAGACGTGATCATGGTGAAAGGAGATCTCAAAAAGAAGAGTTCACTGGTCTAAAGATCAAGATCCCTCCTTTCTATGGCAAGGTTGATCCAGATGCTTACTTGGAGTGGGAGAAGAAAATTGAGCTTGTTTTCAATTGCAAGCACTACACCAACGCTCAAAGGATCCAGATTGCAGCCACTGAGTTCCATGACTATGCCTTGAGTTGGTGGGATCAGCTAGTGACTACTAGAAGACTCAACCAGGAGTATCCAGTTGAATCATGGCACGAGATGAAGTCTCTCATGCGCAAGAGATTCGTGCCTAGCCATTACCACCGTGATCTACACCAGAAACTAAGGAGGCTCACCCAAGGATCAAAGACTGTTGAGGAGTATTATCAAGATATGGAGTTGCTGATGTTAAGAGCTAGTATTTCTGAGAACAGAGAGGCTACTATGGCAAGGTTTCTTGGAGGACTTAACCGGGAGATACATGACAGAGTAGAGATGCAGCATTATGTGGAGATAGAAGAGATGTTGCACAAAGCCATTCTTGTGGAGCAACAGATCAAGAGGAAGCATCACTCGCGTGGAAGCTATGGATCCAGCAAGTATCAGTATTCTAAGGAAGAGAAACCAGCCTATCTGAAAGATAGCAAGCCTCAGCAGAAAGAAGAAGCTAAGCCAAGCAGCACATTCAGCAAAGACAAAGGAAAGGCCGAAACTACTAGCTCCAGAACCAGAGATGTTAAGTGTTTCAAGTGTCAAGGGCGTGGGCATTATGCTAATGAGTGCACCAACAAAAAGGTTATGATTCTTCTTGAGAATGGAGAGTATGAATCACTGGAAGAGAAATCTGAGTCTGATCATGAGGAGTCTGGAGAAGAAAGTGAAGTAGACCAGTGAGAGGATGATTGTTGGTGACAAGGAGGCTCTTGAACCTACAAACTAAGACTGAAGAGCTTGAGCAGCGAGAGAACCTGTTCTACACGAGGTTTCTGGTTCAAGGCAAGGTGTGCAGTCTCATAGTTGATGGAGGAAGCTGTGTCAATGTAGCTAGTGAAACTATGGTGAAGAAGTTGGGTTTGAAAGTTCAGAAACACCCCAGGCCTTACCGGTTGCAATGGCTTAATGAGGAGGGTGAGATGAGGGTCTCTAATCAAGTACTGGTTCCCATAGCCATTGGTAGATACGAGGATGAGATCTTGTGTGATGTGTTACCCATGGAAGCAAGCCATATTCTCCTTGGAAGACCTTGGCAATCTGATAGGCGTGTGATTCATGATGGCTTCACTAACAAGCACACATTTGAATTTAAGGGAAAGAAGACTGTTCTGGTGCCTCTATCTCCTAAAGAGGTTCATGAAGATCAACTCCAGCTTCAGAAAAAGAAAGAAATAGACCTCAAACCTGATCAGAAGCATCACAGCCTCTATGCCAAACAGGGAGATATTAAAAGAATTCTCTACTCTCAAAATTCTATTATCTTGCTTATGTTTAAGGAGACTTTACTAACAGTTACTGATCACACACCGGATCATCCGAGTGAACTAGTCTCTCTCCTACAGGAATATGCAGATGTGTTTCCAGAAGATATCCCCATTGGTTTGCCACCAGTCCGCGGGATTGAGCACCAAATCGACTTTGTACCTGGTTCAACACTACCAAACCGACCTGCATACAGAACTAATCCAGTGGAGACTAAAGAGTTGCAAAGACAAGTAGAGGAGCTGATGGAGAAAGGTCATATCCGAGAGAGCTTGAGTCCCTGTGCAGTTCCAGTGCTCCTTGTGCCTAAGAAAGATGGTAGCTGGCGCATGTGTGTTGATTGTAGAGCAATCAACAATATAACAGTGAAGTATCGCCACCCTATTCCTAGATTAGATGATAGGCTTGATGAATTGCATGGCTCTTGCATATTTTTTTAAAATTGGCTTGAAAAGTGGTTACCATCAAATTAGAATGAAAGAGGGAGATGAGTGGAAGACTGCATTCAAAACTAAGCATGGTTTATATGAGTGGTTGGTCATGCCTTTTGGATTAACAAATGCTCCTAGTATATTCATGAGATTGATGAATCATGTTCTTAGAGCTTTCATAGGCATCTGTGTTGTAGTGTATTTTGATGATATCTTAGTCTACAGCAAAAGTCTTGAGGATCATATAGAGCATCTTAGGGCTGTCTTGAATGTTTTGAGAAATGAAAAGCTTTATGCCAACCTGAAGAAGTGCACCTTTTGCACAGATAACTTGGTCTTTCTAGGTTTTGTTGTGAGTGCAGATGGTGTAAAGGTTGACCCGGAGAAGATCAAAGCAATACAAGAGTGGCCGCGTCCAACTACAGTGGGAGAAGTAAGGAGTTTTCATGGGCTGGTTTCTATAGGCGCTTTGTACAAGATTTCAGCACTCTAGCAGCTCCACTGACTGAGATAATCAAGAAAGATGTTGGATTCAAGTGGGAAGAAGCACAAGAAACCGCATTTCAAATCCTTAAAGAGAAGCTTACTCATTCTCCTCTTCTTATACTTCCTGATTTTTCTAAAACATTTGAGATTGAATGTGATGCCTCAGGAATTGGTATTGGTGCTGTGTTAATGCAGGATAGAAGGCCTATTGCATACTTCAGTGAGAAACTTAGTGGAGCCACTCTCAACTATGCCACCTATGATAAAGAACTCTATGCCTTGGTGAGAGCTTTACAAACTTGGCAGCACTATCTCTGGCCAAAGGAGTTTGTCATTCACACAGACCATGAATCTCTCAAGTACCTTTAGGGACAAAGCAAGCTCAGCAAGAGACATGCCAGATGGGTGGAATTCACTGAAACCTTCCCTTATGTGATCAAGTACAAACAAGGTAAGGAAAATATAGTTGTTGATGCACTATCCAGAAGGTATGTTCTCTTGAATACCCTTGATGCTAAGTTGATAGGCTTTGAACAAATTAAAGAAATGTATTCATCTGATCCTGACTTTCAAGAAGCTTATAATTCATGTGCTAAGTATGCTGCTGGTCACTACTTTAGACAGGATGGGTTCTTATTCTATGACAATCGTTTATGTGTGCCTAATTGTTCTTTGAGAGATTTATTTGTCAGGGAATCCCATGGAGAAAGTCTGATGGGTCATTTTGGTATAGCAAAAACTCTTAAAGTGTTGCAGGATCATTTCTACTGGCCACACTTGAAATGAGATGTTGAGAGAATCTGTGGGAGATGCACCACTTACAAGCTTGCCAAATCTAAGGTTCAACCACACGGTTTGTATACTCCTTTGCCTATTCCTACTCACCCTTGGAATGATATATCTATGGATTTTATTGTGGGTTTGCCAAGGACCAAAACAGGTAAGGATTCTATCTTTGTAGTTGTGGACAGATTTTCTAAAATGGCACATTTCATTGCTTGCCATAAAACTGATGATGCATTGCATGTTGCTAACCTGTTCTTTAAAGAGATTGTGCGCATTCATGGCATGCCTAGGACCATAGTCTCTGATAGAGATACCAAATTTCTTAGTTATTTTTGGAAGACTCTTTGGTCTAAGCTAGGTACTAAGCTCTTGTTCTCTACTACATGTCATCCACAAACTGATGGGCAAACTGAGGTAGTTAATAGAACTCTTGGAACTCTATTGCGTGCATTCATTAAAAGGAATTTGAAATCATGGGAAGAATATTTGCCACATTGTGAATTTGCTTATAATCATGCTCAGCATTCTGCATCTAAGTATTCTCCTTTTGAAATTGTTTATGGGTTCAATCCCATCTCACCTTTGGATCTAATGCCTTTACCTGAGTGTGAAAGGGTCAGTATGGATGGGAAAAAGAAAGCAGAAATGGTGCAGGAGATTCATGAGCAGGCAAGAAGAAACATTGTTGAGAAGACCAAGCAGTACACTAAAAGAGCAAACAAAGGTAGGCGTGAGATGATCTTTGATGTTGGAGATAAAGTGTGGGTTCACTTGCGCAAAGAAAGGTTCCCAAACGAGGGGAAGTCTAAGTTGATGCCCAGGATTGAGGGCCCTTTTGAAGTCATCCAGAAAATCAATGACAATGCCTACAAGCTTGATCTTCAAGGGAGGTATGATATAAGTAATAGCTTCAATGTTTCTGATCTTATCCCTTTTATTGCAGATGAAGCAAATTTGAGGACAAATCCTTTTCAAGAGGGAGGGGATGATATGATCATGGACCAGTCAACCAAAGAAGACAATGAGATCATGGAGGAGCCAGCTGATGAAGGTGCTCTAGCCATACCTGAAGGTCCTATGACTCGAGCCAGAAGCAGACAACTCAAAGAAGCCATTGGAGGATTACTCAAGATATCATTGAAGCAAGAAGAGAGTCTTGGAAGAAGCTTGATCATCCAAGACACACTTACCACAATTCAAGCCGTTTCTTTTTCTAGATAGACATCAAATGAGCAAGTAACATATGTGTGCTCTTTTTCCCTATCTTTGGTTTTGTCCCATTGGATTTTCTAGAGAAGGGGTTTTAATGAGGCCATATGTTGCTTTCCTATCACTCATTTGATGATCTCAGGTTTTAGACTCATTTTATGTTATTTCTAAAGACTATGGTTTATTTTAAGGCCCATTTAGAGATCAAGGAGCCATGTTCCTTGCTTTCTCTATATATATGGACGTGGAAACCCTAATAGAAGCAACCATCTTTCATCTAAAAAAAAACCTTTTGTTCTCTTGTTCTCTGTCGGCTGCTTCCCCAAGTAGTCTAAGTGTTCTTGAGATCTTGTTGGTGTGTAATATTTAACAGCCCATTAGTGTCTATATTGGTGTGTCATATCCAATCTAGTCACTTAGGAGTATCAAGGAGACCTCTCACATCTCTTTGTGTCACCATTCGATCCACTACCCTGAAGAACTTGAGTCTCTGATTCGTTCTTGCAAGGATCTATCCCTCAACTAACCAGAGAAGCATCTTAGGAGTGTATTAATATTTATTTTAAATTTAACTGTGTATATCACAAGGAATATATAAATGTTATTGTTCATGCTATGTATGAGAATATTTTATTTTAAATAACATTATTTATTAAAAATAATAATTGAGTTGAATTATATATAAATAATTTATAAAATAGCTAACATACACTAAAAATTATTGAATATCGACTAAAAACTTTTAGTTAATATTTGGAAATATCTGTTATAAATTTAAATGTGTGATTTATGAAAACATATTTAGCTTTTTTGGTGTGCTCTTTATGCTAATTAATTTTTTATTAATCTATTACTTTCTTTTTATTAATTCATTTATTTATATATTTATTTTGAATTCAATTGTGTATGTAATTTTTTTATGTTAATATAAAACCTTAAATATATTAGTTTGTTAAATTTTTATTAATATACTCTAAAATTTTTACTTAAAATTATATATAAATATATTTATGTTAAAAATATTTTTTAACATTTTTAATATTTAAATACTTTTAAAATGCATTTTTTGATTAATCTTATTAATTAATGGTTAGTTTTGGGATTATAAAAAATTATACTAAATAGACTACTTAACGATACCATGTTGAATTTTGTTTGTTTCGGTAATTTTCCCTTAATTTTATGAGCGGATGATTGACTATTAAACTAAGTTTTTGAAAGTCAAATAGAAAAGAGAACGGAAATCAATTGAGTTATCTATCAGCAACTTGTTATATCTTTCGATCAATACATGCACTTTTTTGCTATCGACAAAAAACAACGCGGTATTAATTTTGTTTATGCGTTACTCGGGAGTGGAAACATATCAACAACGAATTGATACAAGTTTTTGAAAATCAAAAGCTTAAGTCTTATTGCATGGTATATTATATATTTAATATATGCGTATCGTATAGTTAAAATCTTATATTTAGTTAAAATAATTAAAATATAATTATATTTAACTAAATATAATTAAATACGTCATAGACTTCTACTCATCATTCTCGCGCTAAACGAATATTAATTATCTATTTTGGTGGATATATGTATTTTGACTTTTGGAGAAATATACTTCTTTTGAATTCCAGTTTCTGAATAATGTGGACAATAAAATAAAGATATACATTTGGAAGCTTCTTAGTAACAGATTACAGTTATAGATTACAACACTTCAATCCTCTGATTATTTCGATCAATAAAAAATGTTTGTTTTTGTTTTGGTGAAATTAAAGAAAACTGTCCAGAATTTTATAATCAAGACTAAAAAAACAAATACATCGTTAGATATCTTTTTATAAGAAGTTAGGTTATAATTATACAGTATTTTCCAAACATCAACAAATTTAACAACGAAAGTATAACAAATTAACAATAAAAATCAGAAATCAAAATCTTCATTATCATCAATCTCATGGTCCACTAACTTCCAAGACCCATCGTTTTGTTGTACCATACCTTTGTTTTTGAGAATCCTCCAATGTCCTGGGACCATATACTCATCTTTTAATCCATCAACTGATTTGTTGACCAGTCCAATATCTCTTTTCACATCGAGTCTGAATAAGTTAGCTTTGCTCGTCCCTTGAGTTCCCGCAAGGCCGTGCAAGTAAGCCTCTAGGCAGTGAAACGTCGCCAGGTCTCCAGGAGATTTCAGGTATGGTGACTTTCTTGTGTCTATTGGAAGCTCGTCTCCGACTTCAGCGTAACCTAAGGGTGGATAGATTGGAACTACGTCCGGTAGATTCCTTACCCGTAACACTCGGAGATCTTTCAACCTTATGTATAGTATTAAATAAGTCACGTTTCATTCGAAAAAACTGACCATGTAAGATAAGACTCTAAATGCTATTATTAGAACCAGTATAACGCTAATTCAGGGTACTAATTACAATTTCGGGACGTTACTATTTTTGGTCCTGTATAATCTATTATATTAAAGCTTGATATTATATATAAATTTCATGACGGTTGTTATGTTAAGAAATTAATATTTTATATAAAATGAAGTTTCATCTTCATGTTTCGTTGGTCTTGGGGGGTGTGGGTGTTTAGGGTTTAGTTTCATCCTCAAAACCCCAAAGTTAAAAATATATATTCTGAAGGCCAACTAAAAAATAAATGTTTGAAAAACTAATTTGGATTTGTATGTTTTTCACATTTATCAGCTTCCACCAGAGACATTAAATTATATAGCCAAAAAAGTTTGAACGATTTATCTGAGTTTCGGCTCATAACAAAAAAAAAAATCAAATAAATGAAAATCATTATTATGTTTCAAATATAATTATTTAATAGGACGTACCCGGAGAAGAGTTTCTTAAAGTCAGAATCGCCCACTCGAGGACTAGCAAAGACAAAGGCCGTAACGGGACAAGATTTGTCAGGACGGCTCTTTGGTCGGTTATAACCATTAGCCACAATATCGGTAGCGTTTAGCGTGGCGATCGCAGCTCCAAGGCTATGACCACAAATACTTATACTAATCTTTTCGTCTTTATACTTCTCCAACAATCTCCCAATCTCTCGCAATACCTTATGTCATTTCAAACATTCATAAACAGAATTTCTCAAAATACCCAAACGGTAAAATCGTGGTCTAACAAGTAATCTACACATTACCTGGTCACGAGCATTAGCCTTATTAAAAGGTGATCGTTCGTCCTTAGACATGTATATTGAGTACCAACCTTGATGAATCTGTACTTGATCATTTTTCTCACCGAATATCTTTTTTGCGTTCACGAAACAGAATTCGAAGTCGTTGACCCATTCAAGTGGCTGCACGGAGCCTCTCCAAGCGACAACTATATCTCTTCGACCAAGAACCGCCGTGCCTTGGTCGTCTGTCACCGCCACGTAACCTATCCAGTTCGATTCCTTTGTGCATCCTTCACGTGAGACTGGGAACAATAGGAATGACTCGGGCACGTGGATCTGTGATGTTGCGTATAGAAACTTAGTCACTTTGTATTTTGTATACGGATGCGCTTTCTCTAGACCAACCTGCACGTGTGTTTAAGAATTTTGAGGTCTGCTTTAGATTTCTTGCATAATATGAATACATTTCCCTTTATTGTATATTAGTATTTTCTTGCTTCTAATAGTGTTACTGCGGAGGTAGAATCGTGCAAGAAAAACAAGAAAAATGTTGAGTGAACTATGTATACTTTTTTTTGTCACAAAAATGTTGAGTGAACTATGTATACATTACAACAAATAAGGCTTTGTTTAGGGATAAATTGTGCCTTGCCACTCGACGGACAAGACGGCATGTCACATATTTTTTTAGTATATACATGCATCGATTTTTATTGACAGAAGAAATATAATCATGATTTAATTATTAAAAAAAGGTTTAAACTACCACATTCTTAGCACCACTTTTCTTTTGCTCTGAAGTACTGAAATTTCATGTTTTAGGTATTTGTGTTAATATCCTTCAATGGAAAATAAACATGAATAGTACCAAAAATGAGATAAAAGTAAAATTTTCCCTTAAAATGGTCATTTTAAAGAACTTGCGAGCATTTAACTCAGGATAGTTTAATAATTGCTTACTATTAAAATAAAATTAATAAAAATAAATGAAGTTAATGAGATGTTTTCTAGAATGAGACACCTTAGAAAAAAAATTGAGAGATTCTTGAGAACATTTAGCATTGCATTAATGGTTGATTTGATAGAACCTTTAGAATACTTAGCATTGTATTAGTGGTTAATACTCCCTTCGTTCTGATTTATATGACGTTTTAGAACTGTTCTTTTGTACCTATATATATGACGTTTTTCTAAAAACTAAGTGAAATATAATAGGTTTGACTTCACTTACCCTTTATCTTATTCATTTTAAAGAATAGAAACGTTTGCATTTATTAAGAAACAAGGATAGAAAAGGTGTGCAAGGCTTCTTGTTTGGCGAAAATATATAAAAAGACAAATATAAAAGAAGGGAGGGAGTAATATGTAACGCTAACCAATTAGAACCTTTTTGACAACTATGAACTATTACCGATCAAGGCGTTTTGTAATTTAACTTTGATGTTACCTTGGCGAAGAAATCTTTTCTGGAGTAAATGCTAGAGCCGGCGAATTTAGATTGGGTGTTTATGTTGAAAGTATCATAGCCAGCCTGAGCCATCTCGCCGTAATGTATTAGGTATTGCCGAAGATCTTGATCCAACGGCTGTAACATCCCTTTCCAATGGTTTTGGCCACTCAGATCCCTCCATCTCTTTGCGATTCCTCTAGATGCTATTAGTTTCTCATCCTCGTTGCTCTTCTTTTTCTTTGTTCTCGTGCAGCTGAAACACCTCGTCACTTTCTTGTCTGCTTCGTCCATAATATTTCAGATGTTTAATGTATATTTTCTTATTTAGGCTCAATGAAGCTCGTTGATTAAAAAAGAGATTATATTGAAAACTTTGGAGATAAAATATAGTCTAGTGGATATAAGTATTAGCTCGCGTAATTGAGGCGTGTTGCAGAGGAAGTATAGTTCTTGAGATTATATAAAACATAGTATTTTATTTGATACAAAAAATTGTAGTTTCTTAATTTACGTTCAAGGAAAGCAAACGGTGACCTTATCTATATACAAACAATTCCTTTTTTAACTTTTGAATATGGTGACCAAACAAAAGAGGAAAGAATATAAAGATAAGTGTTACAAAAGAAAAGAATATAAAGAGCAATATATAATTCTTACTAGATTTAATCTGCGTTTTAAAAGCGTGGAATGTTGTATGATATGAAATTTTATTATGAATATTATAATCTTTTGTTTTATATGATTTATGTGTATTTAATAAATTTTTGTAGGTAACTGAAGATTTCCTTAAATTAAAACAATTGTTGTAGGTAATTAAAAAAATCTTAGAATATATGATTTTCATTAGTTTTTAATTGAATATGTGTGTTAAATAGTGACACTGATATAAATATGTTTTTGTATGTGTAATAGATTTCTAATTTTTTTATGACTAAGTTATTCAGATTAAATAGGTGTGTTAAATATAAATGAGCTTGGTACAATATAATAAAAATGTTTAAAAGCAATACTGCTGTTTTCAATGAAAATAAAACATTATTTTAATTAAATGTTATGATATAAAAGTTATAGTTATGTTTCACTATTTACGAGCTATAACTTTCTTGTCGAGAAAGTTGTGGTTATTTTAAATTGCGATCATCTATATTTTTAATAATTTAAAAATGGTCAAATAGTAGTCTGAAAATTTTTTTCTGTTAACAATTATCCCACTAATGAAAATTGATATGAATATCCTAAAACAATATTCGGTTTAATCTTCCGCCAAATATGTTGTTTATGTATCCTAAAACAAAACCTCCGGTTTGACCAGATCTAATTTTCTTTATATTTCTTTTTTAAACTTCTGTCAAATAGATTTTTGGAAAGAATTGATATTGATTATAAGTAAGAAAGAATTGATAATAAATATCAAAGAAGACAAATTAGAAAAGCAGTTTTTTACATGAGAGTCAAAAATGAAACTTCACCTCTGACATTATTTTGTTATTATGTGTTGTGAAGCTTTAGATGAAAACAGTATTTATAAGAGATGGTTTAAAGACACGTGACGTGAAAACAAATTTTGATATAATCGTAGTATAGTATTTTGTTAGTTTCCATCTGTCTAACAAAATTGAATATTTATAATTATTTATTTATTTTTTATATTTATATCAAAATCAGTTATGGCTAGTAGAAAATCTAGAATATATTGCGTTACGTAATCAGTTATAGTAAATATCTAAAGATCTCATTTTTGATTTGTTGAATAATTAGTGAAAATAATTAAAAAATATTCTAAAACGACAATAACATAGATTTGTAAATAATTTGAAAATCCAAGGGCAGCATGATCCTACATAAAAAAAGATCCTACTTTAATAATATTGACTATATTTTGATCCGCATTTTTAAAAGCGAATATTTGGTTTTGAGTAAAAATATTAGTTGGCATTGAGTAATATTTTTAAAATATTTGATTTGCTGATTTATGTTAAAAAATATATATTCAGTGTTTTCATATCCGATCCAAACTTGCGGTTGAATTGGTAAACGATATATAATCCGGTTTACATTTAATGAAAATTCTTTAATTAAAAATCTTATAAATCTAAAATTTTACCAGTAATCTATGATCTAACCATGATTGACCCGTTAAAAACCCATAAAAACAGATAATATTTTAAAACTAATTTTTATATACATTTGAACTATACATAAAAAATTTAAAAACTATTCGATTTGTAAATCTTGTAATTTGATGATTTTTGTACCGTTCAGAAAATGATATTAGAAAAAACAAAAATGATTTATATGACAAGATTAGTTAATTTTTTATTTATATTTTTTTGAGGAATAAGTTTAAATATGTTGGAAATATTTGTAAATATAATTTATTAGAAGCTGCATTAAATAGAATCATATATGGATCATCTTAATTAATATATAATTGACCGATATAATTTATTTAGATTTACCTATTTAAATCTTACCTTATTTACGCTATATTTAAATAATAAAATTCGCAACTAATATCAATAAAATTATTAACAAATGATAATTTTTTCATTATAGAATAAAAAATAATATTCCCATGATATTTATATTCATAATTAAATTAATACATCAACTAATAAATATAAAGTAACTTAATTTATTTATTAAATATTTTATGAATCATAAAACTAAAGAATAACAAACATTCATGAATTTTACCACATATTTCAACGTATTAAAAAATAGTAAATTAATATATATAAATAATACTACCTCTGTTTCGTTATAAGTGTCGCTCTAAACTCATGCACATGGATTAAGAAATTATTTAACTTTGCATATTTCATATATAAAAACATCACTACCTATAAATCTTTACCAATAGAAAAATAAAATATAGAATTAAGTAAATAAATTTTACATTGAAATGTGAAAATGACACTTATTTGCAACGAAAAAGTTTCTCTACAATGACACTTAATATGAAACGGAGGGAGTAAATAATTACATATTTAAATTAGAATATTAAAAATAATTCAATATAATATGATATGGATTGAATAAAATATCGTTAATTTATATAATATTAAAGTGCATTCTGACCAATATACAAATTTAAAATAATTTTTACTGTAATTTACAGTTTCAAATTATATTTATTAATTTTAATTTAATTATCTATAAATATAGTTTTTAATGAAAATACATGTATGAAATTTCTAATTTTTAGTAAATAAATGGTTGAAAAAAATTGATTATGTATATTTAAGTCGGATAAACACAAGTATAAATGTATTAAGTTATTTCAAAAATAACTGAAATTTGTATATATCTCTTGAACCA
Source organism: Hirschfeldia incana (assembly GCA_026261945.1). Lineage (NCBI taxonomy): Eukaryota > Viridiplantae > Streptophyta > Magnoliopsida > Brassicales > Brassicaceae > Hirschfeldia > Hirschfeldia incana. Next base: position 89,133 of record JABCMI010000024.1, read on the forward strand.
AAAAAGGAAAAATCATAATTGAACTGAAATCGAAATCTAAAATAACAACCTAAAACCAAAACCGAACATTATATTTAAACATATTGGTGAACAAAAAGACGGGTTAAATAAACTTGTCAACAAAATATATATAAATATCTTATGTCCCAACGAAAATCATCAAAATGCAAACTTTTAAAATTGATAATAATCTCATACATTTAACAAATCCGGAAGATCAACACATAGGATGATAACAAAAAAAATATCTTGTCCGCCTTTTGAAAGGGCGGGTCAAACTCTAGTATAGTCTTAAATTAAACTTCAAAACGTATTAATTACACCTATGGTGTCTTAGCTCCTTTAATTAATTACTTCGCTAAATCTTATTTATTCACATAATACTCCGTTGAACGAATAATAACAGTAACCTTAAATAAATTTTAAGCCAAAAAGAAAACTACCCATTATTGCCTGCATGCTAATCTACACACGCTCGTCAGCATCATCATTTTGTTTCATTACTTCTAACATCAATACATCATAACAAAATATTCTAAGACCGGCTAAAATGGATAGTTGTTGACAAGCATGGGCGTTCGGTTTTCGGTTCTGTTCCTATTTATTTTTTTGGTTTGTTTTTCAGGTTTGTGATTTTTGATTTTTTGGTCTAGAGATATAAGAACCGTTCAGTTATCTATCAAATTCGGTTTGGATCCATTTTGGTTTTGTTTCGGATCGGTCCTGATAACAGTTATAAGAACAAACTAATATTTAATAAATAATTGGTACCAATTCGATTACGGTTTGGTTCTGGTTTTATCGGTTAATTTTGGATAATTCAGGATAAAAAATTGAAGAGGTTTTCTGATAAAAATCGGGTAATTTAGATAAATTTTAATATGTTCGATAAAAACTAATCGGGTAATTTGGTTCTCTAGGATAATTTGGATAATTTAAAATACTTTGGATAAAAATATTCTTAGTATTTTTGATTTTTTGGATAGTATAGTGTCTAATTATATGTTAGAATATTTTAATACTAAATATAATTAATCTTTTTAGTTATATAATCTGTATTTCGGATATTGGGATATCCATTCGGTTTCAGTTTTGTTTCGGTTTTTCGGTTATATAAATCTAGAAACTGCTCGGTTATTTTTGAACTTTGTTTAGGGTTTGTTTTTTTTTCAATTTGCTTCCAATTCAGTTCTCAGTTCTCGGTTTTTATGTCCATGCATAGTTGATAATATCATTTTTTTCTTAAATCGATTCTGTTAGAGTATTTATAAAATTGTTGTAGACTTTTTTTTGTTAAAATGGAAATCCCT
>JABCMI010000024.1:690942-923442 GCA_026261945.1 Hirschfeldia incana
GTTGTTATGGTAGCAGAAAAGATTGGTTGTAACTAGAAAACTAGTTACACATTGCTATGTTATGGTTTGACTCTTAGGTTGTCTACCAAACCAAAGGGTTTACGAATGTCTACCAGACTAAATAGAAGATAAACTCCGAATTAGCATACCACAAGAATTCGTAGAAAAATAACTTTGCTTACCATCTCAATTGATGGTTTTGCTATTATACAAGGCTCTGGCATGTCATAACAAGGTGTTGCAGATAAATGTAACCAAATGTCGAAAATGGCGAATAAATTTTGAAGAGGGCTGTAGATATTGAGCTTCAGGCATTGTATTCAACCCAAATATGGAATGGCTCGTCATAGAGAGATGTGTGGGATTCCGGACCCAGAACCTCCTAGTCCTTGAAGAAAAGAACAGAGAAAGAAATGGCAGATCAAACAAAAGTGGAGAAGCTTACATTCTTACACCGGAAGCCACATTGGGAAATGACATCCAAGATCAACAATAAGTGGTCTTGTACCAGCAGTGGAAGACTTTCACACTCGGTCTTTACTTGTAGCCAGCTTATCTTCCCATGTTTGTATCATGCAATTTACATTTGTTTCAGTGTCTTCATGTTACTTTTAGAAATGTGTGGTTTGTTAGTATAGTTTACTTTAGGTGGGATTCAGTTAGGTCTGGAAACTCACCTGAGTTTAGTAGTTCATGGTTTTAGTATATATTGGTTATCTCGACTACATCGTTAACATTTTTCTGCCTTTGTTTACTTATGGCAATTCTGGTTCTTTACCCTTTTTTTTCAGACCAAGATGGCAGCTTATAGAAGTCGTGTTCGTATAGTTATACTACGGTAAATAGTCAGAGAACGATTTCATCATTTCTTTTTTGGACATCATATAATAACTCCATAGTTTATACTTTATACTTTGATAAGGTGGTTGTGGGATACAGACTTGACAAATATGAAATTAAACATTAATGATCCAAACTGAAGTAAACAAATACAGAACAACTAAAAGATAAAAAGATAGTTTCGGTCTATGCTCATTCTTTAACCGCACACGGTACAAAACAATTAATGACTAGACAGCATAGTTAGGAGGGTAAGGTTGAGCTCCAGCATTGTAACCTTGATTGGTTTGTGGTGTGGTCGGATAAGAGGTTGGCATTGCGGGTTCACCAGCTTTAGTTATCCCTTGATGTCGACCCATGTAGAAGCATCCTGCACAACCGCTGATGGCTAGGAACACCATGAATATGAACAATGGTAGCGAGAAATACACAATGACCATCGCTTACAGGAATTTAGTTGAAATCGGTAAGCAAAAGAGAAATAGTTGAAGAGGATAATGCAGAAACAAAGGAAGAGTTCTATGGATTTATAAGGGGATGTTGTGGATGTTGCTGCAAAGTGCAAGGAGTTGACTTTTTCTTTAAAGAAATGCAAGAAACATAAAATAGTAATGATGCGCAAGTGTTCTTTATAAATTAGATTGTACAGAGTATATATGGAATTTGTGTATGAAAAGTCAGATGATCACATGAAAATAAACATATTTATCTATGAATGCCGTTTTATTGTCTCGAGTTGGTAACATTTGTTATAAATGATTTTAATGAAGTCTTAGAATTATTGAAGCAATAACCTTTGTTCATTCGATGGACTATTTACTGTATGAAATATGTTCAAATTAATTAGATATCTAAAAACAATAGTGTAACAAAAAAAGATATCTAAAAACAATTATCTCGATTTTTAAAACTATAATTTGCAGTATGTAGAAGATTAGTTAAATTCTGAAATTGTATTCCAAAATTGCGAAGAAATGCTCATGTGTCTCATACAATGAAGTCAAGTCCTACTTTAAAAGTTTGTTGAGTTTGGTAATGTTGTATTGTTTTTTGGGACTTAATTGCATGATCAATTCATATGGTTTGGCTGGCAAACCAGTTTTAGTTATTACATGTAAGATTAATTTATTTTCAACTATGCCTAATTGACTTCCTGCAAGCTTCTGTGGTTTCCACTTCCATGTTTGTAAATGTAACTTACATGCAAGTTTTACGGGAACGTAGAAAGTAAAAATTCGCGGATAAAAAATTGTGAATGACCTTCAAGCGACTGGCTAAACGTTAGAACAGACATGACAACGAACTAGCTAGATAAGATGGCATCAGAACATGTTTCTGTTTGCTATATAGGCAGATGCTCAAATAATAACATAAATGCGTGTACACGTACAGCTTCCCTTGAACTTGGTGTGAGAGATGAGAATGTTAGGCCACCCGCATTAGCGTGGTTGAAATTCATAAATTGAATTTTTTATTAATTTTTTAAAAAATTTTCTGTTTGATTTTCTTAAAAAAAATAGACCAATCGCAGGCCACCATTCTGGTTTACCACAGAAAATTCATTCGATGCGGGTTCAACAAAATTAGATTATTTTTTTATTTTTTGGTTGGGAAACGTGTGAACTTTGTTTGTGATCTGCTAATACGGGTGGCCTTATACTCGAGATTCTCAAGTTCGGCTTAAAATTGGTCTGTGCGTCTGAAGAACCAAACCCCATAAGAAAAAAAAATAAAAAAAAAGAAGAACCTCATAAGATAAATGTAACTTATAATGGTGAACAACAAGTAGTGTAGGCCTGGGCACGGATCGGATATCCGGGTTTTTGAAGGTATTTGTGATTTGCTTCGTATGTTACGGATATCTAATTTTGGTATTTGCTTTGCTTCGGAGAAATACGGATATTCGGAAAAACGGATATCCGGAAAATAATTAGATATTTGCGGATATTTGCGAATACTTACGGATATCTCATATGTTTCGATTAATACAAATAATTTTAAAATTTTGATGCAGATTTGTTTTGTCTAATATATTTTTAACGTGATATATAAAATAAAAATTAAAAGAATTAGTAAATCTACATATTTTGTAAAAACGTTAAACTTAGTTAACAATTATAATAACACAAAACTTAAGAAAAAAATATAATTGTCATAAAATATTTGTTTTCTTTTTATGTACTACTTTTATACAAGTAATAATGTAAATAAAATCTGTCAAATCATATGTCAGAATAATAATTATATAGTTTTATACATATAGAACTTTAAATATAATCAAGATATACATGTACTTATATATTGCCGGATCGGATCGGATATCCGCTTCCCAAAATTTTAATATTTGTGATTTGCTTCGTTTTTGACGGATATTGAATTTTAGTATTTGCTTCGATTTGTAAAGTTACGGATATCCGGATTTTTCGGATCGGATCGAAGCGAATAACGAATCGAATCAAAATTTACGGATATTTTGCCCACCCCTAAAGTAGTGTCGGAGATGGCATAAACTTCGAGAAGGGTAAGATTTCGAGCTTCCGTCATCATATTCAAACCCACTAAAAGCTTTATGACTTTACAATTATCTAAATTTTTTAAAGGCAACAATGTTACAGATTACATTTTCGTTTTCCTAAAATTTCTCAAAACCCCTTAAAATAAGTTTCAAGTCTCAACTTCTATTCTTTCTTTTTTTACAAAAAAAACTTCTATTTTTTGTTCAATTTCTTTATTTGTCTAAGAACATTTCTAACATCACTCCATTTAAATATATATATATATATATATATATATATATATATATATATATATATATATATATATATATATATATATATATGTAGTGGGAATGGAGTACTCTAAAAGCTAGAATTTGTGAGTTTTATTTTTCTAAAGCTACAGCCATTAAAATCACACCCAATTTTTTTGTTTTGTTTTTGTAAAATCATTAATTTAAAAGTCATGGTAGTCAAAGTCCTAAACTTCTAAACAAACACAGCTTCTGTCTTCATTTTGTATTTAAGCCTGGGATACTGTAGATATAAATTTGTTACAAAAATACATTCAGAGTAATATATATTTTTATTATTGAAGATCAAATGTGAATTTTATTTGGAACTAAAATGTTAAAGAGAGAATTGGCTAGATATACCTAAAGTGAATCAAAATTAGTAAACTACCACTCAACACTCAAAAGCTATGGGTCCAACTGGTGACCAAGGAATGAAGAGGAATAATACATTCCTTGAGATTCCTTAAAAAAATTACCATTCATAAGGAATAGTTTTTTCTTCTTGTTCCCTACCATTCCTTTTTTTGTAGAGAAATAAAGAACAAAATCATTCCTTATCAAATTTGGTATGGAACAACCTTTCCTTTTCATTCCTGCAATTTTATTCCTCATTGTTCATTTCCTATTCGTTCCTCATGTTCCTAAAGTGGTCACCAGTTGGACCCTATGTTTCCTGTAGCAAAATAAGAGTGTGATGCCAAAAATACTCTTCTCTCATTTCCATGTTGCTTTTGCAAGTACCAATTTGAGATCGTATTAGATATAGCCTAGAGATAGTAAAACTGTTCGATCCTAGACCTACACCTCTTCATAGCCAAAAATATTGTTGGAAAGTGTGTCTTCGAATACGTGAAATCTGAGAGATTTCTTTGAAACTATATAAAGATTACTGTTTATTCTGAGATGTAATGGCTATTAGAGTTAAGTTAATTAAGTTAACGTCTAATATGATGGTTAGAGTTTATCTTTCAAATTAATATTATAGCTAACACTAATATAATCTGCTAACCATTATGTTAACATGATTATTATAAAGATTTGGTAATATTAAGCATGTCAATACTTATATAGCTTGTAGCTGAAAAGAATGGTCATTTCCGTATTGGATAACAAGATATAGCTGCTAGCCATTAACATATGTATCTAACATGAGTATGTATATTACTAAATATTAGGCTTAACGGATAACAATTTGTTAAGAGATGGAACAACCACGTTAAGTGGTTAAGTAATATTGAAATACTGGATTTATTGGATTAAAAACAGACATTTAACAAGATTATGTACATATTTATACATAAATTATATTTTAACCAGTGAACTAGTTTATTGTTTATGAATACATTGCAGCTTGGACTGGAATCGGATAAAAACTGCATCTTAACTTATAAGTTGCTAACCATTATGTTAGGCATCTAACTTGGTTACTTTTATATTAGATATTAGGGCAAAATAATGTGATCTCGGCAATGAATACACAGTTTTTATAATTTTATGGGTGAATGAAGTCGAAAAGTACTTTGATGGAAATATATTGTGTTTTAGTATCATATACATATATATATATATATATATATATATATATATATATATATATATATATATATATATAAGTTAGTATTCACTAATTAACATATTAGATTGTATATATGATTATGTTACGTTTGTAGTTTCTTGGCATAAGGTGACCATAACTTAACCTAAACAGATGGAGGTATCACCTAACAATGTATATTAGCTGTTACACATTTGTTTATATGCTAAGAAACAAATGGAGACATATAACTCTTGAAAAAGATGTGCAAAAAACACTACTTTCATCAACTATAAACACTACTTTCATGTAAAACATTAAACCCATAACTCAGATTCCAAGTTTCCCTAATATATACAATTATAGTTTAATTTTCCTGAATTAAACCTATAGCTAAAGACATCATACACATATCCAGTTTTACCAAGTATATATAATTTCAGTTAACAGTTAAGAGAAAAGTTAAAGTCTATTTTATGTTAGTAACATGTAAATAGACAATAATAGAAGGTAACGTCTTATGTTTCAACTAGAAATAATGGATACAATATATGTTAACATCTAACTAAGTAGATACTGTCTATAGGTATAAATATCTAATACAATATAAGTTACCATTTAACTAAACATATATCGTTGTTATACCTTTTTCCCAGATTTTTGACGTGTGATGAGTTCACTTGTTTTAGTGGTGCGAAGAGAATTTATACTGGTTTCCACACAAACATAAACCAAGTCTCATAATTTTCTTCAAACAATCTGAAGAAAAAAAAATAAGTGGAGTATGAAAGTGAAATTGTGAAAGAAGAAAAATGAAAAAAATGGAGATTAGCAAGGCTATATAGTTCATACTTACAGAAAAATGAGTTCAAACTAAGGAAGACGATTGGGATACTTACATAAGATGTTGGAAAATGTTAAAAAAAAAAAAAAAAAAAAAAAAAAAAAATAAATGTTGGAAAATGTTTTCTTCGTTTGGAGAAGATATGTCTCTTGAATACACAAAACTGTTTTTCTTTTAGATATGTGAATAAAGACTTTTCTCTTTTCTCCAATCTTTTGTATAGAGTAGGTTTAGTAATTATATCAAGATATACGTATTTATTTCTGACAGCAAATATATCGTAGGATTATATAGCATTGTAGGAGAGTAGGGGTGTTTTGGGTTTAATAAAATGTGCATAGTGGTTTAAACAGGAAACGGGTATTTAGCTAATTTCAGCTTCTTTTGTGTATATCGCACCTAATTTCTCAATGTTAAATATGATAATCCCATATAGAACATCCTACTTTTTAAATGTGAGAACTCCATGTAGTATCAGGTTCAAGCACGATTAGATGGCAAGAAGAAAACTCAATGTTGAACGATCCTTTACTGTATTGAACGAGAAATCAGCCACCGGTTAGAGTTGTTACAACAACAGTTCGAGTTACAGACCCGACCCTGCAAAGCTTATGAAGTTTACCATTTTACCCTCGCCGAATTCATGTATTTTACGGAAAAACCACCTCCATTTTTTTCTAACCGCTCTAATAGATCCACGCCGGCGCTTTTCGCCGTCAAAACCTGGGAAAGCTGAGATTTTAGGAAAATTCAGCATATAGTTCATCGCCTTTCATAAATTACTCTCTCTCTCTCTCAATGGCCTCCGTCGCGCTTCTTCGGTCTCTCCGCCGCGGCGAAACCCGCGCAACTTCCGTCTCCGACAAATTCGTATGAACTTCTCCCTACTTCGTTGTTTATCTTGAGATTTGTCGGTCTTTGGGGATTGCGGATTACCAAAAAAAATCTCACCTTTACGCGTTTTTGGCAGAGCTCTGCAAGCGCCGGCGGGAGGAAGACAGAGCTCCGGTTAGACGGAGTCAAAGATATAATCGCCGTTGCGTCTGGTAAAGGCGGAGTTGGAAAGTCTTCCACTGCTGGTAACATCAGAAGAAATCTTCCTAACAAACTTTGTGTCAGAGATTTGAAACTGTATTAATACTGAAAGTGTGTAACTTTATGGTTAATGTAGTGAACTTAGCGGTTGCATTAGCCAACAGATTTAAACTGAAGATTGGGTTGCTTGATGCTGATGTGTATGGACCATCTGTTCCGATCATGATGAGTATCAATCAAAAGCCTCAAGTTAACCAAGGTAATGTATTAGATAAGTACCTCTTGCATTTCACCATTAGCTTTTGAATTTTTCATCTTTATAATCTCTTGTTTTTTTTCGAAGATATGAAGATGATTCCAGTAGAGAACTATGGAGTTAAATGTATGTCAATGGGTCTCCTTGTAGAGAAAGATGCACCTATTGTGTGGAGAGGTCCTATGGTCTGTGTTTCCTTTTTTAAAGATCCCTGACGAAACCTTAAAGACTTTTCGTTACAAGTAATCAAGCTTGTGGTTATTGTTGTTGCAGGTAATGAGTGCTCTTGCTAAGATGACAAGAGGAGTTGATTGGGGAGATCTTGATGTTCTTGTTGTTGATATGCCTCCTGGAACCGGTGATGCTCAGATCACCATTTCTCAAAACCTTAAACTCTCAGGTATGTGTATATATAATACATATCTGAGCTGTTGTTGTTAAGATTAGACAAGTTGTGTTAGTTTAGTTTAAGTGTGCTTGTGTTGTGTTTGTTTTCAGGTGCTGTAATTGTATCAACTCCACAAGATGTTGCGCTTGCTGATGCTAATAGGGGAATCTCCATGTTCGACAAAGTTAGAGTACCTGTACGGCCATCTATATCATCCTTACAGCTAGTTTTGTCTTTTATCTTCTTAACATATCTGCATGTTTATACTTAGATCTTGGGACTTGTGGAGAACATGAGTTGCTTTGTTTGCCCTCATTGTAACGAAGCTTCTTTCATATTTGGGAAAGAAGGAGCACGCCAGATGGCTGCAAAGAAGGGCTTGAAACTCATCGGTGAGGTAAATAAATCTAAAACCAAAACCGATGTTTTTTTTTTTTCTGTGTTGTAGATTCTCTTCGTAGCCTTACGAGGTATCGTTTGTGTAGATTCCACTGGAGATGAAGATCAGAGAAGGGTCTGATGAAGGTGTGCCTGTGGTTGTTTCTTCACCTGGTTCTGTAGTATCAAAAGCTTACGAAGATCTAGCTCAAAACGTAGTGAATAGACTCAAGGAGCTACATGATAATCCTGAGAATGAGATTCAGATGAAACTTAACGTTCCACACTCATCATAGACCAAGCCATGGGCACAAGAGGCATTATCAGAAACCAAGTTTTGTCTTGCTGCTTCATGTGCTCAGGTTACAGTACCAAATAGAGAATGTTTTGCATTTGCTGAAAGAAGAATGTATCTGCAGAGGACAAAAGAATAGAGACACTCTGTTTGAACAATGTGAAGTCTTTCATTTATTAGATAGGAAGATGATGAATGTAATTTATGAGGTTTTTGTCAAAAAAATATAAAAATAAATTCAATGTTGTTGAGAAGAAGCCATGTCGAGATCACTTCACAATGTGTGATGAGATCACCAAATTATATCTTCATTATCTTCTCCTTCATCTTCATATTCAAGATCAGCGTCACCATAGAATTCGTCCGCTCCTCCATTAGCATCTTCATTACTGTAGTCCTCGTTGCCGTTCCAGACTGGTTCATCTTCTTCTGAACCCTCAGGTTCCACAAGGCATTCTTCACTGCTTTGCTGTGATTTTTTCACTTGGTCACCAATAACGACTGGTTTCTCTAACTTAGTCCTCTTTGGAGTCTTCTCCTACAAAGATGCAAATACACATAAGATACAAGTCAAAGAAACAAGATGCTAGATAAAGTGACAGATAACACTAGAAAAACAGGGGTAAACTTACATCATCATCAAATAGCGTATCCAAGAGATCCAAATTGATATATGAACTCAGTCTCTGTACACAAAAAAAGACAATACATTTAGCTAATGATTAAAAAGTAAGAAGATTCAAAGATATCTCAAACTAAAACAAGCTGGAGGAAGAGTAGCACTGACCTTTTTCTTTTCACTTTCTGCATTGCTTTGGGTTGGGGTTGCAGAAGTTTTCTTACTAGGAGGCGCAGCAGTCTTACTAATAGGATCTTTCTTCTTCTTCACTGTAGTAGGTTTCCTCTGTGTTCCCTACAAATCGATAGAAAATGAAATAATCATTAACAAGAACATCGATGTAAAACAGTAATCAGAACATAAAAACCATCGAAAACGATAAAAGCAAAAATACCTTTTTGTAGTCAGGGTTCATCATCTCCCACGCCATCTTCATCAGAAGGGTCTCTTTTTTAGTATTCAGATAACCCGCAACCTGATGAGCAGCCATTAAACCACAAAAGTAAGCACAAAAAGTACATAAAACTATGTTTTATCAAGAAAGCTTCATACATTAAACCAAACAGTATATAATTTAATACACAGCAGAAAGCAGCAGGCAAAAACACAAGACTAGGCGACATGGTGGGGAATCAAGTGGAAACTAACGCGTGATGAGACTTACATGTGTAACAAACAGACGTTTGGTTCAGCCACAATCCAGGAACCAATTTGTTGTGTTTGTTTACAGAGACTAAAAACAACCATAGATGTGATTCAAAATTCAGATAAAACTTCCACATAAACAAAACTATATACCCTTCTTTAAAAAAAAAAGGGTTGATAGATTGAATGTAACGATTTGAATACATATGTGATGAGCTGCATCAATTAAACTTATAAGGTACACACTATTCTTTCTTACCTCAGCATCACTGATACAAGACAAGTCTTCTGCAAGATATCCAACACCTTTTCTGCCACAGGCTTTTAGGTTTCTAGCCATTGGTCTAGATGCCAATGTGTCTTTTGCGGATGGCTTAACTGATTTATCCACCTGTAAACGATATGCCAACGATTAGAGAAACATTCTAAAGATGCAATTAAAGGACTTAAGTGTTTGTTAGACAAATGCTCCAAAGAAGAAACAGATGTTCGGTAAGTAAGAAGATTTTTTTTTGAATCGTGTCGTGTGATTAAGATCAGGAACTAAGCTGTAAAATTGAATCTAGAATCAGATCAAAATACCGAGGAAGAAGGTGAGTGGACTTACCATTATTCAAGGAATAAATGTGGCGGTGATTGGATCGGCGGAGATAATTAGGGTTATATAAATCAGAAATCTCGGTGACGACAAGTGTATATGATGAAGGAGACCGCCGACATCGGAGAAGGTGGTTTTAAATTTTATTTCTTTTTCTAAGATTTTTATTTGAAATAGTTTGAAGTGACATGTGTCTTAATATTAGTGGTTTATATGATCACTGAGCATGTGGGCCTCAGTTAAAAAGTCTTGGCCCAAAATATGTGTCCTACATCACCGAAGAAGCAAAGTCTTGATATTTCCTTTTATCAAGTCGGTGAAAGAGTGTACTGACGGGAATAGGAGAAAAAAAATCACAAACCTATACTATCAGGAGAACGTAGCCTTTTATTATAAAAGGAGAAGCAATCAATCTATGAATCATCCGAACAACAGATAGAGAGATCATCAAGCAAATACGAACAGAGTGTTTGTTGCTTTAGTTCTTATTTTTGTTATCTATTCTTTGTTCCAAAGAACCTTCTTATTGATAGCGAATAAAAGGTATAAAGCTTTGATGTTTAATTTTTTTCTTTCTTTGGGTGCAAATTGGTGTTTTAAATTCATTCTTAGATTTTATCACAAAGAGGGTGATAGAGATAACGATGTATATCTCTATGATCAAACTACCGTTCGAGAAACAATAGCTTGTAGCTGACGAGTATAGATTCGAGAATTGGAAGAACAAATCTAAAACTCAGTGAACAAAAGAACTTTCAGAATTTCATTAGATTCAAGAAGAAATGTTTCACAAATTCGATAAAACTTCACAAATGACTCGGAAACAGATTATAAAGCTCTGTTTCCGTTACAACAACATAACGAACTTCTCCACGTGTCACTCAACTCTTCGTAACAACTCCCTCGCTACTAACTTCTTATCCACGTCATCCTCACTCTCCTTTATCTGTAACAAATCTTCCCTCTCCAGAGAAACTTGTCCACAAGATTCAGAAACTCATCTCAGGGAACTTCTTCTGTAAGTCAAAAAGCAATTCCCAAGTAGCTTCCTCTGCATTCTGACCTTCCCATTGAACTAACACCATCGTCACTGCTCTGTGTTGGCGTTTCACCATCTTTCGTTCAAGAATGAGTTCCGGTCGCTTCACCTGATCATCACTCATCACTGATGGCAACAACGTTGATGTAGTCACATCCCCTACTGCTTTCTTCAGCTGAGAGACATGAAACACCGAGTGCACTCGAGTATCCACTGGAAACCTCAGCTTATACGCAACTTCCCCAATCTTGTCAACAATGCAATAAGGACCAAAATACTTCGGTGACAGCTTTTCAGTCGATCGTCTCACCACCGACTGTTGTCTATAAGGCTGAAGCTTCACATACACCCAATCCCCAATCTCAAAGCTTCTCTCTGATCGATGCAAATCAGCCTGTTGCTTCATCCTATGCTGTGCTCTCATCAAATGAAACTTGAGCAATAACAACATCTTCTCACGGTCCTCTAAACATTTAGCAACGACTTGTACCTTGGATTCACCTTGCAAATATGGTAGATGAACCGGTGGAGCTTGTCCATAAACCACTTCATAAGGTGTTACTTGAGTTGCCGTATGAAAGTTGGTATTATACCAAAACTCAGCCAAAGGTAACCACTTACTCCACATTGCAGGTTTATCACTCGTCATGCATCTCAGATAAGTTTCCACGCATCTGTTCACTACTTCAGTCTGACCATCACTCTGCGGGTGATACGCTGTTGACATATTAAGAGAGCACCCCTGAAGCTTAAACAACTCCTGCCAAAACTCACTCAGAAACACAGCGTCTCGGTCACTGACAATTGAACGTGGGAATCCATGAAGCTTATACACATTGTCGAGGAAGGCTTGAGCTACTGAGGCTGCTGTATACGGATGAGCTAAAGCAATGAAATGAGCTGCTTTGCTCAAACGATCCACTACCACCAATATCACTGTCTTCCCAAAAGAATGTGGTAAACCATCTATAAAATCCATCGACACGTCCGTCCACACAGCTTCAGGTATTGGTAAAGGTTGTAGTAGTCCTGGAGAAGCAGCGACATCATATTTGCACTGTTGACAGACACTACAGCTTCTCAGGTAAGCTTGAATATCTTTAACAAGACCTTTCCAATAGAAGATTCCTTTTACCCTCTGTCTAGTAACCTCTCTTCCGGAGTGACCTCCTTGACTAGAACAATGTAACCATTGTAAGATCATATCCTTTATCTCCACTACATCTGGTACCACAATCTTACTTCCTCTTCTCAAGACGTTTTGAACCCATGAGAACTTCTTTACTGCAGTCGGATCTTTTTTTAACTTCTCAATAATCTCTGTAACCTTAGCATCCGCAACATAAGCCTCCTGTATCTTCGCTAACAGGTCACAATCGAGCACTGACATTGCCATATGTAGAATCTCTGCACCCTCTACTCTTGATAATGCATCAGCTGCAACATTATCCTTCCCTTGTTTGTACTGTATCTCATAGTCAAACTCCAACAACTTAGGAAGCCACTGCTGCTGTATTGGAGTATTCAACCTTTGTTCCAACAAATACTTCAAGCTTCTTTGGTCTGCTTTAATCACAAAATGATTAGTAAGAAGATAATGCCTCCATTTTTGCACCGCAAATACTACTGCCAACAACTATTTCTCGTAGATGGAGAGATTAAGTTGCTTTCCTTTCAAATGTCTGCTAATATATGCAAGTGGTCTTCCTTCTTGCATCAACACAGCTCCAATCCCTTCCTTGCAAGCATCTGTTTCCACCACAAATGGTAGATCAAATCTCGGTAATGCCAACACAGGAGCAGTACACAGAGCTCGTTTCAGACTGACGAAAGCTCTTTGTGCTTCTTCATTCCAACAAAAAGCCTTTTTCTTAGTCAATGATGTCAAAGGACGAGCAATGATACCATAACCTTGCACATATCTCCTGTAGTATCCTGATAAGCCCAAAAATCCTCACAAAGCCTTCAAATTCTTTGGTATAGGCCACTCCTCTACTGCCTTAACCTTACTGGGATCTGTAGAAATACCCTGAGCTTCGATGAAATGACCCAAATACTCAACCCTTCTCGTTATGAACGCACACTTACTCCTCTTAGCAAACAGCTTATTCACTCTCATCACCTCAAACACAATCTTCAAGTGTACCAAATGCTCCTCCACAGACGCACTATAGATGAGTATATCATCAAAGAATATGAGCACAAACTTTCGTAGATAGTCTCTGAATACATGATTCATCAATCCCTGAAAAGTTGCAGGAGCATTGGTAAGGCCAAAAGGCATGACCAAGTATTCGTAGTGCCCACTGTGCGTTCTGAAAGCTGTTTTATGGATATCTTGAGGATCCATACGCACCTGATGATATCCAGCTCTCAAATCAATCTTTGAGTACACTCTAGATCCTCCTAACTCATCCATTAAATCTTCTATCAACGGAATGGGAAAGCGGTCCTTCACAGTCATCCCATTCAACTTCCTGTAATCTACACATAGCCTCCATGTACTATCCTTCTTCTTAACCAACACTACCGGGTATGCATAAGGACTTGAACTCGGTTGTACTGTCCCCGCCTTGAGTAGTTCCTTCACCATCTTATCTATCTCATTTTTTTGATAGACCGCATATCTGTATGGCCTCTGATTCACCGGGTTCGACCCTTCCATCAAAGTGATCTTATGGTTGTGATTATCACGGAATGGAGGTAGCTTAGTAGGTTCCTCAAATATCACCTCATACTCCTCCGTTAACTTCTCTAGTTCTGCTCTCTCCACTTCATTCATCTCATCAACATCCTCTGTCTGCACATTCCACAACTCCATCTTATCTTCATCACAAGCGTAAATCATATGAAGTTGCATATCTTCATCTTTAGATTTCTCCAATCTTTTCGCTTTAACCTCTCTCACTGATCCTGGTTTGATTCCATGTAACATCACCTTCTTGTTCTGCCACCTAAATGACATTTCTAGTTCCTTGAAATCCCATGTGATTGGACCGAGTGTTGATAACCACTGAACTCCCAGCACTATATCATGACCTCCCAATGGAATCACCATAAAGTCCGCTTGAAATTCATAGTTCAGAAACTTCCACCTCAAGTTACTGATCTTTCCACATACTCCAATCTTACTACCATCTGCTACAGCTACCTGTCTGCATCCTGCAGGTTCTACTTTGCAACCCAATATGTCAGCAATCTTGGCGTCTATAAAATTGTGTGTGGATCCAGAATCCAAGAGTATATACAAGCTCTTCTTCCCTTGCATTCCACGCACTCTCATTGTTGTGTAATCTGTACTTCCCACAACCGCATTGATGGATATTTGAGCTACCTCTCTTCCTTCATTATTCTCTTCTTCACCCTCCTCTTCCTCCATTTCATCAACCTCCATTGCGTATAACTGTGTCTTCCTATGCCTGAGAGCATGTTCTGGAGAGAACTTCTCATCACAATAGTAACACAAACCCTTCGCTCTCCTTTCACTCATTTCCGCCTGAGATAAGAAAGGACGAAGCTTCCCCACTGTTTCTTTTGGTTTAACTCCTTCCTCCCTTTTATATGTCAACAACCCTTTTTGTTGAGTGTTAACTGGTTGTTTCTGACCTGACCACGTAGAGGTTGACTTCTTAGGATGAGCCATCTCATACAAACGTCCCAACACTAAGCATTGACGAGTTGTTTGCGGCTGGAACATTCGTATATGCATCTGAGTATCTAACCGCAGTCCAGCTAAGTAAGCACTTAGCAAGTACTCCTCTAACAATCTCAGCCTAGCTCTGATCAACTCAAACTTCTTATGATAATCAGCAATGCCCTCAGTCTCTTTCAACTCCTTCAACTCTGCCATGGGATCATCAAGAACCTCTTCAAAACGTTCCTTAATCCTGTTCTTGTACAATCTCCAACTCCTCAATATCATCATATTACCATCTTCTTGCTTCAGAGCAGGATGCCAAGTAGACGCATCACCATCGAAATGTATGGAAGCAATCCCTACTTTAGTTTCCTCTGGTGTATTAGCAATCTCAAAGAACTCCTCAGCTTTACTCAACCATTCTTTCAACTTCGAACCATCAAATCTTGGAAAATCAATCTTTGCCATTCTCGTCATACCAGAGTTATTGTTGTGATGGTGATGACGATTCCCTTCGTTACGATCTTGGACAAATCCTTCGTCATCTCTTCTTTGATTGACTTCTCCACTCACCGATCCATTTCTCTGTAACTGCGTCGTCATCACGTTCACGGCTTCCAGCATCGTCTGCATTCTCTCATCCATCGCCGATGCTTTCTCACTCTGTAAAGCCAACGCCTTTTCGATCGCTTCGAATCTACCCGCCGTTGCTGCGTCTGCTTCCTTCGTCGTCGCTTTCGACCGTGTCTCCGCCATCGTCGCCGATAAAATCCGAGGTCGTCAAGCTCTGATACCACTGATAGAGATAACGATGTATATCTCTATGATCAAACTACCGTTCGAGAAACAATAGCTTGTAGCTCACGAGTATAGATTCGAGAATTGGAAGAACAAATCTAAAACTCAGTGAACAAAAGAACTTTCAAAATTTCATTAGATTCAAGAAGAAATGTTTCACAAATTCGATAAAACTTCACAAATGACTCGGAAACAGATTATAAAGCTCTGTTTCCGTTACAACAACATAACGAACTTCTCCACGTGTCACTCAACTCTTCGTAACAACTCCCTCGCTACTAACTTCTTATCCACGTCATCCTCACTCTCCTTTATCTGTAACAGAGGGTATATAACATAACAAACCCCTAATCGAATTCGTCCATAGAAAATCTGTTTAATTTGCTAGTGATTTTGTTTAATTTATTTCAACATTCCCCTGATGCTATTAACTTCGTTTACTCACCTTATATTTTATTTGGTTCGGAAACGTTTCCAGGGAACTAAGTAAAAAATCTCAACAAAATGGATAAGGATGAAGCGAAAAGGGCATTGGATATTGCTGAGAAGAAACTTTCAGAGAATGATTACGTTGGAGCCAAGAAATTTTTAAACAAGGCTCATATTTTATACCCGGAGCTTGATGGCTTGAAACAAGTGTTGATGATGATCAATGTTTATACGTCTGCAGCAATCAAGGTTAGTGGAGGAACAGAAGCTGATTGGTACGGTGTTCTTTGTGTTGATTCTAAGGCTGATGATGAAATAGTGAAGAAGGCAGTACAAGAAGTTAGCCCTTTTGCTTCATCCCGACAAGAACAGGTTTAGTGGAGCGGAAGGAGCGTTTAAGCTGGTTTTACATGCTTGGTCTCTGTTATCTGACAGGGATGAGAGAGTCCTTTATGATGAAAGGAGGATGAAACCACCACCAAGAAATAAGGATGCGCCTGTGAATCCATCAAATCAGTTTTGGACAAAGTGCAGTGAATGTAATACATGATGCGAATATTGGAGGGATTCTTATCTTAACAAGGCCGTACTTTGTCCAATGTGTGGTAAGACTTTCATTGCAACTGAGCAAACTCCACGGGAAAATGTTAGGCGAGCCCGCAGGTCTTACAATGTATTGTACGGATTTTATATATAAGTCTTAACTGTTTGACTTTTTTTTAAAGAAGTCTAAGAGCATCAACATTGTTGAACCCTCTTTTGGAGTTCACAAGAATTTTTTAATATTTTTTTGTGGATTCATGAATAGTTATGGATCTGTATTTGTTTTTTCTTCATTGAAGAACATGAAGAAGAGTTCACAGGAATAAAATAATAATATTTATTTTATTTTTATTTTTAAATTTCAAATTATTCAGAATACATGAATAAAATATTTAAAATATTATTAAATTTTTTTAAAAAATTTATTCAATACATTAATAGTAGATTACATAAATCGAGAAATTGAAGAACATATAAAGCTTATTCATCTTCATCACCAAACTTTTGCCAAATATTTTCCATTAAATCAGCTTTCAAACGAGCATGCTTCTCTGGATCTCGAACTTTTCTGGATCTCGAACTTCTCTGCGCATGCCTAACATATCACCAGCATGAATACTTTCTTTCCTTGTCACCTTAGAACTTCTGCTTGATTCTCCTGACTCGAACTCAGAAGTATTAATTTGACAGTATCTGTGTCATACGTTCTCTACTATCATATTGTGAAATATGACACAAGTTCTCATTATCTTTCCTATCTTTTCATTGCAAACTTGCTTTTCTGGCGAGATGTGTTTTTAACAATTGCAAACTTCGACTGCAATACTCCAAAAGCCCGCTCAACATCTTTTCTGGCGGATTCTTGCTTTTCTGCAAATTTCTCGGCTTTAAGACCTTGAGGAAGTGGGATGGATTAGATAAATGTTGACCAGTTTGGATAAATTCTGTCAGTAAGATAGTAGGCCATACGATAAGTGTGGTTGTTGACCTTGAACTTAACTTTAGGTGCTCGACCATGTAAGATGTCTTCAAAAACAGGTGACCGATCAAGATCATTGATATCGTTGAGGGTACCTGGTAAGCCGAAAAATGTGTGCCATATCCAAAGATCTTGTGATGCCACGGCTTCTAAGACAATTGTCGGATTTCCTGAACCACGTGTGAACTGGCTTTTCAAGCCATTGGGCAGTTTTTCCACTCTCAATGCATACAGTCGATGCTGCCTATCATCCCCGAAAACCCTCGTACCTCTCCAACATCGAGTAATCGTTGAAGATCCTCAGATGTAGGTCTTCGTAGATACTCATCTCCAACCAATTGTATTATTGTATCAGTGAAATTTGCCAAACATAAACATGATTTACTGTCACTAAGTCGGAGATATTCGTCATATGTATCTCCCGATTGACCATATGCCAGCATACGTATAGCTGCCGTACACTTTTGAAGTGCAGATAACCCGTTCCTTCTGTGAGCATTTTTTCATTGCTGAAAGTATGGAACTTCAGTACTCACGCGTTCGACAATTCGAAGGAACAATTGCTTTTTCATTTGAAAATGTTGTCTAAACATGTATGGTGGGTATGTAGGATTATCCTTGAAATAATCGTTCCATAGTTGAATGTATCCTAATTCCCGATCTCTTTCGATATAAGCTCGTCTAGACGCCTTCTTCGGGTGAGTAAGAAGCATTGAGTCGATGTAATTATCAACTACTTGGTCGACCATTTCTTCTAATGCTTCATCTACTTCATCACTTGATGAGGAAGACATTGGTTATTTTTCCTAATCCAAATATGACAAAAAGGATATTTGTACGTAATATTGAATAAATTTTACATAATTCTAATTTTCAGCTACTTCATCTTTTACTTTATTTTCATTATTCTATCATGTTATTTTCATAATTCTTTTTTTTTCAAAATCTCTGAATTTGTTTTCATTATTCTATCTTCCTTTGTTCATATTGTAATATGAATTTCATTATTCAACCATATTCTTATCAAAATATTTTACTTTATTTTCATTATTCTCTCGAGTTTGGTTCATAAATGTAATTCTTTTTCATTATTGTATCATATTTTTTTCAAAATCTCTAACTTTTTTCAATTATTCTAGCTTCCGTTGTTCATATTATAATTTTATTTTCATTATTCAACCATATTTTTATCAATATCTTTTATTTTATTTTCATTATTCTATCATGTTATTTTCATAAATGTAATTTTTTTTTCATTATTCTATCATATTTTTCAAAATCTCTTATTTTTTTTCAAAATCTCTTAATTTTTTCAATTATTCTATCTTCTTTTTTCACTTACCTTGTGCTTGGCTTGTTGTTGGGTAGTTTGTTGTTGTTTGGTCGAGCTTGTTGCTGGGTAGTTTACTCGAGCTTGTTGCTGGGTAGTTTGTTGTTGTTTGGTCACGAGAAGAGCAGATAGAACTTTGTATGTTTCATTTACTTTCTTAAGAGATCAAGACTAACCTTTGGTGGTTATTCGAAACAGAGCTTCTCCAGGTCAGCAACTTGCACCGTGAGGTTATAAACCTCCGCAGTTAGGCGAGTGAGCCCTTTAGCCAGTGCCTATACATGGAAACAACAATGAAAATGTCACATTATAAGTTATTAAAAAAATTAAGAACTAAATGTAGAGATAAACGTAGAGAAAATAGAGAAAATACTAGAGAAATATGTGACTAACCTCCAGTGTCTCAACCTGGTTTTTGAGACTCGGCATCAAATTCAACAGCTGCTCAGCCTCTTCCAGACGCTTAGTCAAGCTTTCGATATGCTCCTGGACACCAATCACCCAAGGCTGACGGTAGTGAAACCTATCAGCCTTGTTTATAAACAAAAAAAATATCAGATAACCATTTTCTAAATACATAAATGAATCGAATTGGTCTGAACTGTCTTACCTCGTAGTTGGCGCAGGTGAAGAACCTCTTCCCAGGAAGAGTGTCGTACTCCTGCTTCACTTGAACCTCGTCTATGATTCTCCTACCACAGGAACACCGTCTTGGAATTCTGTATTCTGAATCGCAACTGTATGATAGCATGTTAATGTAGTCCTTATGCTTCTTTGAATGACTTCTCTCTTCTGCAGAATCCATCTGTAAAACAAATCGAATATATTATAACTTTATAATCAAAACAATATAATAAAACGACCCATATATCGAACCCTTTTGAGGATTTACAACTATCAAACGAAACACCGAATCAATTTAGAACCCTAACTCCAAACCTCTCTATCGATTTGAAATCTCATAGAAACAAACCCTAAATGAAACGAGCATGCCGATTTACATCAATTAATCGAAACCCAGATATCAATTTACATCCCAATCTCGAAAACCCAAATTTTTTTTGAAATCTGACAAAACGCTTTCGACCAAAATCGACCAAATTAAACCGTCAATCTACTCGATACTCACCTCAGGTCGTCAAGAAGATAGTCCGTCGTCGATTAGAACGAGAATACCTCAGCGACTCGGCGTCGCTCGTAAAATCGCCTCTCACACACAAACCCTAGCTTTTTTTTTTAGATGAGAAAATGAGGCGAGACACATGGAAGCCCTTCTTTCCTCCCCCTCTACGCGGTTTCTTTCTTCCATTAAACGCATGACGCGTGGCTAAAACCGCTTCATACGAGATCAAGCGTAAGGCCCGGTTCGTCGAAACAAACCCATTTTTAATTCCATTTTAATCATTCGGACCTTAGAACTCGAGCCCATGACCCTCTCTAAATACGCTGATGCACATGGTCTAAGATGTCAAAAATTTTTTAACCTAATTTGATTTTTTCCTTGTTATATAAACTAAAATTTGCATATTTTCTTTTTAAAACAGGTTAAAATTAAAGTTTTTCTTTTTGGTTAAACTCTCTGTATAGACTTAACCTTGAAGATATCAAACATAAGATCGATTCTTCATTTTTTTCTCTTGTATTAATGATATGTTATATTTTTTTGTGCATGTATTTTTCAGATTTATAATCGTCTCCTCCCAAAAAGGTAAAATGTATATTTCAATGTGCTTTTGTGTTTAAATAGAAACTAGAGCTGGACCCGTCCGACCGGACGGGTAATTTTTTCATTTTTTATATAAAGAAATATTGTTTAAATGTTTATCAGTTTATATTTTTAAATATTTACATATTTCTAAATTTTTATAAACACAACACTCGAATAGTTTATGTGCTGTAAAAATAGTATATGATGCTTGTTACTAAACTTTTGAAAAATTAAAATTGACCTATTGATAGTTTGAGTAATATTTCTTGTAACATGAAATTGTTTGCCAAATGTAAAAAGAATTTAAATATTTTGATCAAATATGGATAACATGTTAAGATTTAAATACGTTAGAAAAAATATATTTGGTTATAAACATTAAAAATTGATTTACAAATAATTCAAATATATTTAAAAATTAATAGAAACCAAAATGATTAAACATATACTTTAAAAATTCTTGAAAATATATAATATTAAGTGAGATTTAATTATATTAAATAATATTAAGTTATAAATATTTCATCTTGTTCTATAAGTATTTTAAAATATTTAAAATCTTAGCATATATATATTTTACTATTCAAAATAATTAATGGTAAGTTATATTGGAAAGAAGATCCCACATCGGAAAGATGTAAGGGACATAAATAATATATAAGAGACTTGGGGGACTCTACTAATTGCCAATTGGTTTTAAGTGGAAGCCCAAGAAATTTATCATGGTATCAGAGCAGACCCAATACCCTGACCCATTAATTAATCCGGCCCGGACAGTGGCCCGATCATCCCATTAGCTGATGGCCCATAGAAGCATCAGTTCTCCGAGATCGCTAGAAAATAAAGCATGATCTCGAAGGGGTATGATAGATTCTGCGAGATCAATGGTTAGACCCACCATTATTTCGAGGGAAGGTATTGGAAAGAATATCCCACATCGGAAAGATGTAAAATAATATATAAGAGACTTGAGGGACTCCACTAATTGCCAATTGGTTTTAAGTGGAAGCCCAAGAAACTTATCAAGTTAAACATATATTTTAGGAATATTTAAAATATTTTAATGTCGAATTTAAACTTGAATTTCGTTCAAAATAATTAATCCTAACATTATCCAATTTTAATATTGTTAAATAATTTTTAAATATGAATATTCTTAAAAATCAGCTAATTTATTTTAGGAAATATATTAAATATGAAATTAAGTTTAACTGATTTAGGAAACTGTTTAATAAATAGAAAAAATAAAATAATTCCTTAAATATATGTTCATTTAATGGTTTATTTAATTACTTCAGTGGCATGCTATTGTAAATAACAATTAAAACTAAAGGGTAATTTATATATATACTTCTATTTTAATAATAGAGATTTAATTATAACTCAAATTCAAGGTAGAATTTGTTTTTGTTATTATGTTATCTAAAAAGGGTCTTGACTTCAAACACATTTTTTTTTGTAACTTACAGACACAATTTTCATATCTTCATAATTAAATCTAATACAACAAACTTCGTCAGAAGGAAGTAGCAGACTTCCTTAGAATTAATTCGAATTGAGTAGGGAAAACTTCTTTAGTAAATAGATCTGCCAATTTAAACATGTTCAAACATTAAGCGTTCTGATCAAACCCATTTGAATCCTTTTTTTTTGAACATGAAACCCATTTGAATCTTCTCACTAACGCTATGCCTATCCAGTTCCACATGTTGGTACGTTCGCGTAAGACCGGATTATTGGCTATATTATATGGAGCACCCATGTTATCGCAATAGAAAGAAGAGGGTCAATCCAAAGATCATGGAGAAGATAGATAACCACATCATTCCTTTTAACATTAGGTGGCATGGAGCAATATTCATCTTCAACTGAAGAGATGGCTATTTCATTCTGATTATTGGATTTCTAAGAAATGATCAGGGAAAAGCCAACAAAAGTACAACAGCCATACACTAATCTCCGGGAAAACCAAACGTAAGTTTAGACGTAGAGACATATAATACCCGCTAACGTTTGAGAATTTAATTAGGTGTTGAAAACCAGAGTTTTAATTTTTACATGGCCAACTGTCCCCAGTAGTTGTGAGACTGAAATTGAAAAAGAAATATAAGTTTGATAATATTCCCAAAAGGATACAAAGAAGAAACAATTAAAAACGTTACAATTTGATTACAAAAACAACAAGGACAAGATCTTGGAAACTTCACTTAAATATGTATATAAACGGTAGCTAGAGAAACAACATTGATGCCAAATAGAAGTATGCTTTGTGTGTTGTGGACTTCCTTCACGTCCTCTTATTCTTGCTTCCAAACAACAAGGACAAGTAAAACAAGATCCTAAAGAAAATACCCCAAGCAAACGTAATCCACAAGCAATCCCATTTGCTCAACTGAGAGATACCTTGCTGCAAAAGCAAGTCAGGCCCTGTTCTCAAGCATGTGGACTCCGTTATCTTCGTTCCTAAAGAGTTACCTAATGTATCAAAAAGCTTAATCTTTATCGCATCAGGCACTTTGGCGAAAAGCGTACCATCAAGTACTTGAACTCCTCTTACAAAACAGCGAGATGGGTCATCAAACTCATTGATCAAGACAGCTTCATATGGATACTTCATCAATGAGATGTAATGAAACCATATCCAGTAACTCGGTATTCGATCACGGTTAATGAAGAATCCACTCATCAGTAGACAGTACGAAAGATATGCAATAGTGACCATGAAACTTACCATGACATTGGGAATAAGACCGGATATGAAGGTAACGAAAGAGGAACCAGACCAAAACCCTGCGTAGATAATGAGACAGTAATAAAAGAAGCCCTCTAATCCACCGCTTAAACCAACTGTCCAGAACGTGGTAGCAGCAAATGCAATGGAGAGAGCGAGTAGCTGAGGCAGAGACACGAGAGCGTGAGATATAACGTATGAATATGTTCTGTATGCGTTGCGCGTCGTCTCTCTCAAGAAAATGTAACGTTCTTGGATAAAGACAGGGATGTTGTCTGCACAGGCGTAGAACATTGTGGACATGGCGAATGCAAAGAAAGCCATTCTTTCTTGTGCACCTCTTGGAGTGTCGTCTAGCCTCCAGTATATAGTAGCTAAGATCAGACCAGTCACCATGACGGTAGCGAGCCGTGTTATAATGAGCTCGGGGGTACGTGACCAGTTTTTCATGTAACGCTTGGATAATATATATGTCTCGACCAATGGCGTGTTAGCGTACGATACTGTCTCCATGGAAATTGGGTTGGAACTGGTCGAGCCGGAGACTAGTTTGCCTCTAGAAACACTTGTCGTGATGGATTCTTTTAGAGACAAGGCTTTGTAAGGAGTGGTCATTGGCGTGGCTCGAGGAGATTGGTTCTGTTGCCACTTCTCGTTGAACTCAACTAACTCTTTGGTACCTTGTGTGGATCCTTCGAGTTGTCGGATTAGGTCAAGTGCAAACTCTGTGATGTTCTCTTTCTCCGGGACTGGATGTCCGAAATCAGACAAGAATCGAGGAAGACTTGTCGGAGATCCACTGAACACACTCTTTCCTCGTGATAAGATGATAAGACGGTCAAGCAAGTCTATGATACGAGCGCTAGGTTGATGTATCGACATAATTACCATACTGCCACTACGAGCAATACGTTTAAGAACTTGCACCACCATAAAGGCATTGGTGGAGTCCAACCCCGAAGTAGGTTCGTCGAGGAACAAGACAATAGGGTCGTGGATGATGTCGATACCGATCGACACGCGCCGCCTCTCTCCGCCGGAGACACCACGGTGTCCTTCGTCTCCTATTATCGTATCCACCGCGTTTCTGAGCCCTAGTTGGTCTATTAGGGTTTGAACACGTTCCATTTTCTTGGACTTAGACAAGCTTCTCGGGAGGCGAAACTCGGAAGCGAACATTAGGGTTTCTTTGACGGTGAGCATCGGAAACAAGAGATCGTCTTGCATGACGTATGCTGATATCACTTTTAGGAGTTGAGTTTGCAAAACTTTCTCTCCGTTGAGAGTTACCGTGCCTCTCAAGCTACTCACACGTCCCGCCAAAGCGTCGATCAACGTGGACTTCCCGGCTCCGCTGGCACCGAGAACGGCTAGGATATCGCCGTCGCAAACCTCGCCGGAAACATCGTTGAGTAGAGTTTTCACCGAAGCGGCCTTTCCCCGGACATCGTAACTGAGATCGTTGAAGGATAAGAGAAACGGCACAGGTCTTGTTTCAGGGAATGAGATATCCAATATGTGATGAACCGAAGCATCTTTGACGGAGTCTTTCTTCCGGTCACCGTCTTCGAGATCTTTCAGCAGTTCACCGAGTGTTGGTGACTCGCAGCCGCCGTCCACAGAGATTTCTTGTGATTCCGCTGCAACACGCGGCATCTTGACTGCCAAGCTAACGGCGTTTTCTTTTATGGCAGTTAATGGCGACTTATTGGAGATGAAGCTAACCGTGAGGAATCACCGTGCATGTAGGAACCCTTCTAAATCATAAACATCTTTACGAAAAATCATAAACATTGTTACCAAAAAAAAATCATAAACATCTTTACCGAAAATCGTAAAAATCTTTATTTTCAAGATATATATATAGATATATATCTATATATATTCTTTTTCTAAAGTAACATGCATTCGAAATCTGGATTCAGTTTTCTGTAAAAAAATTGAAACTAGTTACTTAAAATTGCATTTAAATTTACAAATAAGCTATATATAGAACATTAAAATCATACTTATGGTATATTGTAAAGATCATGAACAATAAAGTATTGATAATGAACAATAAAAGAAAGTAGAACTGGTATGTTACAAAACTTATGGAATGGTGTACTTACGTGTAAAATTTTCAGTTATCTTCTCTGTGGAGCTTAAAACATATATATCTGCAGTTCAGTTTTTGAATGATATGATAACTGAGGGCTCTCTATTTCTCTTATTTAAGGGACCATAAAACTCACCGATTATTTTGATATGAAATTGTTTAATTTTTAATCGAGAACATGCAAAATACATTTCACTTAAATTTATTTAAATTTTTTAAAATTAAATTAAATAAATTAAAGAAGAAATAAGAAACGTGTATATATTTAACTAGTAAAATACTCCTACAAAAAAAATTCGTGATTACTGATATCCTAAAGAAATATTGGAACAGTTGACAAAAGTAATAAATAATGAAATGATATGAAACTAAAGAATAATAATTTAGCGAACAATGTGCATCGCAAAACGTGGAATCAATTTTTAGTTTTCTTTTGTCATCGACGAATCAAATTTTAATATATCAAAACATAAACGAGCAAGAGTTGTACCGTTTGTTTATTGTCTTTCTTTTCGTTCTTTATGATGTAAGCATCTTATCTTAATTTAGAATCCTAATTTCTAGTTGACAAAAAAAGGATCCTAATTTCTATCTACTATTTATTTCATTTCAAAAATGCATGTTTTAGAGAAAAAAATTGTTTAAATTTTTTTTTATATATTTCCAATATAACATTTGTTAACTAATAATGAAAACTTGTGAAGTTTAAAAACATTCATTTTTATTTTATAAAATCTCACTGATTTAAAAATATAAGAAATATAAAATTACAGAAATTTAAAATCTAAAGTATTTACGAAGTATTTTTGTAATTGAGCCCTCGTAAATTAATTTGATAATTGTGTTTGTCAACCTAAGCTAAACTTGAAAACACCCATGTGTTTGAATTAATTAGTAATAAGTTAAATATCAAATTATATACACTGGCAAAAATAGTATAGTAAAATTATCTTTTATTGCGTAAAATAAACTTGAATACATACATGTATATATAAAATTATATACAATATATATAAGGGATAATTTGGAAAATACCCTATTTAAGATTTGAAAATTGAAAAATACACTGCCTCTAATTTCTTTTAAAAATAAATTTTCTTTAATGCGAATTTACTTTTTACCTCAATTTAATATTTCAATAATTAATACATAAATTCATAATTAATAATAATTAATAAATATTTATGTTTAAAATAAATATGTGTTTAGAGATAAATATTTGACAATAGCAAAGATATATAAAATAAATAAAATCATGATTTGAGTTGAGTTTATTATGACATTAATATAGATTTTAATTTATTTGTTAACTTTAAAATAAATAAAATTTATTATTCAATATAATAAAATTTAAAAATATAGTAAAAATATATGGGAAAGATATTATATAGTTTAAAAAGAAATTATGCATATTCTCTAACGATTTTTCCTTTTTTCTAAAACATTTTTTTTAAATATAATAAAATTGAGAAACATTAAGATTGGGCAATTTGGTAAATTTATATATAAAGAAGTGTATTTTCCAAAAGCTTAAATCAATGGTTTATTTTTCAAATTTTAATCTTATTGAAGTGCATTTATCCAAATTTTGGATTTATCTAGCTTTTTAAAATTTATGATGTTAATAATTTTAGCTAACACAATATAAAATATTTTTATATAATGATAATTATTAAATCAATTAATTTTTTTAAGTTTATGATTAATTATATATCAACAAAATTAATTATTTATTAAGGTTGATACATACATTATAACATAATACAAAATATTTTAGATAATGATAATTATCAAAGCTATGAAATTCGTTTTTTAATTTATGATTAATTATATATTAACAAATTTAATTATTCTTTTTTTTTGATGATCCTGGTATCCGGACACCCCCTTAGGAACTCCAACTAGCGTCCAATGACCGTCCACCGGAACTAGCCGGGGAGCCTGCCGAAAGTCATCCAGGAGAGCTGGTGAGCCTCATGTTATAGCACCAGTGGTCACGCGCAGGCTGGATTTTTTCTTATTGGACCCAAAGATCCATCAAGATAATCACCTATTGTCATATGGCACCCTCGAACCCGTCACCTCTCGGAAGAAGCTACCTAGAAGCGAGATTGTTCAACGCTACTAGACCACTAACACGTGGTTACAAATTTAATTATTCCCTAATGGTAGCATCGATTTTAACCAGTTTAACTTTTAGCATAAGAATTCAATTACAAAAAATCACTTCACAAGCAATAATATAAATTTGCATATTTTGTTCTTAAAAATATTTGTTATTTACTAATTTTTGGGAAAGTGTAAAACAATTTTATTATTTTCGTTTTACTTTAACTAAGATAATTTTCATGACTGTTTATTTTGTTGTTAGCTTTTGGTTTTAGGCTTTTAGATTTCAGGTTTAGGTTTTTGATTTTAGTTTTTAATTTTTTTATATATTTTTAGCTTTCTAAAATTTGATTTATAAATTATTTTTATTTTAATATGTCTAGTATTATAAAAAACTTGAGTTACAAGTTATTATTTTAAAAATGAAATTACTAAAAATTTAAAATAATTTTAATAAAATAAAATTTTATATTATTAAAAATATCAAAATTTTACAAAAAGGTAAATTAAACAATTATTTTAACATTATTGATAATTTAAAAAAATTAGAATAATTTTAAATTTAATTAATTAATTTGACAAGTATAATTGTATGTAACTTAATTGTTGGTTTTCTTCTTAATTTTCGCCTGAACACAAATAATTAGTGAATTATATGTAAATTAATTTCTACTCTATTTTGAATAAATATATGGATCTAATACACAAGTTGGTGAATGTATACGTAAGGAGGAGAGTGTGCATTGAGAAAAAAAAATTGCTCTTATATGAAAATCTCTAAAAACAAAATACAAAAAATACAAAGCTACAGAGTGATACACTGATACAAAATTGCTGACTTTCAAATATTGCTTTCGACATTAACTCACGTGTTTCTACTCTACTAAATTTCACAAAAACTGTAAGAAAAAAGACTTAAAAATTGATGTATGATTTTCCTTTTTACTAATTGACAATTTCCTTTTTACTAGTTAACAACTTCGTTTTTTATTTGCTCGGCAAAGATGTGCGTGAAGAAGACGCTACTCGAAAAAATCAGAAGCTATAAATATGAGTCCCCTTGCTTATCAATTTGCATATCTGTTTTATCTTCTTCGACTCTGTGATACTACAAGATACATCACATCGAGAACTGATTAAAACCCTAATTTCTCTCTCTCTCTCTCTCTCTCTCTCTCTCTCTCTCTCTCTCTCTCTCTCTCTCTCTCTCTCTCTCTCTCTCTCTCTCTCTCTCTCTCTCTCTCTCTCTCTCTCTCACAGACGAGGACGATGGAGTATTATCAAGAAGAAGCTCGAAAAGCTATGGAAATCGTGGGAAAACGTGCTATTTCCCACGAGAAGTACGCATCTTCCCAGATGTCTCCCAAACTATGACCTCATCCTATTTGTCCATGATATAAAAGTTCGAAATCTATTTCTCCATAGAACTTTGGAAAACGTCTTACATCTCCCTGACATATAAGTTGAAGAGCCTTATATCCATAAAATCAAATTTATCTCTATAAACTAAAATCGTTTTAGTTAATTAAACCCGATTAAAACTTTATTTAGATCAGATTGCAGTAATTAAACAAGAAAAGAAAGATAAAGACCCGATTTGGATCTGGTTTAATTACTTTAATCGGATCTAAATCAGGTTTTTATCGGGTTTAATTGACTAAACCGGTTTTGGTTTATAGGCTTAACCAGATAAATTTGATTTTATGGGGTGAAGGATCTTCAACTTATATGTCGGGGAGATAAGAGGTTTTCTAAAGTTTTATGGGGAAATAGATTTCAAACTTTTATCTCGTGGACATGAGGCCATAGTTTGGGAGATATCTGAGAGGATGCGATACATCTTGTGGGGAAATAGCACGTTTTCTCGGAAATTGCAGAGAGAAAACTTTCGGAGAACGATCACGACGGTGCCAAGAGATTCGCTAGAATAGCCAAGGCTTTATACCCAACCCTCGACGGTCTGGAACAGATCTCGACGATGATAGATGTTTACTTGCCCGCTTCGGACAAGACAAGCGGAAGCGAATCGGACTGGTACGAGATCCTTGCCGTGGATCAGTTAGCCGACGAAGAAGTGATCAAGAAACAGTACAAGAAGTTAGCGCTTTTGCTTCATCCGGACAAGAACAAATTCAACGGAGCGGAGAGAGCGTTTAAACTGGTGTTAGACGCTTGGTCTCTGTTATCAGACAAGGCTATGAGAATTGCCTATGATGATAAGAGGAAAAGGAAAGAGAAACAGAGTGAACCAAAGCCTCATCCTCCTGCTTCAGATGCTGCTGATAGAGAAAATCAAAAGAGGGCACGGCAGGAGACAGCTGACAAGGCGAAAGAAGAAGAGTCTTCATCCAAAAAGAAGAAAGTTAGCTGCAACTTTTGGACGTACTCTGAAGACGTGAGAGCTCATTATCTCAACGGGAAGCCGTACATCAGATTCCCTCCTGCCAAAAACGGACGAGTTTGAGATAATAACAAGTTGAAGAATCCTGAATTTTTTGTTTGTATGTTTTTCTTGAGCTATTTTTGTAAACGTTTAGTAATAAATGGAGTTGATTAATTAATCATTAGTTGTCTCACACGTTTCTAAGTTGAAACAAAAATGAACAATCTTACTAATGCTAACTAATATATTCCACTCTCTCAGTTCTTTACAGCTTTTCTTTAATCTTTGAGAGTCGTTTTAGAATCTGTATATGGTTTCTGCTAAGAAAGTGGTAGATTTTATACCAAGAGATAAACTAATTAGTAGTTGTATGTTATCTGATTCAAGGGATCAAGGGATCCTACAGAATTAAAGGCTTAAAGTACATTCAAGGGATCGATGATATTATGATGTTTCACATGAATTGATGTTTGTGATAACAGAATGCACTTATCAGAGAACAGCCGGTGGATCCAATAAGAGTAAAGAAAATTCCTCAACTTGTAACGTGCAGAGCAATGATTACATGAGATATGGGAAAAAGGATTTAGGATTAGTTACTATGGTGGTATAGAGAGACAAGGAATGCTAGAAAGGTTATAGTGCGGATCATTGCAGATGGCTTAGCTAGCTGAATCTCCTGCTCCTGATGCCCTCATGAAGAATGATCGCTCCATTCAGTAGAGAAACTATAGAGAAATTATATATTCTTGTTCTTCTTTTGGTAATTTTTTATAAGCCCAAACGCAATAGCTAACCGTTCACTGTGATGCAACAATGCTTTCTCTTTAGCTTCTTCATCAATATCATGGCAAACATACATACTTGGTTTCTGGTACATAACCTGCCTCTCTCACTTCGTTTCCTAAAGATTTCAGCTTCTCTACGGCCTTCCTTCTGTCTAAACCAGCCTTGCTTCTGTCCTGAAATCTCCTGCTTATCTTCCCGTACTGAACCTGAAAGTCTTGTTGCTGTTACTCTGCCACCATTGTGAACTTGGGTCTCAACTTTCACATTCTTGAAAACCCTTTTGACATCAGATCTTATCCTTAAGTTTTGAACTTCACCCTCACCTGCGATTCACTTAGCTCCCGTGGTGATGTTTTGGTGAAAGGATAAGGTTTGTCTCTCAAAGGTGATCGCTTTTGGGACAGGAAAAGAGCATAAATTCATGGAGAAAGCAGACTCCAGAGCCACCATCTCTTGTGGTTGATCCAAGAAAAAATAAGATTTCTTGGGAGAGAAGTTTACAATGTGGAAATAGAAGTAGAGAGACTTATCTCTCACAACAAATTTCTACAAGAAGCAGACAAGCAACAAAAACAGCCAAAAAAAAACCTCTTTTTTAACTATAAGCATCAGTACCAAAATAAAGTTTCCTGCACTGTACCAATCACACAATCCTTTTGCGTTGCAGTGGTATCAGAGTATTATATTATCCGTAATTGTTAAACCATCATGCGGGGATGCTTTGACGGAGAAAGGAGAGGAAAGAAGGCAGATGACTATCTCCTCGAGCATCCTAAGATACCAACGAAGATCCATCTTGTGATTCCAAAGAATGATGATGATAGGATACATAACCAACTAACTAGCTACCTTTGCAAACAGAGGAAATTCGATTTGTTTTACCTGACTGGGGCCATAGTAAGTGACGTCAGTGAAATATATCCGTTGCAAAACAAATAAATCGTATTTTAAAAAGAACGAAAAAAGCAGTAGAGCGGCGGGTCCCATTTAACAACATCACCTCTCTTGTAAATTTATTTCTGTTGTATTTATATGGATTTTATTGGTGTATGTATACGTTAAAAGGAAGAGAGTGTGCATTGAGACAAAAATTGCTCTAAAACGAAAATCTCTAGACTACTTTCAAATATTTTTTCGACAATTAATTAACTCACATATGTCTGCTCCACTAAATTTTACCAAAACGGTAGAAAAAATTAAAATATATCTACAATTTCCTTTTTTACGATTTTGCCACTAACTGATAATTTCCTTTTTTTTTTGTGTTTAGCAGAGCTGTGCGTCAAGAACACGCTAACCAAAAAAATATCAGATTCTATAAATACTAGCCTCTTGCATCTATTTGCAAATCTTATTCCAGCGCTCTCTCATCTTCTTCATCATCTCCCGCTTTCTTATCTTAGTCGACTCTGTTTACAAGTAACAGAACATCGAGAAATGATTCAAACCCTAATCTCTCTCTCTCATCTTCTTCTTTTCACAATGTCTCGTTAGTTATACGACTCTGTATACAAGAAACAGAACATCGATTGAAAACATTGAAACCCTAATCTCTCTCTCGACAACAACAATGGAGTGTAACAAAGACGAAGCTAGAAAAGCGATTGAAATTGCAGAGAGGAAGCTTTCGGAGAATGATCACAATGGAGCCAAGAGATTCGTTAGCAAAGCCAAGAGTTTATACCCAAACCTCGATGGTTTGGAACAGATCTCGACGATGATCGAAGTCTACGCGTCCGCATCGAACAAGACGAGCGGAAGCGAATCCGATTGGTACGGGATTCTCGCCGTGGATCCTTTAGCTGACGAAGAGACTCTCAAGAAACAGTACAAGAAGTTAGCGCTTTTGCTTCATCCGGACAAGAACAAATTCAACGGAGCGGAAGGCGCGTTTAAGCTGGTGTTAAATGCTTGGTCTCTCTTATCAGACAAGGCTAAGAAAGTTGCCTATGATCATAAGAGGAATGAGAAACATAATGAACCAAAGCCTCCTCCTACTCCTGCTTCTGATGCTGCTGATAGAGAAAAACAAAAGAGTGCAGAGGGACGTTTCAAGAAACAAGAAAATATGGCACGTCAGGAACAAGGTTCGAGCAAGGCGAAAGAAGAAGCTTCTTCGTCATCATCATCGGAAAAGAAGAAAGTTAGCAGTACGTTTTGGACGATGTGCACTCACTGCACGACCTACTCTGAGCACGTGAGAGCTTTTTATCTCGACAAGAAAATGCTCTGCCCGTTCTGCTGTAAGGTTTTCGTGCCCACAGAGAAGTTTCAAGAGATGGTCAACGGGAAACCATTCATCAGATGTCATGGTCAACGGGAAACCATTCATCAGAAAGTTGATTATATAGTTACCGTTTCTTTGATTTTAGGAATATACGGTTTATTGTTCTGGTTGCTATCCGCTGGTTTATCGCAGCTTTTAAATAGAGTTATGCTTTGGGTTGACTCCCATGGTGAACTTATAGATGAAATGATTGAGGATTTGATGTTTGATATTTGATATCTTAAAGAAATAAAATCAACTTTCCAAATTCAATTAAATTTTTAAAATAAACAATAAAAATACATAAAACATATAGTAATAGTTATAGAAAACAAATTAATTAATATAGTTAATCCATCCACAAATTACAAAATCCTAAACCATAAATTTTAAACTTTAAGTTTTTGGATAGATCATAAACCTTAGATCATAAATATTAAAAAATAAATCTTAATAATACTAAATCCAAAAAAACTAATCCTTAAACCCTAAATATTTGGGTAAACCCTGAACCATAAATCATAAACTCTAGGATTTAGGATTTAGGATTTATCCAAGGATTCATGATTTACTCAAATCATAAACTCTAGGATTTATGATTTATCCAAGGATTCAGGGTTTACCCAAGGGTTTAGGTTTAGTGATTAGAATTTAGGGTATAACGTTATTAAAAAAATTAGTGTTTATAATTCAGGATTTAAGATTTATATATCTTAAAAAAATTAGGATTTAGAGTTTAGTATTTTGGGGACGGCATTAACTATATTAATTTATTTATTTTCTGTAATTATTTTAATAATTTATTGTATTTTTATTGTTTATTTTAAAAACATAATTTATTTAGAAATTTAATTCTGTTTCCTTTTTTAAAACATATAAATCAATTGCTCAAATACTATTGGTTAGTGAACATGTAGGTTGTAAACCCAATAATAACTCTTTTAAATAATTTTTTTTGTTGATCATTCCATCTTTGTTTGTGATGAGATGATTGTGTGTATTAAATTTGGTATACTTTTGATGGTTACTTTCAATTTACAGATGAGAAAAAGTAGTATCGTATATTTTCTTCTTTAGCATTTTATAAGCTACTAGTGTTTATCCCGTGCTGCTATGCACGGAAATAATATTTTTTATAAATAAAACCAAATTTTAGTGTTTTATACCCATGACTAAATGTTACATGTAAAAAATTAGCAGAAGAAAATAAAAATAGAAATAAAAATATATTTGTATTTGTTCTTATAATATTAACAAATTTATTAAACCACAAACATATAATAACTGAGTGTTATCTGTTTAGTTATTTTCTACATTGTTATAAATTAGTTTGTTGCATACAGATATTTGTTTGAAGTTTTTTTTAATCTACTTCGGTCTTACTATTCCTTCTAGTATCTTTCCCTGACAACTAACGTGCTCCGTAGAAGCAAATAGTTGAGAAATATTTTTCTTTATCATTGTCTTGAGATATCAAACACCTGAATTGTGTATTGCAAATACTGCAATAATACAATGTAGCTGCTAATATGTACCTCTCTCAACTTCGTCTTAGAATTTAATCAGTGTCCCCATGAAAGCACCAATTTTGCCATCTTCAACACTTCTGGTTCCTCTCGCCCTGCAGCCATATAAAAACCAATTTTGTAATAAATATCTAAAACAGTAAAACAATAGATCAGAAATATCAAAATACTTAACTACTTATCATAGTTCAATCTACATTTTCATGCGAAACCTATTGAACAGCAAACAATCCAACAATCTGAACTTTTGCGCTCAGTTAAGGAAGCACACTCACATTTAACGAAAATCCCTTTACGGCTGCTTTCTATCTATTTATTTTTCATTCTAACGTTTATTTCCAGCATTCATATCCCCCGTATCCCCTCTTTCGAACCTTCTTAGCCGCACAATCAAATCCGATGAAGCAATGTAGTGATCTGCCAAAGCCAGCCAAAATGAACAAAAGAGGGAGATAGTATCACTGATATATATATATATATATATATGGTTGTTAAGATGATTACTTAAGAATAGAACTCACCACTGGCTCGTGATATTCCATCTGAAGGAGTATAGACCTTTCATATTATGTTTCTGATCGATCGGGAGTTTTTTTGCTGTTTCTTATGGAATATACTAAGAGTGAAAGGTAAGCGATCATAGATAAAGAAGAAGGATCGTGGGATCTTGGGGTACTGTTTTTCTAGAAACTGTTATACGATTCATGTTTCTTTTCTAGGAATTATCTAGTTTTAATTATTACTTTTTAAAACTCTGTAAATATTTATTACGTGGCACAATGTTATTGGTTGAGTGACTTGTGCTTTATTATATAGAGGATTGCGGCATGTCCGCTCTTCGCTCACTTCGTTTCCTAAAGATTTCAGCTTCTCTACGGCCTTGCTTCTGTCTAAAAATAGCCTTGCTTCTGTCCTGAAATCTCCTGTTATCTTCCCGTACCGAACCTGAATTAGTCTTGTTGCTGTTACTCTGCCACCATTGTGAACTTGGGTCTCAACTTGGGTCTGAACCTGAAAATCTCCTGCTTATCTTCTTTCTTCTCCGGTCATCATCAGCTACAGCTACTCATATATATCATTACTCCCCCTTTTGAAGACAGCTTGTCCGCAAGCGTGGAGTAACACATTTGGTCGTGTTCCTGCCAAAAACTTCAAACAGAGAAGAAAGAGTCCCAAAAGACATTCCATGTTTACAGCGCAGCAGACAGTGTATACTCAGCCGTGGTGCTCTGTACTTGAACCTCCGAAACCTATAGAGATTCTGCAACTTTTTCTCCCGTTGAATCTGGCAACCCACATTCAGCCACAGATACTGGTGATCATGAAAGCCAATGTTTCTGAACTTGAAGTAGCAGAACTCCTCCATACTGTGACCCTACACGCAGCTCAAAGTATATAGCTGTTCGTGCTGCAAATACATACCCCACTACTATCGTCAGACAAGATGTATGTACTATAATCTGCCCTTTACTCCAGTGATCAGCCTTTCTGACAGTTTATCCTTGTATTTGAAACAACAAGTTTCTCACATTTATCAAAGTTGGCAACGCAATACCCAAAGTTAATCTTCTTTCCAGCAGCAAAAAAAACACGAGAGTCACTGTCACATAAGATTTGTAACTTGGGAAAGCATCTCTCTGTCGAGGTGGAAAAAAAAAACAGCTGAACCAACTCTGCACTGGTGCAAAGGACGACCTGCACTGACATATAACCAACGTCGAAAGGGGTCTGAAGCTGCTGTTGTCAATTGCTTAGACCTCCAGTTGTGCTTCACTTTAAACTTTTCATCATGAAATAGAAACTGCTTTAATCGTTCTGCAACTACACTTTGTATCTGCAACTGCTTACTAGTTACTCCTCTTTATATACTCAGTCAAAACAGTGGGGGTGCAAGTCCATTTGTCCTAAATAGCATCATTGGTACCTTTGAGAAGCTTCCCCACTTCATGTGATATGTGATTGTTGTCTCAGATATCTTGAATGGCGAAATGAGATCCCCTACATGAGCATCACGTTTTCAAATGTCCCCCAATGATGCAGAGACAACACTATCACTGCCCCCACAATTGTTTGTTGATGTTGTTCCAGCCACTTTCCCCTAAGCTCTCCCTTGTACTAGACCAAAAGCGCACCAGAAACCACAACAGAAAACCTCTGGCATCACAACTCATCAGCACGTTATACCTGAGTGAGTGGTCACTCGAATATCCATCTCTGAAATACTTTCTCTTTATCAAAGGCTATGCTGTCTTCGACTTCTAAAATCTTGAACAATGGAACAACAAAGATTGTAGTTGTAGATTGTAGTTGTAGCTCCTTCTTGTATTGCAAGAAATTAGTGGCAATAATAATCTCTGCAACAGTTCCTTTCTCTGATATTTCCTAGTGACATTTCATCAAAAAAACATTTGGCAGGCAACAGAGCATCAAACCAGTCTGGAATCATTCTCTACACCATCGATCAGCTCCAAACTAGCAAAGACATCAAATTGTTTCCCAGCTTAGTGTTTCCTCCTTGCCAAGCGGATGAATATTCTTCAACATATGCTTCTGAAATCGATGGTTCCATCCGTTCCTCTACACGAAATGATTCAATCTTCAGAACTTCTTTTCAAAAAACTCTCCAGGTACAATCCCACATTCCTTCTTCTCATTACACCAATGAAACGTTGAAAGGAGCTCCTTCTATCTCGCCCATAAAACCAATCCAAAACGGCACCCTCTACAGTCATCAGAATCCAATACAAACTCTATCGATTATCCCCAGATAATCGAAGCTTCAGCAATCACCAGACCACTGATCAATGAACTCACAGTTCGTAAACCCCAGTTTCGAATTACAAAATGCATAAGGAACTTCCAACTCTCGACTCTCTTATTTATAGTAATCTGAAGTCTCTAACTCCAAAGACTCTAAATCAAATGGAGTCTCTCCCTTAAACTGGGATGCCACGTCTTACTTCACTTCTTTCTTCTCAAGTCATCAGCTACTCATGATCATATCATATACCCACCCAAACGCAATAGCTAAACCGTTCACTGTGATGCATCAATGCTTCTTTCTCTTTAGCTTATTCATCAATATCATGACAAACATACATACTTGGTCTCTAGTACATAGCCTGCCTCTCTCACTTCGTTTCCTCAAGATTTCAGCTTCTCTACCGCCTTGCGCTTCTGTCCTGAAATCTCCTGCTTATCTTCCCTACTGAACCTGAATTAGTCTTGTTGCTGTTACTCTGCCACCATGGTGAACTTGGGTCTTAACTTTCACATTCTTAAAAACCCTTTTGACATCAGATCTTATCCTTAAGTTTTGAACTTCACCCTCACCTGCGATATTAGAAGTGATCAAGATGATGAATCGTGATGATGAAACGAGAGAGATGAAGTGTGTAAAATGTATTATTCAGCTCAAGAGTGTAACTAACTTTGTACAAACGTATATATACATCTGGTTTAAGCTAAAGGAAACTAAACCAGAAATAACCATAACTCAATAACCGGTTAACTCTAATAGCCCCCTCTCAAGATGGAACGAACAGATGGTGAAGTCCCATCTTGAGTGTAAGTTGATGAAACAGAGCAGGCTGAACAGCCTTCGTAAAGATATCCGCAAGTTGATGTGCTGACTTCACATGTAACGTCTTCAAGAATCCACTTTGCAGCTTCTCACGGACCACATGACAGTCAATCTCGATATGCTTCGTCCGTTCATGGTATACGGGATTAGAAGCTATATGCAGAGCCGACTGATTATCACAGAACAAAGTAACAGGACCAGTGAGAGAGCAATGTAAATCAGTCAACAATGAAGCCAACCAAATGAGTTCACAAGTAGTGTCAGCCATTGATCGATATTCCGCTTCAGAGCTACTCCGGGATACTGTTTGCTGTTTCTTAGCACGCCAAGAAATGAGAGAATCACCTAAGAAAACACAGTAACCCGTAGTAGAACGACGTGAATCCGGACAAGATGCCCAATCGGCATCACAAAATGCTGTCAGACTCACAGAAGACGAAGCTGAGTAGAAGAGACCCTGAGCAGGGTCATTCTTCAGATATCGGAGTACACGATGAGCAGCATTAAGATGATCAAGACGAGGAGCTGACATGAACTGGCTCAACTTGTGGACTGCATACGTGATGTCAGGACGAGTATGAGTCAAATAGAGCAGCTTTCCAACAATCTTTCTGTATACGGATGGATCAGAAAGTAGTTCTCCTGATGAATCAGAAAGCTTCGAGTTTGGTTCCATCAGCACCGAAACAGGTTTGCAACCAAGATATCCAAACTCCTGTAGTAGCTCCAGAGCATACTTGCGTTGATTGATCGAAATACCCGTATCATTCCTTGATATCTCAAATCCAAGGAAGTATTTCGCAGCACCAAGATCTCGTAGCTTAAAAGCTTGCTTCAAAGCGTCTTTGAAAGCATCAATTGCACCTTTATCGTTTCCCACTATAAGGATGTCATCCACGTAAACCAGAGCAGCAACAAAGGTTGATCCCATGCACTTAGTAAAGAGAGAATGATCAGAGCTAGCTTGAACATAACCCTCAGAAGCAATGACTGCAGAGAGCTTGTGATTCCACTGGCGTGAAGCTTGCTTAAGGCCGTACAAAGATTTATGGAGACGACAAACGGAGTTCGGAGGAGGAGTCTTTCCAGTCAACTCTGTATAACCTTGAGGAATCGTCATGTAGATCTCTTCGTCTAAGTCACCATTGAGAAATGCATTACTCACGTCAAGCTGTTGAATAGACCAATTCTTAACCGCTGCAAGGCTCAATAGCATTCGAAAAGTACCAAGCTTTGCCACCGGAGAAAAAGTGTCGAGATAATCGAGTCCTTCCAACTGAGTATATCCCTTAGCTACCAACCGAGACTTGGGACGTTCCACCGTACCATCAGGATTAAACTTGTAAGTATTAACCCATTTACAACCAACTGGATGCTTCCCTGGAGGCAGTTGACATATAGACCATGTACCAGTTTCCTCTAAAGAAGTCATCTCAGATTTCATAGCACCCCGAAACTCCTCTAAAAGAATGGCCTCATGAAAGGTTTTGGGTGCAGTAACAGTGGTGATAGAAATGAGAAAGTTACGATGAGAGTTTTCAAATTTATCATAGGAAAGGAAAGCAGAGATAGGATAAGAGGTTGTATGGGTAGGATGAACTGGGTAAGAATGGTTTTTTTTTAAAAGATAACAGTGATACTGATCAAGATAAGCAGGAGCCTTTGTTTGCCTTCGACTACGTGTGTTCTGAATATTATCAGGTATACTAGTATGCAAAGAAGAATCAGTAGATGGAACAGATGCAGGGAATGGATCAACTGAATCAGTAGGACCAAATGATGAATCATTACCAAGATCAAAGAAAGCAGGAAAAGGCGAATCAGGCACAGGCAATGGCAAAACATGTTGTCCAAAAATATCATCATTAGCCGAAGGAAGATTTTCAGAAAAAGGAAAACTGTTTTCATGAAAGACAACATTGCGAGAAATAGTAATCTTGTTTGTATGCAAATCAAGAACTTTGTAACCTTTATACCCTTGAGGATACCCAAGAAAAACACAAGGAGTTGCACGAGGAGAAAACTTATGTCTATCTTTAAGCAATGTCGAAGTGAAACAAAGACAACCAAATACACGAAGGTGAGTATAAGAAGGTTGTTTCAACATAAGAAGCTCATAAGGCGATTTGTTTTTCAAAAGAGGACTTGGAGTTCGGTTTATCAAGTAAATTGCAGTTTGAATACAATCTCCCCAATATTCAATAGGAACATTTGATTGAAAAAGAAGAGATCTTGCAACATTTAAAATATGTTGATGTTTTCTCTCCACAACATAGTTCTGTTGAGGAGTATATGCACATGAAAAGTAATGTTGAATGCCTTTGGATTTTATAAGAGACGTGAATGAAAGTTCAGGTGCATTGTCTGTCCTAATCGCTTTAACACTGATTTTGAATTGATTTTCAATGAATGTTAAAAACTCAGTAGTAACAGAACTTTTGTCTTTTAAAAGATAAATCCAAGTCACTCTTGTGCAATCATCAACTATAGTCAAGAAATATTTGAATCCATCAACCGTTGGAACATGAAAAGGACCCCATATATCCAAATGTAACAAATCAAAAGGCAACTCAGACATGTTATTAGCAGAAGAATATGACAAACGTTTTTGTTTAGCCAAAGGACACACTTTACACAAAGAATCATGACTCAAATTTTCTTTAGAAAAATCTAAACATTTTGAAAGAAGTTGAATCTTATGCGGAGAGGGGTGTCCCAAACGTTGATGCCAAACTTCAGATGATACTTGAGAAAGATGATGTATGCGTGCAACAGATGAGGCAACAGGAACAGATGATGCAACAGGACCAGGAGCATGAGTATCCAACACATACAGATTGCGGTAAAGGTTACCCTTCCCAATCATGGAGTCCGGAGTATGCTCCTGGAGAAATGCAGTAGGATTATATGAAAGAATATGACACGAATTTGAAGAAAATAGCACACACATGTTAGTATTCCAAGTCAATGCACTAATGCTTAACAAATTGAATTTGAAATTCGGAACATACAGGACAAAATGCAAAATCAAATGTTCAGATAATATGATAGTACCAGAAATAGTAACATCAATACGAGTACCATCAGGCAAAGTCACAGAAGTATTTGAAATCAACTGAGTATCAGAAAAGAAACCTAGTTCAGAACACACATGACAACTGGCTCCTGTATCTATGATCCAAGTATCATTCGTAAAAGTAAGGCGGTCTGTGATTCCAGTAGAGGAAATAATATGTGTACCTGAAGTAGATGGATGAGAAGAAGTAAAAGGGATGAGGTGAGGTTGGGGTTTTATAGTAGAGATCAATCCATCAGCGAGTTGCAGGGTACTGCCTGAAATCTGAGAAATATTGTTCTCTTTGTTCTGTGAAGAAGCATTGAGAACATTGAGAAGTTGCTGGATCTGTTCTGATGTAACTGTCCCCAAAGAAGTACCCCGTTGATCATGCATAGTAATGCTTCCAACATCCTGAGTGAGCAGACTGGCAACGTTATTTCCCTTGGT
This sequence comes from Hirschfeldia incana, assembly GCA_026261945.1. Classification (NCBI taxonomy): domain Eukaryota; kingdom Viridiplantae; phylum Streptophyta; class Magnoliopsida; order Brassicales; family Brassicaceae; genus Hirschfeldia; species Hirschfeldia incana. Next base: position 732,619 of record JABCMI010000024.1, read on the forward strand.
AGCAGATTGTGGTTGAGATGACTGATGACCACGTGAGTTACTGCTAGCAGGCATCTTATAGCCTTGAGGATACCCATGAAGTTTGTAGCACCGGTTAACTGTATGACCTGCCATGCCACAGTGAGAGCAGATAGGGCGAGACTTCTGCTTGTTATAGCCTCCACCATAAGCAGCAACAACAGAATCCGATGGAGGAGCAGTAGACTGAGATGCTTGAAAGGTGAGATTGCTTGTTGATTTCATAGATCTCTGCCTTTCTTCCTGAGAAATCATGTTAAACACCTTGGATAACAATGGTTTCGGCTCCATCATCAAGATTTGTCCTCTGGTGGCAGTAAACGTATCACTTAATCCCATAAGGAACTTAAGTACACGATCTTGCTCATCCCTCTGCTCAAGTTGCTTGTGACTCGCACAATTCATCTGGCCACAGCAACACTTATACGGTTCCTCATGATTCTTGAGTTCCTCCCAAAGCTGCTTCAGTCTTGTATAGTACTCACTAACCGTCTGAGAACCTTGAACCTCTGCGTATATTTGTTGTTTGATCTCAGCCGTGCGAGGACCATCACTCTGCTTGAACTGATCATGTAGATCTTGCCACATATGACGAGCAGTAGGAAGATACATGATGCTCTTCGCAATAGACTTATCAACAGCATTCACTAGCCAAGTGCTCACAATGTTGTTACATCTCGACCAAGATCCATAGTCAGGATGATTCTCTTCCAAGATCGGATAAATTCCATTAACAAAGACATCTTTATTACGAGCTCCTAAAGCTAACAGCATCGATCTACGCCAACTATTGAAATTCCCAATTCCAGTCAGTTTATCGGAGACGAGAGTAATACCAGCGTGATCGGCATTGTGAACGAATAGCGGATTCGAGTTTGGATCGGAAAGAGACGGCATCGACGGTGCCTGAGACGACGGAGGAGGATCTTGCGTAGGCATCGCGAAACCGTAACACTCGAGCTACGAAACACCGATTACTGAAGAAGAACGAGCAAAACGAAGAAGACGAAGTGCAAAATCGCAGTAACGGTGACGATGAAGAGCTCAAGAAACGCCGAGAACGATGGATCGAAAAATTCACTCATGGATGTAATCGGAGCTGAAAGAAGATCGATTCTAAGCGGAAACAAAGATTTAGAAAGTCTCTGATACCATATAGAAGTGATCAAGATGATGAATCGTGATGATGAAACGAGAGAGATGAAGTGTGTAAAATGTATTATTCAGCTCAAGAGTGTAACTAACTTTGTACAAACGTATATATACATCTGGTTTAAGCTAAAGGAAACTAAACCAGAAATAACCATAACTCAATAACCGGTTAACTCTAATATGCGATTCCCTTAGCTTCCGCGGTGATGTTTTGGTGAAAGGATAAGGTTTGTCTCTCAAAAGGTGATTGCTTTTGCTTTTGGGACAGGAAAGGAGCATAAACTCATGGAGAAAGCAGAGACTTCAGAGCCATCTCTTGTGGTTGATCCAAGAAAAAAGATAAGATTTTCTTTGGAGGGAAGTTTACATTACAATGTGGAGTAGATACAAGTAGAGAGACTTATCTCTCGCCACTCGAAAGCAGAGGAAAGAAGGCAAATGACTATCTCCTCGAGCATCCTAAGATACCAATGAAGATCCAATTGTGATTCCAAAGAATGATGATGATAGGATACATAACTAACTAACTAGCTACCTTTGCAAACAAATCACATTTTAGCCGCACAACCTTATAAGAAAACAGATGAAATTCGATTTGTTTTACCTGACTGGAGTGGGGCCATAGTAACTGACGTCAGTGAAATATATCCGTTGCAAAACAAATAAATCGAATTTTAAAAAGAACGAAAAAAAGCAGAGATTATTTCCTTCTTAAATTTGATATAGTTTAGTTCCTTTTTACTATTTTGCCACTAATTAATAATTTCCTTTTTTGTGTTTAGCAGAGATGTGCGTCAATAACACGCTAATCGAAAAAAATCAAATTCTATAAATACTAGTCTCCTGCTTCTTTTTTGCAATTCTTATTCCCGTGTTCTCTTATCTTCTTCATCATCTCCCGTTTTCTTATCTTTGACGAATCCGTATACAAGAAACAGAGAACTGATTAAAACCCTAATCTCTCTCTCATCTTCGTCTTCATCATCTCTCGTTAGACGACTCTGTATACAAGAAACAGAACATCGATTGAAAACATTGAAACCCTAATCTCTCTCTCGACAACAACAATGGAGTGTAACAAAGACGAAGCTAGAAAAGCGATTGAAATTGCAGAGAGGAAGCTTTCGGAGAATGATCACAATGGAGCCAAGAGATTCGTTAGCAAAGCCAAGAGTTTATACCCAAACCTCGATGGTTTGGAACAGATCTCGACGATGATCGAAGTCTACGCGTCCGCATCGAACAAGACGAGCGGAAGCGAATCCGATTGGTACGGGATTCTCGCCGTGGATCCTTTAGCTGACGAAGAGACTCTCAAGAAACAGTACAAGAAGTTAGCGCTTTTGCTTCATCCGGACAAGAACAAATTCAACGGAGCGGAAGGCGCGTTTAAGCTGGTGTTAAATGCTTGGTCTCTCTTATCAGGGCCGGTCCTGAGATTTTGAGGGCTTGAAAATATGTCAATGTAAAAAAAAAAAATTATGAATTTGGGGACCTAAAAATTTTTTTTGGGGGCCTTCGTCAATGTAAAAAACTTCAAAAATTTTGGGGGCTTGAGACGAATGTTTCATCCGGCTTTGCCCAGGGCCGGCTCTGAGTTATCAGACAAGGCTAAGAAAGTTGCCTATGATCATAAGAGGAAAAGGAATGAGAAACATAATGAACCAAAGCCTCCTCCTGATGCTAGAGAAAATCAAAAGAAGGCAGAGAGACGTTTCCATAAACAGGAGAAGAGGGAACGGCAGGAGCCAGCTGGCAAGGCGAAAGAAGAGTCTCCGTCAGCATCGAAAAAGAAGAAAGTTAGTAGTACCTTTTGGACGATGTGCACTCACTGCATGACCTACTCTGAACACGTGAGAGCTCATTACGTCGACAAGAACTCGCTCTGTCCCTTCTGCGGTAGGGTTTTCGTGGCGGCGGAGAAGTTTCCAGAGATGGTCAACGGGAAGCCCTACATCAGATTCGCTCCTCCTCCCAAGCCTCAAGCAACGAGTGGAAGCACTAGTGATGATACTCAAAGCTCCATGCCGAAAACTCCGTGCTCTGGATTTGATCCTCCTCGTACCTTTTGGACAATGTGCACCCACTGCTCGACGTACTCTGAGCACGTGAGAACTGATGATCATCTCGACAAGAAATCGCTCTGTCCGTTCTGCGGTAGGATTTTCGTCGCGGAGGAAAAGTTTCCTGAGATGGTCGACGGGAAGCCGTTCATCAGATTCGCTTCTCCTCCTGGCCCCAAGGCTCAAGCAACGAGTGGAAGCACTAGTGATGCGCGAAACTCAATGCCGAAAACTCCGTGCTCTAGATTTGAAGATCTGAACTCTACTTATGAAGCACATAGGCTTTTTTCTAGAAGTGGATGGACAGGTGTGAGATAAGAAGTTGAAGAATCTTGATTTTTTTTTAATGTTTCTGTTGAAGTATTTTTTTGTAATCTTTTAGTTATAGATGAAGTTGATTAATCAAAGTTGGTACAGTACTTATCACTAGTTGTCTCAGGTTTCGAAGTTGTAACAAGAATGAACAATATTTACTAATGCTAACAAATATATTTCTTTTCCACTCTCTCAGTTCTTGATAGCTTTTCTTTAATCGTTGACAATTGCTTAGAATCTCTGTATATGGCTCTGCTAAGAAAGTGGTAGTTTTTACCAAGAGATTAGCGGAACTAATTAATCATTATATAGTTGTATGTATATATCTGAGAAACCCATATCCGACACAAAAGGCTTGAAGTACATTAAAGGGATGATATGATATATGATGTCTCAATATGAATTTCCGTTTGTGATCACGGAATCCACTTGTCAGAGAATAGCCAGTGGGTAAAGCTTCTCAAGTAACCTCACAGAAGAGGTTACGAGATGGATCCAATCAGAGTAAAGAAAACTTCTCAACTTGTAACGTACAGAGCAAGGCTTACATGAGAAACGGGAAAGGATTTAGGATTAGTTAGTTACTATGGTGGTGTAGAGAGACAGAGAGAGAGAGCTAGAAAGGTCTTCCTTTGACGAAACCTAGTTCTCCTGCAGTAGAGAGGTTATAGTGCGGATCATTGCAGATGGCTTAGCTAGCTGTTATGTTGGAGGCTCGTACGTCAATAGCTAGCTGAATCTCCTGCTCCTGATTCCCTCATGAAGAATGCTCAGTTCAGTAGAAGATCTCCTTCTGACCTCCGATTACACTTCTTCCATTCACTTGCATCTATCTCTACTCATTTCTTCACCTGGTGGATCCAAAAGTACACGTACCAATACAACTTCTTTGTTGGTAATAGCAGAGTAGAACCCCTGACAGCATCAACAAGGCTACAAACATAGTGAGAGAGAGGGAGTTATGATCAATCTAGGACAGAGACTGATTGACTGAACACACAAAACACAGAGTAACAGACTAATGATCAGTTCATACCACAACTAAATTAGTTATCTTCTAAAGTTACATAACTAAGTTTTTAATTGAAAAAAGTTACAGAATAGATTTTCACTATAAAATAATTATCCTGTTTGTAAAAGGAAACCAAAAAAAAGGAAACAAAAAATAAAAATTGAAAATAAATTATATAAAGATATACGAGGGTCGTGCTTTCTTGTTGTGTCCCTCTTCTTCACCCTCTCGCCACTCGTCTCCAGGGTTTTAGGGCTAGTTACTTGGGGATCAATAAAACCGGATCTTTACTTATAGATAAGACGTTTTGATTAGCACTAGATTTTCCAAAGTTTCTTCATTCTTTTAAAGGGTTTTATTAGAACCACGGACTTGTTCCAAACCTATATCTGGTTTGTGTGATTACAGTAAACTCAGAATACTTAAGGCTAACGATTGCACCGTTTCGTGATCTGTAAGAAACACAGGTATCATTGGGAATCAAGTAACATGGAAAGTAGCAAGGATAAAGCTATAAAATCAATAGGCATTGCCGAGAAGAAAATCTCAGAGAACGATTACGTAGGAGCCAAGAAATTCGTTGTCACGGCTCAGAATCTGTATCCGAAGCTTGATGGATTGAAATAAGTGTCGATGATGATCAATATCTACATCTCTGCATCAAAAAGGATCAACAGAAAAGGAGAAGCTAATTGGCATGAAGTTTTTGGTCTTGATCCTTTGGCTAATGATGAAGCTATTAAGTAACAGTACAAGAAGTTAGCTCTCTTGCTTCATCCTGACAAGAACAAGTTTACTGGCGCAACAGAGGTGTTTAAGCTGATCTCAGAAGCTTGTTCTGTGTTATCTGATAAGGCTCAGAGATTCTCTTATGATCTGAAGAGGAAATCAACCGATATAAAGTGTGAAATGTACCAGAAAGAGCCAAAGCGACACAAGCCAGACTTTTCATGGAATAAGGCTCAATACAAGCGTGAGACAGTTTTATTATGGAGTTATATCAACGCCACTAGTCCCTTTTGGACAAAGTGCGATAGATGCAACACATACTGTCAATTTGAGAGTGATAGTGCTTATGTTAATGAGACCATCTCATGTCCAAATTGCAGACACGATTTTGTTGTAACCGAGATAGAACTAGAGGTGATCGGAGGGAGGCGAGTCATCAGGTTTCAACAAAAGCAGAAATGATACTTCTTCTTCAGGTATTTCAGCATCTGAGAGCGCTAGGCTGCAGATGAAGGAATGAAAAGATTATGTGAGCATATGATTCTCCATCTGAACAAGAGAAGGTGTGGACATGATGATGTACAGGTTTATTATCTATGTTTTCATTTGATTCTTTTTATGCATCAAGAATAGTTTTTGGTTTGAAATAATGGCAAATTTGGCTCTTTGCTATAGAGGTAAGTGATGCTAACACTAATTTTTCCTTATAGTATGATGAAAACTAATAGCTAGCTTTATAATCTCCACAACATTGTTGTCTTCTGTCTGATATGTCTTTTGCATGAAGTTTTATTCTTGATGTTTCTTCAGAAAGAGAAGAAAGATTGTGATGATGATGATGAAGCTTTAAGATGATGGGGAAGTTCAACATACTATGCGCAGTTGCTAAGGTTAGATAAAATTATATTTTTCTACTGAATTACAATAATAAGTTTTCTTCTTTATTATGTTCACACCAAATTTGTGTCTCTGGGCCAGACATAGACCTAATGAACTAGACAAAAACAACTGAAATTTCCTTAGTTCATCAAGTGCTTGACTATGTGAAACAAGACATGAAACAAAACCAATTTAAAAAATGAATGAACGCGGTCTTCTTCTTGATTAGAAGACCGATGGGACTGATTATGATCAAGCTGTAATGGGCCGTTGATTATTGGAAGAGTTGCTAACCGTGTGGCTGAGAATTGGACCGCAAACGATGTGGACATGCTTGTACATAAATTAACTAACCCGTAATCCTTGATGAATTGCAAACTCTGATTCTTTTTAAGAAGCTGTGGACAAATGATTGTGCAGAGGTAAGTAGTGGAGCAGCAACAAATGCTTTTAGGTGAGTCCGGAATGATATCTTTTATGACTATTGTATATGAATGTTATGCATCTAGACTTAGCAAAAGTACAGTGGAACAAGGGAAGTTCTTCTTCTTCTGTCATCATCCTTGTGAAATGTCCAAACTTTATTTTATGTGTGCTCTGTTCAAACTGCAATTGAAAGTGAAAATTATGATTTGTTTGATCCATGTTTTAAGTTTGTTTTTGGAGGATCTTTTGATTCGTTTAGTCAGATTGAAGTTGATCCGAATTGAATATTTTCTCAACAGGAGCCATCCAATTAAAATAGGAGGCGATTGCAGTTGTCCAAATTACAGACAGGATTCTGTTGCAACCGAGATAGAACTAGATATGATCAAATAGGAGGCGAGTCATTTGGTTCTCAGAAAATGCAGAACTGCTTAGTGCAACCGCAGAAGAAAGAATGAAACTTGCTATAGAGGAAAGACAGGCTAATAAGAGCATTAGCAGTGCTCTCACAAGAAAAAACATTTGAAAAATCTGAAATTCGTTATCAGATTTGGTCCGAAGAATCAGATATCAGGAGCATTCGAATCTGGATAGTGATTTTACTGATTCAGATAGAAAAATTTTAGATTTGAATATCCGGAACCAAATCTATCATATATTTTAAAACATTTAAAATATATTCACATATATATAATATAAATAATTTATATATAAAATAATTAAAATTTAGTTTTATTGAGTTTCAATATTTTTTTTTATTTTTAAATAATTTTAAATAGGCTAAATAAATTAAATAAATAGTTAATTAGTTAGTTTTTAATTTAATGTTTATTTTTAAAAAAAAATACAAATATTCGCAAGATGCCCGAATCCATATACATACATCAATTTTACAGATTAGACGAATCTAAATCTAGGTATGATATCTTAAAATGCTTCAGATATCTTATCCGTCTCATGCCTAACAAAAACCACTAGAATTTTCAAACAAATGCTTACTGATTGTGGAATGCTGGAATTTCCCTATACTGGAGATATGCTATCATGGGTGGGCAAAAGAGCAGGACGAGTAACTGTAAGATGTAGACTTGATAGAGCAGTGGGAAATGCGGACTGGCATGAGAGGTTTCCTCACTCGAAAGTAAAATATTTGAGGTTATGGGGCTCGGATCATCGTCCGGTCCTTGCGGATATACTCATTAAGCCAACACGGAGGAGAAGAAACTTCAAGTTTGATAAGAGATGGTTGGATAACGAGGAACTGAGACAAGTCATCTTGGAGGGATGGAAATCTCCTGATTTACCACCCAATGCGTCCATCATGGAACATATATCCAGCTGCCGGAAGGCGTTGAGTGAATGGCGGAGGGAACATAATATCAATTCGGCTAGATTGGTGGAGGAGCTTAAAGAGAAAGTCGAGGCCTTATATGCCGACGATAATGCGACGACGGAAGCGATTGCGGCAGCACTTAAAGAATTATCTGATGCTCTTAAGGCAGAAGAGATGTTCTGGAAACAAAAGAGCCGAGTGTTTTGGCTGCGAGAAGGCGATAAGAATACAAAATTTTTTCATGCCTTGACAAAGCAAAGGAGGGCAAGAAATAAGATTACGCAGCTCTTGGATGCAAATGGCAATGTTGTGGAGGATGAGGAGGGTTTAGTAGCCATTGCTACTAGCTATTTTAGACAGATTTTTGAAACCTCTAACCCGGAGGACATTGAGGAGGCACTCTCTGAAACCCAAGCGAAAGTTACTGGACCAATGAATGATGATCTCACTGCCCCGGTAACGGAGTGGGAGGTTAAACTTGCTTTATTTGCCATGCACCCAGAGAAAGCACCAGGACCAGATGGGATGACTGCACTGTTCTATCAGAAGTTTTGGGATATTGTCAAACAAGAATTAACTCTTATGGTTAATAAATTCCTTGTTGAAGGGACGATACCGAGCGGATTGAATGAGACGAATATATGTCTCATCCCAAAGACAACTAGGCCCAATGAGATGACCCAGTTCAGACCCATCAGCTTATGTAACGTATGTTACAAGATTATATCTAAGGTCTTATGCCAGAGATTGAAGAAGATATTGCCAGGACTGATCTCAGAGACCCAGTCAGCCTTTGTGGCTGGAAGACAGATTTCTGATAATATCATGATTGCCCAGGAAATGTTCCATGCTCTGAGGACCAAGCCAAGCGGACGAAATAAGAGAATGGCCATTAAGACAGACATGAGTAAAGCTTATGATAGGATGGAGTGGTCGTTCATAGAAGCTGTCATGAGGAAGAAGGGATTTTCTGAGACCTGGATCACATGGATTATGAGATGCATCACGACAGTTAATTACAAAGTTCTCATGAATGGACAGCCGAGAGGAAATATTGTGCCTGGGAGAGGCTTGCGACAAGGAGATCCTCTGTCTCCTTTCATCTTTATTCTATGCACGGAAGCGCTCGTTAGCCTTCTTAATCACGCAGAGAATCAAGGTTTGATAACGGGGATGCGTGTTACACGCGCATGTCCTTCGGTATCACACCTCCTCTTTGCTGATGATAGCCTGTTCTTCTGTAAGGCGGAGCCCCGTGAATGTGAAGAAGTGATGAAAGTAGTTAGGATATATGGGAAAGCATCAGGCCAGTGTATTAATTTTGATAAATCCTCCTTACTCTTTGGTAAGAGGATTAATGCAGCTGTCAGACAAGAGATTAAAGATGTCCTTGGAATTCAAAACGAGGGAGGAATGGGGACGTATCTAGGAATTCCTGAAGATATTAGTGGGTCGAAGTGTAAGCTCTTTGCTTTCCTAAAAGACAAGCTAATGCATAGAGTGAATGGATGGACAGGTAGATGGTTATCGAAAGGAGGAAAGGAAGTGCTGATAAAGTCCATTCTACTCGCGCTCCCAACATATGTAATGTCTACTTTTCTGCTCCCTTTGGAGATTTGTGAAAATCTTGCGAGTGCTATAGCTAAATTTTGGTGGAGCTCAAACCCACCAAAAAGAGGAATACACTGGGCAAAGTGGGAAAAGGTTTGTTTACCTAGGGAGGAAGGTGGAATTGGATTTCGTATGATCCATGAATTTAATCTGGCACTCTTGGCAAAACAACTATGGAGGTTAGTTCAGAACCCTGACTCGTTGGTTGCTAGAGTCTTGAAGGGAAGGTATTACAGGTTGAGTACACCGCTGAGAGCAGATCCAGCTAGCAGCCCATCTTATGTGTGGACTAGCATTTCGGCAGCTAAAGAATTGTTACTATTGGGGATCAGGAAGAAGATTCACTCTGGATATGAAGTAAGAGCCTGGGAGGACCCATGGATCCCAACTACGCCTGCTAGACCAGCCAACCCTGTTGCACCAGTGATAAATATGAATATGAGAGTAAGCGATCTCATTGATCAAGCTACAAAGGAATGGGATATGGGATTATTAAGAGATTATGTACATCCCGAGGACATACCCTTGGTGAGGAGTTTAGCCATCAGCTCAGGCCATCGCCGAGATACATACTGTTGGAATTACACCAAGAGTGGCCAGTATACAGTTAAATCTGGATATTGGGTTGCTCAAAACATCTTAAGAACAGAGGAGGACACTGAAGTGGTGGAACCAAGCATAGTGAAGCTCCAAGCATTTGCATGGAAGATAAAAGCGCCCAGCAAGATCTGTCATCTTATATGGCAATTGTTGACTGGCTATGTGGCAGTAACTAGAAATTTGGTAAGGCGTAATATGAGATGTGATAACTACTGTCCGCGATGTGGAGAGCAAGAGGAATCTGTAACTCATGCCATATTCGAATGCCCACCAGCACTTCAAGTTTGGACCCTATCGGCAACTCCGACTAGCCCAGACTTATTCCCAAGGCCAAGCATTTACGCTAATATGGACTACCTATTCTGGAGGAAGAATAGCATCATTGAACCAGAACATGATAGGGATCCATATCCTTGGATAATCTGGTATATATGGAAGGCCCGGAATGATAAGCTATTTAGAGGAATAGATAGAGACCCTTTGGAGTTGGTAAGATATGCAGAGAGTGAGAGTCAAGCATGGTTTAATGCAAATGAGATGATACCACCTGTGGTGCAAGGAAATACTAATGTGATTTCCCAAGTCATACGCTTGGGTAACATATGTTTAGTGGATGGATCATGGACGGCTACTGCAGAGTATAGTGGATGTGGATGGGTTTGGATGGACAGTGGAGGACGAACACAACTGATGGGGACACGGAATTTAGCCAGGCGTGAGTCACCTCTGCATTCGGAAGTAGAAGCGCTACGTTGGGCGATGGAGAGCATACTCCAACATTCACCATGCCAGAAATTTGGAACAGACTGCAAAGAACTGATTGCGATGATAAAGGAGCCCCAAGATTGGCCAAGCTTCGCAACAGAATTGGAAAGGTTGGAGACATTGAAGATTTGCTTCCCGGACTTCGACATCATCTATGTCCCAAGAGCTCAAAACAAGACTTCAGATTTTCTTGCTAAGACAGCTAGATCATTTCGTAGAGAGTTGTTATTTATTGGTTGTTCTATTCCGGTCTGGTTACCCAGACCACCTCAAGCTTGAGTAATAGAATGGCCTTTCGACGAAAAAAAAAAAAAAAAAAAAAAACCACTAGAACATGTTTTCTAACAAGAATACATCTAATGTTCTTAAGAGACTCTAAAGATAGATGTCTCTTTTTATTTGACACATTCTTAGAAAATTTTCAAAATTTAATTACTTAATTAAATTTTATGCTTTAACATATTAACACACTAATAGGTTTTGGTTTCTTAGTCATTCCCTTCTATTTTGTACTAGATCATGACCCGCCCGGTCGGGCGGGTTTTCATTCTTTTGCAAACGCATGTTATGTTATTTTTATTGTAACGGATTTTGCTATAAAACTTGTTTTTTGATTTTTTTCTTTGTACATTATGAAGTTAATTTAAAAAAAACAATTATTACATAATTGCTCCTAATTGTTGTAATATTTCAACAATAATTTAGTAATATTTATTGTAAGTCTTCTGTATTTTAAAAAATTCATTAAATAAAAAATACAACATAATTGTAAGTCTTCTGCATTTGAAGCTCTTATGTATTTGCTTTCTTAACCTACACTAATAATATGGTTTATACAGGTACGAATAGCTCTGGGCATATTATCTGAAACCCGAAAATCGAACCAAAAAAACCAGAACCGAAACCGGACCGACAATTATGAAAACCCAAACGGTTCCTATATTTCTAAACCCGAAAAACCGAAACCGAATTGGGACCAAACCGAAAACCGAATGGGTACCCGAATATTTTGAATATATTGAAAAAATAATTATTTTTAATTTTAATATATAAAATATAATTTATAAATAAAAGATGTCTAAAAATCCGAACTATCCAAATAACCCGAATATTTTTCGGACTTTTCGGGTTTTCTCGGGTTTTCGTTCTTTTTTGGTTTTTTGAGCTTTAAATCCGAACCAAATCCAAATTATTTGTAATATTGTTCCACTTCGGGTAATATAAAAATAGAAACCGAACCCGAACCCGATATTATCCAAACCAAACTGATCCGAAAACTGTCCAGTTCCTAAAAGGTTCCTAAACATCTCAACCCGAATAACCCGAAAATCGAATAAACAGACCCGAACCGAAAACCCGAATGCCCAGGGCTAGGTACGAAAGTGTAGAGTTTGTGGTACAATGAATATAGATGGCAGTGTAGAGTTTGGCAATTCTATAGTATTGAAAAAGCATTGGTTAACAATATTGATAGTATCGAATTATTAATTCGATAGAAGTCTTGATGTAGGTTAACAAATTGTCTGCAACCAATTGACATAAATGAAGAATATATAATATAGTTTGTTTGGTAACGGAAGTATAGTCAATTTTTGTAGATTGGTATATCGGTGATGTCAAAAAGTAAAGATTAATAAATCGGTTGAATGATATAATGATTATGAAAAGATATTCGAAACGTATTAAAGTGTTGTATATATGAGACACGAAAGATAAGGATTATGGTTATTAGCAAACATTATTTGTAATATATTTTATTCTTTTACTTAATCATCTATGGTTATTTTCAATATATCTATTGATTTTTTTGCTAAGTGAAGTTGAGAAGTAATTAGGGATGTCGACTTAGTGAATGAGAATTATATAGTTAGGTCATACGGTTGACATAGTGAATGACAATTATATATATAGGTCGTATGAGTAATCCAAATTTTAGCATTATTCGACTATAGAAAGATACCATATGCTTATAATGGGTTGTTTTTATAATAGTGTAATATTTATTTAGTGGAGTTGCAATATTTATTTAGTTAACGTGCCTATATTGTCTCGAACAATCTATATTACAACACTACGTATCTTTTTTAAATCTTTGCATAAATATAGGATCATTATATGCTGGTTTAAAAAGATGTATAATAAATAATGTCATGGTATAGATTAATAATGGGTAGTATCCTTTATTTATATTTAAGATAGATTAGGTCCACCTTTAAAATCCACCTAGAGAATGTTGCAATATTTCTGTTTTAATAAGATAGATTCTAAAATAGTTTTTGAAGTAAAAATACTTCAATGATATTTTATTTTTAACTTTATAATAAAATTTAATTACTTAATTAAATTTTATGCTTTAACATATTAACACACTAATAATTTTTGGTTTCTTAGTCATTCCCTTCTATTTTATATTCTAAATTAGTCTTTGAAGTAAAAATACTTCAGTTATATTTTATTTTTAACTCTATAATAAAATAAGAATTATGTTTACTCTATAAATAGGGTAATTTATTTATTTATTGTTCATCACTCTTTTTCTTTGGAGAAAATAGAGTATTATTTGAGTACAATTCAACTCTATTAATATAGATAAAACCAGATGATTTTTATGTGTATTCATGTATCCAACTAGTGCTCATTATATAAGGGTTTGCAATTTAAATAACAAAAGTGTTACAACTATGACTCTTCTTTCTTTTGTTATCTTTAGTTTGCGTGTAAGTTATTTAATTGAATTCAAAGGGTCAAGAAGTTGATTAGACTATTATTTATGATTTTAAGAATTAGTTATTACATACTCCCTCCATTTTATAATAATAGATGAATAAAGTTTTAACTCTTTACACACATATTAAAAAAATTATTATTATAACAAAAATCATTAAAAATATAATTTAAAATTTGTTTATTTAATTGTAATAAAAAATAATAAAAATACATTTGATTACATGAAAACATCATCTATTGTGAAACAACAACAATCATCTAAAATATCAACTATATTGAAACGGAAAGAATATAATATAATGTAGCTTGCAGCGTTAATTTTAATCTCGACGAACAACTACTATATATCAAAACACGCACGACTGAATAAAATATAGAGACGACCTTGGACTCGATCACGAAAATAACCATCACATCCAACTTGGACTTTTTTTTGGTAGATAATCCTTTTCAACATCTTATTTCCAACTAAATGAGCAAAAATATCGATTAAGCTTCAACAAGTTGTGCTGTTAATCTATTTGTCTGTCGAGTGCACCATGGGTGGTTGTGTATCTATCCAACTATCATGTGATGAAGTGTTGAACAATGTCCATAGCTGCTTTTGCGGGAAAGGCAATTATATCCTAAACCTTGAGAAGAATCTGATGGCTCTTGAGAAATCCGTGGAAGACCTCAAAGCAATAAGAGATGATCTGCTACAACAGGTGCAGATGGCGGAAGAGGGAGGCCTAGTAAGGCTTCATCAAGTAAAGGTTTGGCTCACGAGAGTCGTTACAATCGAAAACCATTACAACGACCTAACAAGTGTTGGAAATCTTGAGCTTCAAAGATTGTGTTTCTGTGGTATTTGTTCAAAAAACTTAAGATCGAGCTATAGCTACGGTAGAAGGCTTTTCTTGATGTTGGAAGAGGTTGAAGATCTCAAATCTGAAGGAGCTTTTGAAACAGTAGCTCAGCCAATTATAAAGACAGTTGTGGTAGAGGAGAGGCCTATTCAACCGACCATTGTTGGGCATGAAAAAATGCTTGAAAGGGCGTGGAGACATCTTATGGATGATGAAGTCGGAATAATGGGTTTGTATGGCATGGGTGGAGTAGGGAAAACCACCCTTCTCACAAAGATCAACAACAGGTTCTGTGACTTAAATCAAGGAGTTGACATTATCATCTGGGTTGTGGTTTCTAGTGATGTACAAATTTACAAGATACAAGAAGAGATTGGCGACAAAATAGGATTAAAAGGTGAGGAATGGAACCGGAAAGGACAGAACCAAAAGGCAGTTGACATACTCAAAGTCCTAAAGAAAAGGAGATTTGTCTTGCTTTTGGATGACATATGGAAGAAAGTTGAGTTAAATGAGATTGGTATACCATATCCGACAAGAGAAAACAAATGCACAGTAGTATTTACTACTCGATCTCAAAGCGTCTGTGCAAGCATGGGAGTTCATGATCCCATGGAAGTCCAATGTCTGACGACACATGATGCATGGAATCTGTTCCAAGTAAAAGTTGGACAAGTAACATTAGGAAGCCACCCAGACATTCCAAAGATCGCAAGAATAGTTGCTGAAAAATGTTGTGGTCTGCCACTGGCGCTGAACGTTATTGGAGAAACTATGGCATGCAAGAGGACGACACAAGAATGGGAACACGCGGTTGCTGTCTTAACAACATACGCTGCGAGTTTCATTGCCATGGAAGAAAAGATTCTTCCTGTCTTGAAGTACAGCTATGACAATCTGCATGGTGAGCAGGTGAAATCATGTTTCCTATATTGTTCTCTATTTCCTGAAGATTGTCAAATATATAAAGAAGGTGTCAAATTCGGGTTTTATTATGGGCTTCCAACTTAAAACCAATTGGCCCTAACCCTTTATATATTACTAGATTATTTCTCCAACTACCGATGTGGGACTTTACACATCAACACTCCCCCTCACGCACATGCGTGGACAACTGTGGGAATGACCATCCACGGAGTGGCCCACATCGGATGGATCTTTTTTTAATTTAACTTTGGTCCACAGGATCGCCTGCTCTGATACCATGTCAAATTCGGGTTTTATTATGGGCTTCCAACTTAAAACCAATTGGCCCTAACCCTTTATATATTACTAGATTATTTCTCCAACTACCGATGTGGGACTTTACACATCAACAGAAGGATTGATAGACTGCTGGATAGGTGAGGGATTCATTGATGAAAAGGAAGGGAGAGAGAGGGCAGTAAACCAAGGTTATGAGATCATCGGTACCCTTGTCCGTGCCTGTTTGTTATTGGAGGAAGGAAACAATATGCCATTTGTGAAAATGCATGATGTGATTCGTGAGATGGCACTATGGATAGCATCTGATCTTGGAAATCATAAAGAGAGATGCATTGTGCAAGCTGGTGTTTGTTTACGGGAATTACCTAAAGTCAAGAATTGGAGAACTGTAAGAAGAATGTCTTTGATGAATAATGAGATTGAAGACATATCTGGTAGCCCCGACTGTCCAGAACTCCGAACATTGTTCCTCCAGAAATCAGGACTATCAAAGATACCCGGTGCATTCTTCCTGTCTATGCCTAAGCTAGTCGTTTTGGATCTATCAAGGAATCAAAGTCTCTGTAATCTGCCTGAGGAAATATCAGAGTTGGTATCCTTGCGATATCTGAACTTATCATATACAAACATTGAGTGGCTTCCTGTTAGTTTATATGAGCTGAAAACTATTATCAGATTGAATTTGGAATGGATGGGAAGACTTGAGAGTATCTCCGGGATATCAAATTTGTCGAGTTTGAGGACATTGGCATTAGGATATTCTGGAGTGTCGTTGGATATCAATCTTATGAAGGAGCTGGAGATCTTAGAACACTTGGAAGTTCTAACCATAGATATCAGGTCAAGTTTGGTCGTGGAGCAACTGATAAATACTCCTAAACTGGTGAAATGTATACAACAGGCTTGTATAATAGAGCTTGGTGAACAATCATTCATTGTTAGTTTACCAACTATGGATAAGCTCCGACAATTCATTATATGGGGTTGTGCAATGAAGGAGATAAAGATAGAGAGGACATCTTCATCAAGGAACGTAAGTCCCTCAACTCCATGCCTCTCAAACCTTAGGAAAGTCATCATCAAATGGTGTGATGGTCTAAAGGAATTGACGTGGCTGCTCTATGCTCCAAACCTTACATATCTTGAAGTTGATAACTCAGAGCAAGTAGAGGATATTATAAAAGAAGAGGAAACTCTGAGTAGTGTCACAAATGAAGGATCATGTACCATCACTCCTTTTATGAAACTAGAATACCTTCACTTGTCTCATTTGATTAAGCTGAAGAACATCTACGGAAGACCTCTTCCCTTTCCATGTTTGAAAGAAATACAAGTAAAAGACTGTCCAGAACTACGTAAACTTCCACTAGATTCTAAAAGTGGGTGTGCAAAAAAAGGGCTCGCCATAAAATCTGTGGAGCAAGAATGGATCGAAGAGATTGAATGGGAAGACGAACCCACAAAACAACATTTCCTGCCTTCCTGCAAGTTTGACACATGTCTCTGAATTCTTCAGACAAAGTATGCCTCTCTGCTTTATCTACTATATCACTTGAATGGATCTTGTCGATTTCTCTCATTAAGAGTCTCTCACGCCGTGGGTAATGATAGATGCTTTTTTTAGCTGTTAGGAGCAAGTTATTTCTCAACGTGTTCAAGAAAGATAGAGAAAACAGTGCAAAGAGTGTGAAGAAACTGAAGTACCTTATGAAAGATCTGCTGCCTCATGGAAAAGTTGGGCGCAAGGCGTTCCTGCACTGGGAAGCTAAAGCCTTTTCCTATTGATGTTTCAACTTGTGTTGATACGTACATTTTGTGGTCATGATTCTTGTAAACCTTCCACTGATTTTGTGGTTGAGTAGACGTATGCTTCATATGCGTTCCAAATAGTAGGTAGATCACTATTTTTACCTTTGCATCCTCTGAACCAGTCCTCGACAATAGTTGTAACTTGTAAGCAATGGTCACTTGCATAAGGATCATTTGTGTACGAAACATTGTGGCCTAGCAACATCACTGCGGTGTCTAAAGTGGTTAATAGATATGATATGAACCAATGATATGAGATCGAACAGACACAAAGCACAGACTTGTAATCAGTTCATACCACAACAAAATTAATTATATATCTTCCAAGTCTACAAAAATAAGTTTTTTTTAAGTTGTGAAAATAGTTTTTAACTAAAAATTTCAAATTATTTATTATTATTTTAAAATATCTCAAAATTAATTATCCTTTTTGTAAAAGGAAAAAGAAAAACAGAAAAATCAATCAATTATATAAAGAGATACGAGGATCGCTCTGTATTCCCTCTCTTCTTCACCCTCTCACAGCTCGTCTCTTACTTGGGGATCAATCAAAACTAGATTTAGGGCTAACGACTGCACGGTTTTGTGATCTGTAAGAAACACATATTTTATTGGGAATCAAGTAACATGGAAAGCAACAAGGATAAAGCTATAAAATCAATAGGTATTGCTGATAGGAAAATCTCAGAGAATGATTACTTAGGAGCCAAGAAATCTGTTGACAAGGCTCGGAATCTTTATCCAAAGCTTGATGGATTGAAACAAGTGTCGATTATGATCAGTGTCTACATCTCTGCATTAGAAAAGATCAACAGAAAAGGAGAAGCTGATTGGTATGGAGTTCTCGGTGTTGATCATTCGGTTAATGATGAATCTTTGAAGAAACAGTATAAGAAGCTAGCCCTCTTGCTTCATCCTGACAAGAACAAGTTTACTGGCGCAACGGAGGCGTTTAAGTTGATCTCAGAAGCTTGGTGTGTGTTATCTGATAAGTCTCAGAGATTTTCTTATGATCTGAAGAGGAAATCAAAAGATATAAAGAGTGGGATGCAGCAGAAAGAACCAAAGCGACACAAGACAGACTTTTCATGGAAACAGCCCAAACATGAGTATGAATATGAGTCTGAGTCTGACCCTGAGACTGAGCCTGCTTTTACATGGAAAAAAGCTCAGTATAGGCGTGAGACAGATTTTTCATGGAGTTATATCAAAGCCAGTAGTCCCTTTTGGACAAAGTGCGATAGATGCAACACTTACTGTCAGTTTGAGAGTGATAGTGCTTATCTTAATGAGACCATCTCTTGTCCAAATTGCAGACACGATTTTGTTGTAATCGAGATAGAACTAGAGGTGATCGGAGGGAGGCGAGTCATCAGGTTCAACAAAAGAAGAAATGATACTTCTTCTTCAGGTACTTCAGCATCTGATAGCGCTAGTCTGCAGAAGAAAGAATGAAAAGTGTATGTGAGCGTATGATTCTTCATCTGAACAAGATAAGGTGTGGACTTGATGATGCACACGTTATTTTGCCTATGTTTTCTTTTGGTTCTCTTTATGCATCAGGAATAGTTTTTGGTTTGATATAATGGCAAATTTGGCTCAGTGCTATAGAGGTAAGTGATGCTAACAATATTTTTTCCTTATAGTATGATGAAAACTAATAGCTAGCTTTATAATCTCCACAAAATTGTTATCTTCTGTCTGATATGTCTTTTGCATGCATGAAGATTTATTCTTGATGTTTCTTCGGAAAGAGAAGAAAGATTGTGATGGTGATGAAGCTTTAAGATGATGGGGAAGTTCCACATACCATGCGCAGTTGCTAAGGTTTGAAAAAAAATATATTTGTCTACTTAATTACAATAATAAGTTTTCTTCTTTATTATGTTCACACCAAATTTGTGTCTCTGGGCCAGACATAGACCTAGTGAACTAGACAAAAACAACTGAAATTTCCTTAGTTCATCAATAGCTTGAGAAATTTGACTGTGAAATAAGACATGAAACAAAACCAGTTTAACAAATGAATGAACATGGTCTTCTTCTTGATTAGAAGACCGATGGGACTGATTATGATCAAGCTGTTATGAGCCGTTGATTATTGAGAAAACAGCCATTAAAACCACGAACTTTCAAATTAAAGCCCAAAAAATTTCCAACTTATGTTTGAACTAAAAAAATCTCCAACTTTCAAATATTGGCCAATTTAACTATCATATTTTGTTGACTAGACCATTTAAGAAACCCGAATAGTCAACTGTTAAACTCGATTGAAAAATAGATGTCTGTTCACTTTTTAAACAACATTAGTTCAAAAGATGTTTGAAACATTACTAAAAAAATATAGTTTTGCTTTTGTAAACATCGAAATCATCTTTTTTGCGAAACAAGAACAGTAAACCGATTTCATCTTCTAGATTTTTGAGTGAGAAATATGAAATCGATTTGGGAATTTAGTTTCACGAAAAAGGTATTCGAACTGTTTAAAGAAGCAAAATAACGTCGTTTGACTAATTTTTTGAAACGACATCGTTTAGAGGGTTAACGACATTAATTTTTATAATGAGTTTAACAGTTGACTATTCAGGTTTCTTAAATGACCGAGTCAACAAAACATGAGAATTAAAACGACCAATATTTAAAAGTTGAAGATTTTTTAGCTCAAACATAAGTTGAAGATTTTTTTGACTTTAATTTGAAAGTTCAGAGTTTCAATGGCCGTTTTCTCGTTGATTATTGGAAGAGTTGCTAACCGTGCTGCTGAAAATTGGACCGCAAACGATGTGGACATGCTTGTACATAAGTTAACTAACCCGTAATCCTTGCTGAATTGCAAACTCTGATTCTTTTTTAAGAAGCTGAGGACAAATGATTGTGCAGATGTAAGCAAGTAGTGGAACAACCAATGCTTTTAGGTGAGTCCGCTTTTAGGCGAGTCCTGAATGATATCTTTTATGACTATTGTATATGAATGTTATGCATCTAGACTTAGCAAAAGAACAAGGAAGCCATCAGCACAGTGAGAGGGAGTTATGATCAATTAATACAGATTTGAGATGATCCAAAGATAAGAGATTGAACAGACACAAAATACAGACTTAAAATCAGTTTATACCATAACAAAATTAATTATTTATCTTTCAAGTCTACAAAAACAAGTTCTTAAAAAAATTTTTTAACTAAAAATCTCAAAATTATTTATTATTATTTAAAAATATCTCAAAATTAAGTATCCTTTTTGTAAAAGGAAAAAGAAAAACAGAAAATCAATTATATAAAGAGATATAACAGAAAATCAATTATATAAAGAGATATACGAGGGTCGCTCTGTATTCCCTCTCTTCTTCACCCTCTCGCAGCTCGTCTCTAGGCTCTTAGGGCTAGTTACTTGGGGATCAATCAAAACTATATTTAGGGCTAACGATTGCACGGTTTTGTGATCTGTAAGAAACATAGGTATAGTATTGGGAATCAAGTAACATGGAAAGCAACAAGGATAAAGCTATAAAATTAATAGGTATTGCTGAGAGGAAAATCTCAGAGAATGATTACGTAGGAGCCAAGAAATTCGTTGACAAGGCTCAGAATCTTTATCCAAAGCTTGATGGATTGAAACAAGTGTCGATGATGATCGATGTATACATCTCTGCCTCAGACAAGATCAACAGAAAAGGAGAAGCTGATTGGTATGGAGTTCTTGGCGTTGATCCTTTGGCTAATGATGAAGCTATTAAGAAACAGTACAAGGTGCAAGCTCTTTTGCTTCATCCCGATAAGAATAAGTTTACTGGCGCAACCGAGGCGTTTAAGCTGATCTCAGAAGCTTGGTGTGTGTTATCTGATAAGGCTCAGAGATTTTCTTATGATCTGAAGAGGAAATCAAAAGATATAAGTAGTGGAATGCAGCAGAAAGAACCAAAGCGACACAAGACAGACTTTTCATGGAAACAGCCCAAACATGAGTATGAATATGAGTCTGAGTCTGACCCTGAGACTGAGCCTGATTTTACATGGAAAAAGGCTCAATATAAGCGTGAGCGAGATTTTTCATGGAGACATGTGAAAGCCACTAGTACCTTTTGGACAAAGTGCGATAGATGCAACACATACTGTCAATTTGAGAGTAATAGTGCTTATCTTAATGAGATCTTATCTTGTCCAAATTGCAGACAGGATTTTGTTGTGACCGAAATAGAACTAGAGGTGATCGGAGGGAGGCGAGTCATCAGGTTCAACAAAAGCAGGACCGATGGTTCTTCTTCAAGTACTTCAGCATCTGATAGCGCAAGTCTGCAGAAGAAAGAATGAAAATTTTGAGCATATGATTCTTCATCTGAACAAGAGAGGGTGTGGACATGATGATGTACAAGTTTATTATCTATGTTTTCTTTGGTTTTTTGTATGCATCAGGAAAGTTTTTGGTTTGATATAATGGTAAATTTGGCTCTTTGCTATGGAGGTAAGAGAGTAGCTAACACTATTTTTTCATTCCTTATATAGTATGATGAAACTAACATTGTTGTCTTCGGTCTGATATGTCTTTTGCATGATTTCTTTTTCTTGATGTTTCTTGAGGAAACAGAAGAAACATTGTGATGGTGAAGCTTTGAGATGATGGGGAAGTTCCACTTGCCATGCGCAGTTGCTAAGGTTTGATATGTTTATATTTGTCTACTTATAATAAGTTTTCTTCTTTAGTATGTTCACACCACATTTGTACCTGTAACGTTTTCTCCAAATCTTGGGTAAGACATAGACCTAATGAACTAGACAAAAACAGCTGAAAAATCCTTAGTACATCAAGTGCTTGAAAAACTTACTATGTGAAATAACACATGAAATAAGACGGTCAGAATTAAATGAATGCATTAACGTGGTCTTCTTCTGGATTACGATCATCAAGCTGTTACGAGCCGTTGATTATTCGAAGAGTAGCTAATCGTGCGGCTGCAAATTGGACCTCAAACGATGTGGACATGCTTGTACATAAGTAAACTAACCCGTAATGTCCTTGCTGAATGACACAGCTCAGAGTACTCTCAGACTGCTAGAGGAATTGCAAACTCTGATTCTTTTTAAGAAGCTGAGGACAAATGATTGTGCAGATGTAAGCAAGTAGTGGAACAACCAATGCTTTTAGGTGAGTCATGAATCATATCTTTTATGGTTATTCACTTATTGTATATGAATGTTATGTATCTAGACTTACGGAAAGTACAGTGGAACAAGGGAAGTTCTTCTTCTGTCATCATCATTGTGAAATGTCCAAACTGTTCAAATTGGAACTTTGAAAGTGAAAATTAGGATTTGTTCGATCCATGTTTTTTGTTGCTTTTGGGGAATCGTTTGATTCGTTTAGTCAGATTGTAGTTTATCCGAATTGAATATTTTCGCAACGGGAGCCAATTAAT
Source organism: Hirschfeldia incana (assembly GCA_026261945.1). Lineage (NCBI taxonomy): Eukaryota > Viridiplantae > Streptophyta > Magnoliopsida > Brassicales > Brassicaceae > Hirschfeldia > Hirschfeldia incana. The sequence continues at coordinate 755,523 of JABCMI010000024.1, forward strand.
GAAAGTGAGCCCACGAATATTTCACATTTTTCATTTAAAAAAAAATCATTACTTCATATAAAAAATAATAGTATTTCACAATAAATCCAAGATAATCTAAAACGCTTTTTTTTTGTTTGTAGAAATCCAAGAAAAATTGAAACGCTTATTATTGTTGTGAAAAAGGAGTATATATAAGTGTTCAGATAATTAAACTATATTTAAAATATTAATATTCTTATATCATAAATAAATATTATTAAAATATCTAAATGATGACGATTCTAAAAATAATAATTAAATAATAATTAAATAATAATTAAATATTTTCAAAATATCTTATAACAAAAACTAAAATTAAAAAAGATATGTAGCTCTCATTTTTTAATAAAAAGTTTCATGAAAATTAGAAGAAAGAAATCATCTCTTATACTGATTTTTTTTTTCAAGAAAATAAAATATATAAGTTATATTTAAATATTAATATTAATATTTTGTTGTTTTAAGATATTAAAAATCTAATGGATGACGATGCCAACTTCCACCAACTACTATTTCCCCTCGTCATCCCTTAATTCTCAAAAGGTTCTATTGTTTTGCCCAAAATATTGTTGTTGACTAAAAGAGTCACAAATATCACCACCCCCTTGTATATCGGGATATTCGTTAAAAAGAGAAAAAAAAATCCCTTCTTCCTTATTCTTTCGACTCTCTAGGGTTACGCTACGCCTTGACGAACGCCCCCACCTCTTCTACGCGAGAGAGCTGCCCCCTTCAATTCGCGAAATCGAAGAACCGATCAAACCGGTACGTAAGCATCAAATTCAATCTCTTGTTCTTTCGATTAGGGTTTCTCTTTTCCGTCGTTTTCTTCCGAAGGGTTGCATCTTTCAGATCAATCTTACGTTTTTCTTTTCTCGATCTAGTTTCGTAATTTAGGGTTTAGGTCGAATCGGATTCATCACTCAGCGAATTGCTCGAATTAGCTGTTCTTTCGATTCAATTAAAGAGCTTACCTTTCTTATTCAATTTCAAATCTTTCACGCAGAGATTAAGAATCCTCTAAGCTCAGGACACAACGTTGAGCAGGTAAGCAATCTCAGATTTGTACCCTTTTGGGCTCAGAGTATGTAATTGACACGCTTATTGTTTGCACTGGATTTGATTTTTGGTGTATAGGGTTTTGAGAAGGATAGCAATGGCTGGAGTATTGGGTGGCGAATGTTCATACAATGAGAGTGGCGTTTCCTCATACTCCAGGAACTCTAATGACAATCAGGAAGAGGGTTCCCGCTGGTATTTTGGAAGGAAGGAAATAGAGGAAAACTCGCCGTCGAGGTTGGATGGTATTGACTTGAAGAAGGAAACTTACCTCCGCAAGTCCTACTGTACGTTTTTGCAGGACTTGGGCATGCGATTGAAAGTGTAAGTTTTAATATTCTCATCGGTTTGTTTCAGTTTATTTCTCTGTGTTGTTCATTTGATCAATTCTTGAGAGCGTGGTCTAAGACATGATAGTTCCTCCAACTATGTTAATTGACTGGTTCTTGCTTTCAGATGGTAGGGATTCCTATACATGTAGATTTTGTAGTCTGAATTTGATTTGGTAGTTCACTTTAGAACATGAATAATATAGTCAGAGTTCATTGGCAAACAAAATGGTGAAACTGGTGGGTTCTTCTTGTTTTACATATCTCAGTAGTCCTTTGATGTCTTTGCAAAATTAGTTTATAGTGGTGAAAAATTACTTAAGTGTGAATCGTTCTTCAATTGTAGACATGGTTTCATCTGCATTGTTCGCTTTGACTATTGACTCTCGCAATGTATCCGACTGATATAGTTTTCTCTTACAGTCCTCAGATTACAATAGCTACGTCAATAATCTTCTGCCATCGGTTCTTCATTCGCCAGTCTCATGCTAAGAATGACAGAAGGGTGAGAGCATTTTAACTTTATTTTTGCACCTGACCTCGTTGAATGAGATTGGTGTCTACTCTTGTTGTTTAAGTTAGTCTGCTGGAGTTTTGTTTGCATGAATTTGGAGCACGGAAATGGGTCCTTTGTGTTCCTTAATATTGTTGTCTCAATGTCTCTGCTAGTTTCTATGGTATATAGAGAGCAGACTAGCTGATGCAATAGGTGAATTTACACTGGTTTCTTGCCAGAAAGTTCTGTCATGATGATGATGCACATTATTAGCGTTCTTTTTGTATAATTTGTAATGAAGCATACAATCTTTGTACTGATGCATCTTTCTAGGGTATAACAGTATTACATATTGTGATTAATACTGAGCCCATTTCTTCATGTTCCACACCCAGACGATTGCTACAGTCTGCATGTTCCTTGCTGGAAAAGTTGAAGAAACTCCAAGGCCGTTAAAAGATGTTATTGTTGTCTCCTATGAGATAATACACAAGAAGGATCCTGCAACTGCACAGAAAATAAAGCAAAAGGTACCAATACTATTAAACCCTTCTCATCTCCGTTGCTTCATGTTTAGTCAGTCATAAGTGAATGAGCCTTTGCCCTGTATATTCTATTTCAGACGGCATTGATTTTGTACTAACCTTAAGATTCTAGTTTTTGTTGTTTGTAAACAATCCTCTTGTTTATGACGTCTATTTTCTGTACTGAACTTATTTCACTTTTGCAGGAAGTATATGAGCAACAAAAAGAGCTTATACTAAGCGGAGAAAAGATTGTACTTTCTACATTAGGATTTGACTTCAATGTTTATCATCCTTATAAACCTCTTGTTGAAGCAATAAAGAAATTTAAGGTCGCACAGAATGCTCTGGCCCAAGTTGCATGGAATTTTGTTAATGATGGGTACGTTATAAGTCTGTTTCCTTCAAAAGCTTGAGTTAAGATCTATCTACCCTTGTATTTTCGTCTTCATACAATGAAAAGATGCTTGCAGTCTGCGGACGTCACTCTGCCTGCAATTTAAGTCTCACCACATTGCGGCGGGTGCAATTTTTCTTGCTGCCAAGTTCCTTAAAGTGAAATTACCATCGGATGGAGAGAAGGTATGGTGGCAAGAATTTGATGTCACACCTCGACAACTGGAGGGTAAGAGTACCACCTCTATTATTATTTTCACTTTCTATGTTTGAGCGTATATCTGGATATGATGCCTATTGCTAAGAGCTACTGCATTTTGTATGCTTCAGATGTTAGCAACCAAATGCTTGAGCTCTATGAGCAAAACCGTGTTCCTGCATCTCAAGTAAGCGAGGTCGAAAGTAGTGTAGGTGGAGGATCAGGTCATCACGCTGGTTCTAAACCAATATCAGCACGCCCCAGTCATGACCATTCAAAATCTGATAGTCATGGAGGATCTTCAAAAGCTACAGAAAACCAGAGGAATGATAATGGGAATGGAGAGGCAGGTAGCGTCATAACCGAGCATACCGAAAATCATCCAGCCGATAAGTCTAGTTCGGGAGTTGAGGATCCTGGGAAGGACAAAACAGAGAGAACAGGTGCGCATCTTCCAGATGATAGCGCCGCTCATGAGAAATCTAGAAATGTTAGTACAAGTGATGTTCCGGTCAGCCAATCGCCAAAGGACATAAAATTGCTTAGAGATAAGGTGAAGGCTAAACTAGAGGCTAAGAAGCTCCAACAAGGTGAAAAGACGAGGAAAAAGGATGTGATAGATGAGGATGATTTGATCGAGAGAGAACTTGAAGATGTTGAATTAGCTGTTGAAGATTGCAAAGATAACCAGAAGAAGAACTCTAAAACCAATCATCTGGGTACAGAACAGGGAGAGCTTCTTGATGGAAACAACTCGGTGGGCAATGCGGAGGAAGGTGAAATGGTAGATGATGCTTCTTTAACAGTGCCTAGTCGGAAGAGGAAGATGGAAAGCCCCTGTGAAAAGCAGTTAGGAGAAGGAAAGAGACAACACAACGACAACAATGAGAATGTTGAAGAAGGTCATAAGGCAAGCAGAGGAGGAAGTAGTCATGGTGACCGAGAGCTAAAAAGACACTCCCAAGAGAGGTAAATGATCTTCTTTGTTTTCATGAGTCTCTAAGAGACAATTGGCAAACTTTGATTCCCTGCCATGGTGCGACAGAACTCAGTGTATTTATCATACATTTCTTTTTGGCACTTGTACTACACAATCCAACGGTTGAGAAAGCAAACCAGGTTTCCATTGATCAGAACCTACCTTAGGTTAGGAACCCTATAGTCTTGATGAATTTTTTTTTATTTTATTTTTGCCGATTTATGTAGTGCCTTGTCAGTTTTTGACTTGAGAATGTATTGATAAATAGAAAACAGAATAGTCAATTGATTTGTCAATAAAGTCTTTTGGTTAGGTATGAGTCCACACGTGTAACCTAATGGGGGAAAAAAGAGCATCATTTCTGGGAAAAGAATGACTCTGCCTGCTTGTTCCAAGCAGAAACAATGAATATTTGTAAAACATCCATTGATGATGGGTCATCATCACTCATCAGAGAGGTGCGTGAACTAAGGGTGATCATATAAGTAAAGGGGACAGGAGAAAATATGATTGCTGCTAATAAATCAGTCAAGGATTTGCTTGTTTGTTAAGGTACTACTAAGTATTTTGGCCATGTGTAAATTTAGGACGGCTTTCAAATATTCAGGTTGTTTATCCACGGCATGATCGGGAGACCACCTGTACATCATCACCACCACCACCACCATCATAATGATTGTTTTTTTTTCTAAGTAAGGTTCATTGCATATATGAAATTTGATACCTTTCCAAGCTATTGGTAAAGATTTCAGCCTCAGGAAGAGACGCATATCTGTCGAATGTGTCATCTATAACCCCTAAAACGGTGTAATTCTGAGTCAACATAATCCTTGCACGTGAGACTTGTGGATCGGAGAACACCGCTTGTACCATGAAATAATTTTCGACGATTCTGTGTTTCAAGTAAGGTGGCACCTTTGATGCAATATCTACCTCCTTGTACCAGCTTGAATCAAAACATTTCTATATATGTTAGAATTTTTTTTCTTTTTGACCAAGTTAGAATATTCTCTTTAAACAATTTTAAACATATGGGTGAGTCTACATATCTTGGATATTTATATAGGATATTCGGATCCGTATCTGCCTAATCTGTGGTTTCATTTTCCGAATCCAAATTTTTGGCTTCCAAATATCGTTCTAGATATTTAAATATTCTTAGATATTCAGTTCCTTTAAAAGATAATTACTAAAACAAAACGTGTATACTACATTTTATTGAAAAACTAGATATGGATCCGTGCGTTGCACGGATTTGGTTTAATATTTTAATTTCATTGTATTATTTTGTATATATTGTATGAAAATTATTCTAGGTATAAGAATTGTTTTTCTCACTGAAGTTTGGGTTAGTACTCATATTTCAAAAATCATGGAGCATAAGTGAAGTGAGTTATTAGCAACTTTATACATAAGTAAAAGGAAAAAATATTTTCAAAAATTCAAATCGAATTCAACGTAAAAAAATATGAAATAAAGTAAAATACAAAGAATTTAAAATTTGAATCAAGCAGATTGAGTTGATGACAATATCATCCACTTTCTTAAGCTCTTAACTTAATGCATGTTTGTATTAATTTTATATGTTAGTTTTCTTGTTCAAACATATATTAATGCTTCCATGATAATTTTGTAATGTTTTGTGTTATCATTGTAAGATCTTGAATTTTTTTTTGTGCACATTCATTAGCATTTATCTATTTAGTTTGTATGATTTATTCATCTTTGAAATATCTCCAGTTCTCAGCTCTTTATATTTCTTTATTTTTTCCATAAAACAAAATTCTATTATAAATGTGAATTTTTCTATTGTATGATTCTGCTATAGAGTTTCTATATTTTAAGGAAAATGTAATAGAATGATATTTTCATCTCTTTATCTATAAACAAAAATACCATATCTTTATATTTTCCTCTAAAAATAAAAGAATTCTATTGCATAATCAAACATTAGAGCAAATCCGAATTAGTAATGATGAATCGAATCAAAATTTATATCTCTTCGAGTATGGAATGGAGACCTCAAAACCACCACGACGAAGAAGAAGATTTTAAACTACTATAGGAAATTAGCTAACTATAGAAAAATTATAAGATTATTTTTACAACTCCCTTTCGCTTAGAATTTAAATAAGGAAAAATATTTAGATTATATTATAAAATATTTTGTTGCTTGTATTCTCAGGTTTTTGTAATTCTTTTTTACGAATTTTAAACTACTATTTTCTTTCATAATTATTTTTCTAGACCACATAGTGTAAAATATTAGCCTTTAGTCAAACATGAATCAATGACGCTTCCATAAAAATGTAGCTAAATAATAAGATTAATATTACCACTCTTTTTATTTAGAAATTTAATAAGGAAAAATAATTAGATGTATTATAAAATAATCTGTTGTATTCTCAGATTTTTATAATTCATTTTTAAAGATTTTTCAACTACTATTTTCTTTTATAATTTTTTTTTCATGATTAGAAAAAAGAAATTTATAATTTCCTAAAAAGAAAAAATAATTTTCATATAACATTTAGAAATTTTAAAACTTAAAAAAGAAAAATACTATTAAATAACTATTATAATTCTATTTGTTCATGATTTAGTAATTGCTTATATGGATTTTCTTTTCCTTTACAATGTTTTTTTTAAAAACTTAAAAGGAAAAATACTGATAAATAAATATTATAATTCTATTTGTTCATGATTTTTTTAAAAAGGGAAAATTATTTTCATATATATCTTTACAGTTTTCTTTCTTTTGGATATAAAAAGGAAAATACTATTAAAAAATTATTTGTATGAAAAAATCTTTTGTTTACAATATTTTGTTTGAAACTTAAAAAGGAAAAATACTATTAAATAACTATTGATATAAAAATTATTATTTAAAACATGTCACAATCCTAAATATATAATTTCTTATTAAAAGATTATTTGTATTTATTTTTCGGTTTACAATATTTTGTTTATAACTTAAAAAGAAAAATACTATTAAATAACTATTATAATTCTCTTTGTTCATTAATTTTTTTTAAAAAGAAATTTATTTTCATATATTTTTTATTATTTTCTTTGTTTTTGATATAAGAAAATAAAATACTATTAATAATTATTTGTATGAAAAAAATTATTATTTAACACATGTCACAATCCTAAATATATAATTGCTTATTAAATGATTATTTGTATGGATTTTTTTGTTTACAATATTTCGTTTAAAACTTAAAAAATAAAAATACTATTAAATAACTATTATAATTCTATTTTAAAAACGAAATTTATTTTCATATATCTTTTACAATTTTATTTTTTGGATATAAAAAAGGAAAATGCTATTAATAATTATTTGTATGAAAAAAGTTTGTTTACAATATTTTTTTGAAATTTAAAAAGGAAAATTTCTAGAAAAATAATATTTAATAATTTGACACATGTCACAATCTTAAATATATAATTGACATGTGTCGCGATCATGTTAATTAGTAACTTTGAAAACCAAGCTTTATATAATAAGATATTAGTATTAAAAAGGTTAAAAATCTAATATTACAAAATTTATTTTGTGTATACACATTATTATATTAAAATAGTTATTAATGAAATTAAAACTTTTAGTTTATTCGAAAAAGGATCTAATATATTGACTCGAAAATCAAAATATCCAATCTATTTTAAGTATAACTAGATTCTGACTTGCCCTCGAAAGGGCGGGTTTTCTTTTGTTGTTTTTCAATATAAAAATTGATAATTCTTTGTTTTAATTTTGTTAAGTGTGACATGATCAAGTTGCAATTATGCGGTTTGTTATAGTGTGTACAGTATCACAAAAATTAAAATGCATCACACAACTGTTTTACGTTTGTAAATAAATTAAACAATGGTTGTATCTAGAGCTGGGTTCGTAGGTCAACTCATCCCACCCGCCCCGTCAACCCGTGGGTTGGCTAATTTTTTTTTGACTCAAAATTACGACCCGCAAAGATATATTCAAAACCCGCACCCCCCATATTTGCGGGTAACCCGCATGTAATATAAATTTTAATAAAACATTTTTAATGATTTTTTAATTATATTTTAATATTTTTGTAATAAAATAATTAAAAAATATTTATTTATAATTAAAATTTTATAATTTTATTATATTTTATATATGTATTACGAAAATATGTTTCTTTTGAAAAATAAAAGTGAATTTTTTTTTTGCAAGTTAGCGGGTACTTGCGATTCAAATTCGGCCGACCCGCATCCGTCCCGCTTAAAATTCACTCGGCCTGCACCTGCATATTGAATTTTTCAAATTTGCCGATCCGCATCCGCCCCCAGCAGGTCAAACGGTGCTAGACCTGCGGGTAAAACTCAAATTCTCAACTCTAGTTGTACCCAAAATTCATATTTGGGCTATTATATTATTTTAAATAATTATAAATGGTATAAAATATTGTTAAACATATAAAATGGTTAATAATATTTTTATTTAAGTTTATTCCCGCGAATTTATAAAATTTCAATTTCTATTATCAACTTTTTAAAATTATTGCAGACTTTAATTTATGTTATTAAAAAGTTTATGATATATGAAATTAATTACATAAAAACATAATTCATATAGTTAGGTCCGATTGAAATAAGCTCATAAAACTAAAAGACAATAATACCATTAATGAATTTTGTTAGTTAGTCATATCATTAAGGGTATTTTTGGAAGATTTCAACATTTCATTAAGGGTATTATTTAGGAATGATCCTGATTTAATAGTATTGATTCATAAGTCAAGCCATATAAATATTTATAATTAAATAAGGAGATATGTTACATACAGTACTTTGTAAGGATTTTTAGATCTTGAATGTACTGGAGCTGCATTAACTTGAAACTGATCTTAGCAAACTTGAGTAGCATCTCGTCATGATCTTCTTCTTGTTCGTAGAATGGGATATATTTCACAGCGACTAACATCTCCATGTTCCAATGCTGAGATAGATAGAGAGCATTTTTTATATGCACTGAAAGATGAGGCGGGCATGTCCCAGCTACAGCTAATGACTTCAAATGGTTCGATGTGAAGCTCAATGCTTCCTCCAGTATATCATCTTTCGTAGTCCGCAAGTGCGCAGCTTCATATAAGCTCAAGATACCCTTGGCATCCCCTCTAAGAGTTTCTTTGAAGTTTCCATTGCTCTCTTTGAATCTTGTAAAGACATCTATTTACAAGAACAGACAGCAGTAAGAACAGGTATCAGGATGACAAGCCACATGCTAAAGATTCCCTTACCAGAAGATATGTAGTGACCGTATGTCCTGAAAACCCAGAAGATGATGGAAACTGTGTACAAATCTTCTTCGTTTTCCATCATCTCCTCTATTTTTTTGAAACTCTCGTTTAGAGTATCATAGATCTCGTCCTCAAAGTGATATGCAAGACCAAGGCTCACCAACAAATATATCATAAGGATTCTCTCAATGCCTTGGGAAGACATGAACTTGTTCTTCACTTTCGGCTTTAGTGTATCAATCTCGCTCTTAAGCGCATCCATTTCCTTTAAGAATTAGAAAAGCACACATGCATTAACCTTATTCACATCTACCTACTAGAAAACTAATACGTATAAATATATAACATATATGATAGGAACTCACAGAGACATCGAGGGGAACGGACTGAAAGTGATCAATCCATTCAGAGGGCGGCAACTTCTTGAACTTGCGACCATCAGACGTCGGACTAGTACTAGTAGTTGCCCTCAAACAAACATGCTTTCTAGGCTTATCCGGAAATGACGTCAGGGGAAAGCCGTGGGATTTGATTATCGGATGCAGCAATAAATTGTTCCGAGGACGAAGAGAAAGATGAAATCCAAGATTGGGTCCAAAAACTGTTTTAGTTTCCATTGAAAACTGTAAAAGAAGCTAATGACTGCTTTCTTATTCACAATCGTTAACCTTTACAATGTATTTATACAGAAAAATGTAAGTGATACTATCGGTACTACTATTTACAAGTTGATTTTTTTTCATTTGAACTTTCGTCCTACAAGTTAGACTGAGCTTTTTTTCTGCCAAACAAATGGATATTCCAATAATTGATGTGATCTTGATAATCCGATCAAAATAGAACAACTAAGGTAACAAAATTCTCTTTAAAAAGTTAGAGTAGTTAAAATCATTGCTACCCTGAATAGTTATATAAACCATTAATTTATAATTATCAACACAATTTTGTTTTACAAATATTTTTTTCTGACGTTAGTTGACTAAATAGTAGTCACATATTGTCTCTATTATTAAAAATGAAGTACACATATAAATTACCATGTACTTTTCAGTTTTATTTACAATTGCATGCCACTGAAGTAATTAAATGAACTATTAAATGAACTTATATTTAAGGAATTATTTTCTTTTTCTATTTATTAAACAGTTTCCTAAATCAGTTTAACTTAATTTAGTATTTAATATATTTCCTAAAATAAATTAGCTGATTTTTAGAAATATTCATATTTAAAATTTATTTTAACAATATTAAAATTGGATAATGTTACAACTAATTATTTTGAACGAAATTCAAGTTTAAATTCGACATTAAACAATATTTTGAACACTCCTAAAATATATGTTTAACTTACCATTAATTATTTTGAATAATAAAATCTATATATTCTAAGATTTTAAATACTCTAAACTACTTATAGAACAAGATGAAATATTTGTAACTCAATATTATTTTAATATAATTAAATCTCACCTAAGATTATATATTTTTCAAGAGTTTTTAAAGTATATGTTTAACCATTTTTGGTTGCTATTAATTAATTTTATGTTTTAATATTTTAAACTACTTAAAGAATTTTTCATTAACCATTTTTACATTTGGCAAACAATTTTATGTTTCAAGAAATATTATTCAAACTATCAATAGGTCAATAATAATTTTTCAAAAGTTTAATAACAAACATGTAATACTATTTTTACTGCACATAAACTATTCGACTGTTGTGTTTATACAAATTTAAAAATATGTAAATATTTAAAAATATAAACTGATAAACATTTAAATAATATTTATTTATATGAAAAATGAAAATAAAAACCCGTCCGGTCGGACGGGTCCATCTCTAGTGAATCATTATTTTTATAGTCTCATATCATCTAATACTTATAATCTAAAATTTATATAGCTAAACTTGTATATTGGATAAGTATAATATACATATAGGATTACATCATTATAGATTGTATTTGATTCAAAACCAAGATAGGTTTATATTTGTTACATCAAAGTTATCAATTTTCTTATACCTACTGCTGGTAAAGAATTTGACCAGCATTTTTAAATTCTGAATTGTTTGTTTCACCACTAAAAAATAAGATTTTCATTCATTATTTTTTTTTTCAAAATATTATACTACATGAGTGTTACTATTTTTTTAATTCGATGTTTATTTTAATTTTTTGACAGTATGAATAATAATTTATCATGCTGTTTTTTATTATAATTTAGTTAATATTAAAAAAAATTGTATATCTGCATGTGCTGATAAAACACTAAGATGGTTAGAGCGGCTAAAATCAATGTTACCTTTAATAAATAATTATGTTTGTTCTTTATATAAATTTGGTAATTTCTCAGATATAGATATTTTTCAAGTTTTTGTCACAAAATAACCTCTAAGTAGCAATATGACCAAATGTTCCATTTAATAGGTAAAAGACTCATATACCCTAGATATATAAATAAAAATAAATAAATCAATAAAATAAAAATAAAATTAGAAAAATAATTTTTTATAGTTTCGAATTATTTGTTTTGAAAATTGAACTTACTTTCTTATATTTTTTGAAAAAGAATTTATGAAAATCTTTAAATTATTTTTCAAATTTTATTTTTGAAATTCAAAAGTGCTTTTTGAAAATATATTTATAAATTTTTATTTTAAAATTTTCAATATTTATTTTTATATTGTAAAATTTTATACCTCAATCCCAAAACACATCCTATAACTCTAAACCCTAAGATTTAGATTAGTTAGCCCTAAAGATATAAATGAAATATTTTGGTCATTTTGATCTTGAGAGGGCTATATTTATAACAAAAAAAGTTTAGGGTTATCATACATTATTTCTCTATAAATTTTATATAACTGAATAAATTATTATGATACAATTTATCAAAAAACAAAAAAAAACCATGTTTTAACAAATAAAATCAACTAGTGTATTTTTTGTTAAATGCATTTTTAGGAAAATCTTTATATATAAAGTAGAGATGAATCTCTCCTAAAGGCCTCCACATATGATTCCAGCCTGGAAATAGGGTGTCTCCCTTGCTGACACGTCTGCAGCACTGCGTATCATTAACTCTCCGCGTAATGGGCTTCTATTGGTTGGCACATAATTGGGCTTTCGATTTTGTGAGTTTCCGGCCCGATGAAAAGGGAGTGTCTCTAACCTAATACAGCAGCAGTCGAGAAATGAAGAAGGTCGTCTCTCCCTCTTCCTGCGGCTGGCCGTTTGCGCTTCTTCACACCTTTTTTGAAACGTTCTGTGTAAAGATTTCGTGATTAATTACGTTGATTCGCTCTTCCACTACGCCGTCTTCAATGCTCTGATATGATAGGCGGTGATTTCTGTATAAATATGTGTGAATCATATATGTGTTAAGTTAAATACATCTGAGGTGAAAAAGAAGTGAAAAGTTAGGTTAAAGATTCACGGAGCGCAGCGGTGAAGTATCTGGTCACGAGGTATGAGCTTTATTGGGAATCTTTAATTCTATCGAATTAGGGTTCTTATTAGAGTCTATCTTCCGCATTGCTCCTTGCTTTGGAAACCTATTGGTCACTGATTTCGATACGAATTTGAATTGAAAGAGTTTTATTTTTTTTCGCTGGTTTAAGCTTTGTATACGTCAAAACGTGACCTTTGATTCTTAATTTCGATTGGCATTGTTGTTTCTTTTGTTTGGTTCTTAGCTGTGCGTGTGTGTGCGTTTTTTACAGGTTTCCTCGCCTCTGTTGACTCCTACATGAACTTCCAGGTACTTTCCTTTGCGTTTTTATGTTCTGTTCGAGAATGCAGTAGGATGAAGTTTTGAACAAAGATTGATGTGTAATTTTAAAAGCGAGGATTGATAATCCAATCTTTCAATTCAGTTTAGTCATTTGAGTTTGGCTATACTGTTTTTTTAATAGCTTGGAAACACTGAAGAATATATATATATGGACAGTTGACAGGTTGATAGACAAGGGAAGAAGCTTTATTTATTTATGAACAAGAACGAAGAAAGAAAATAGAAGATTTAGGTCTTTGAGCTGATGTATTGTTTCTCAATTTACAGATTGATGGCTCAGGTTATATGATTTAGATAACCTTGGATTATGGTTTTGTTAAAAAATATTTGTTCTTTGAATTTATTTGATTTGTAGCGTCTTCTCTTAAGCTGGTTTGAAAACAAACATTATGTTTTGTCTTTTTGGTATTTTTTACTCAAATTCATTTTTTGTTATAAAATTGTTTGGGATGGTTAAAAGATAACCCGTTTAAACAATCAGTTTCAATCAAAGGCCATGTTTTACGTACTTCTGTTGCAGTTTGATCAAACAATCTTTGTAACATTTCCACACAAAAATTCAGCTAAAAGAATTAATTTCTTGGGTCGGCCTGCTAAAACAACTTCGGTACTCTATCAACATGTCATAATAGACACATAGTTGTCCCACATCGGATATTAGAAGGGATCCTTAGTAATATATAAGATAGATGGACCACTCCCCTAATTGCCAATTGGTTTTAGGTTGGAAGTCCATCTAGCTTAACATGGTATCAGAGCCCGATCTATACAGTCCAATCCGATCCTCATCGATCTGGCCCAAAGTTGGTCTATCGATCCTTGCCCGAGTATTCCGATAGACCAACTTTGTCGGAGAGTGCATGAACTGTGACAAAATGTAAAGAAGCACTGTCTATATTTTATACGGCCTTTAAAGACGGATGCTAGAGAAATTGGAACTGATTCTAAAAACATAACTAATTTTTAAATGAGTTCTAAATTTTAACAATTGTTTATATGAAAAAGTAAATAATACTTTTCCGTTCTTAAAAGATACATATTCTAAAGTTTCCACACTTCTTAAAAAAACACTCAAAATTTTGTCAATCAATGTATTATTTTTTGTGTATAGCATTACCTATAATTTTTAATCAATTAAAACTCCATACACACGATTAATGTTTGAAATTTATAATTTATCATTATTACATGAACTAAAAATGTAAAATATGGATTTTTTAAAACTATTTTTTTTAAACATGGATCTTTTAGAAACAGAGGGAGTAAGATATAAATATTTAAAGCATAAAGAAAGTTTAGTTAAATGAAATTTCACATTGCTTATCCTCTGTTAATTCCAATACTGAAAGTATTAAAAATAGTGAGTCTTAATCATTTCAAATTTGTTGGGTAACACAATGAATAAATAAAAAAAATTATAAACTGGCATATTAATTATATTTTAATATTCAGTTCTAATATATATATATATATATATATATATCTTTTTAAATATAAATTCTATTTATATTTTCTTTCTCATGCTCTTATATCTAATTTTTAAATAAACAGCATAGAGACTCCCATTTGATAAAAAATAATATAAAATATTTATGCTCTTTTTTATCAAATGAGGAAGAATAAGAGATTATATCACTGATAAAAACTAACACATCACATCCTGCTGTAGCGCGGACCGACCATATATATAAGCAAAACTCTCAACATCCAATTTCTTCTTTTATAACTTTCGAGATCTCCCATCAAAATTACTTTAATGGTTCAAGTGTTCAAGGAATACAGTTGTAAGCAAAAACGGTAGTTATTAACACTTTCTATAATTTTGATTTAAGAACATAGACTAAAGAAATTCATATGAACCCCGTTCAACAACTTCTTATATTTAGTTGGCTCTCTATTAGCCAATTAATGTTTTCAAATAGTACTTAAATTATTTGCTACACAAGAAATATATGCTCATTGCATTTCTCAATAAATAATATCTCTTCACATGTATTAACTAAATTTGTAACTCTAAGTGTTGCGACTGTTTTAACAATAACTTCTACAAATCACAACAGTCATAAAACGACTAATACAAAATCACTCCACCAATATAAAACTACTACAATAGAATTATCTCATAGGATAAGTAATATTTTTGGGTCAAAACTGTAAGTGTTAATTTTAAATTAGTTTTTAAACAAGAGATAAACATTGTTTGATATAACAAAATAGTTTTTATTATAACTTCCCGCTCGCAGGGCGGGCCGACCCTTGTATAAATTAAATTAGGGTATTTCAAGCAATTTCTTTATTTTATGTTGTAACATTTTAGTATGACTCTTAATGTATGAATTAGACACGATCTGTCGTAAAAATGCGAAGACTCTGGCAATTGGATGTATCCAAACGAATATGTTGATTCTCACGCAAAGCCAGTGAGACGCGTTATAGAGCCTTTTAGTTTGTTTTTATTAAAAGCATTACCCAGACAGCTCAGAACCAGTGATGACTAGCTTTATGACTAGATCGTTTCACCCTTGTGACAAGTGATTTCTTTACCGGGGCCTTCCATTGGAGTAATCTCCTTTGGACTTCTTTTGGCTTTTTTTTTTTAGTTTTTATGGAGTTTATCAAATCTCAACATAATTATGGACCTAAAAAGATCAATTTGGTAGGGAGGTATATCCCCCCTAACCCTTAAGTTTATTGCGATATGTTACCGATAAAGAGCTCGTATTTAAATTAAATAAAGGTGTATCTCCTAATGGTATTCTAGGCCTACGATGCGTGTGAGCAGCTGTGGTGAGTCTGGTGACTGATTTGATTGATCCAACATGTCGAGACACTTGACAATGAGGAAAATTCTTGGTCAATGACCTACGGGTGCCTCGAGGGATTCTCTTCTTAAGGATTTTGCTTTGAGATTCTCCTTTGGCGGATGGAACTTTATCTTTCTTTGGACTTCCCAGTCTTTTAATCATGTTCTTGTTTTTCCAATAGTGCTGGGCAAAAAACCCGAAGAACCGAATCGAATCCGTTCCGAAAAAGTAGTGTTTAACCCAAACTAAAATTGATTAAATATCTGAATGGTTTCAAATTATTGGTATTTAGAGAATCGAAATCGGACTCGACCTAAGCCGGAATATTTGGGTTACACAAATAAATCCGAAATATATTTATATCCTACATATATTAATTAATTTTAGATTTAATGTATATTAAACATTCAAAATATATATGATACTTTTTTAGCTGTCCAAATATTTGAAAATTAGGTGTTTTGTCCGCACATGCGGACATAATCGTTTTACTAATAATTATCTATATTGTTATTTATGAAGTGATTTTGATTATTTGTAATATTTTCCATGATTTTAGGTTATTTTGCTTATGTGTCAAATAGGCCTAATAAATAGTTTTTTAAATACTTTTTATATATTTAATTATTAAATAATATCTCCATGATTTAGGCTTAATCAATAGTTTTCTTAAATATTATTTATTTATCTAATTATTAAACAGTTTTGAAAACAAGATAGTTACATTATGAAGTTATTTTGCTTACTTGTTATGATCTCCATGTTTAGGTTATTTTGCTTATGTATCAAATTCTTCATGATTTTAGGGTTAATAATTAATTTTTGTAAAATATTTTTTTATAATTTAATTATTAAATAGTTTCTCCATGATTTAGGCTTAATCAATAGTGTTCTTAAATGTTTTTTACTTATTTAAATAATTATTAAACAGTTTTTGAAACATGATAATTACAATTTTTACAACATTTTAGCTATAAAATATTTGATCTTATCTTATCTATAATATTATTTATGAAGTAATTTTGTTTATCTATACTATTATTTGCAAAGTGATTTTTCGCAACGGAGCTCTTACGTTGAAAGTTAGAGCGGTTAATATCGATACTACCCTTAATGAATAATTATATTTGATTATATATAATTAACAATAAAATAAAAACGAAAATCATTGATTTAGTAATTATCTTTATCTAAAATATATAATTAACCATAAGGTAAAAAAGAAATTCAATGGTTTAATAATTATCCTTAGAATAATTTATATTATATTATCTAACAATTATTTTACAGTATATTTTTTAAACCGGAAAAGAAAAATAAATCCATATATATGTAATACTATAATTTTAAGTATACCTATGTTTTTAGATTTTTTTTATTCAATAAAATAATTTTACTATCTGAAAAAATTTATCAGATATTAAGTATTCTGTATTTAATTAATTACTAATTGTTGGCAAAAAAATAATTACTAAATATTTCAAATGCTTAATTAATGGTTTAAGTTTTTTTTACGTGATAAAATATATCTATCTATCTATCTATACTATTATTGGTGAAGTGATTTTTCGCAACGGAACTCTCACGTTGAAAGTTATAGCGGTTAATATCGATACTACCCTTAATGAATAATTATATTTGATTATATATAATTAACAATAAATTAAAAACGAAAATCATTGATTTAGTAATTATCTTTATCTAAAATATACAATTAACCATAAGGTAAAAAAGAAATTCAATGGTTTAATAATTATCCTTAGAATAATTTATATTATATTATCTAACAATTATTTTACAGTATATTTTTTTAAACCTAAAATGAAAAATAAATCCATATATATGTAATACTATAATTTTAAGTATACCTATGTTTTTAGATTTTTTTTTAATTCAATAAAATAATTTTATTATACTGAAAAACTTTATCAGATATAAAGAATTTTGTATTTAATTAATTACTAATTGTTGGCAAAAAATAATTACTAAATATTTCAAATGCTTAATTAATGGTTTAAGTTTTTTACGTGATAAAATATATTTATATTATGATGACATATTTTGTATATATAAAAAATTGTTTTTTATTTATTATTTAATATTTTGAATGTATACACAATAAATAATTGTAATAGTATTTGAATCTATAAGTGGTATTGTATCTTTTATTAATATCTGAAAATTATTATGTCTGCATATCGAACAAGATACCTAGATATCACAAATAATATAATGATATTATAGACCGAGTTCTCACGTAAAAAACTAGAGCAATTAATGTCGTTTACAACGTTAACGAATTAATATTTTTATTCATTATATATTATATAGATTTCTTATAATAAAAATTGTTAAAAAAGTAAAATATGTAATTTTCTTAAAGTGCTGTTTAAAATTATGTTTTCGTTACTTAATGATAATATTCTTTATTTATTTTTATAAAAATTATATCTGTGAAATAGTATGATAAGTCTTTGTATATATCAATCAAGTAAATCAATTTATCATTATCTCAGAATTCTTTTCTTTTTATTTTTTTTCTAAAGTTATAATAAAGTTTTCATTTTTTATTTTTTGTTCTTGTAATTTTGATTTTTAAATTTTTTGAATAGTTTTATGTATATTGTTAAAGAGATGATTTACAAAGATAACGAAAGTTAAAAGGATGAAAGTTTGCTCTTTTGTTTTATTTTATTGCATGTTTGATGTGTAGTTTTTTCATAATCTTATAAATAATGGTGCTTTAAAAATTAAGATAAAATACAAGGAAAAAATTGGGAGAAATTTAAAATGACTAAAAAATAAAGAATAATTAATATAATTGTTTTCATATGCCGTAATTTATATATTAATAAATATTTCTAAATAACTAAGCCCGCAAGTGCGGGCAAGACAACTAGTTATTTATTATTATATAAATAATTCTGTTTACTTTTAGTTGAATCAAAAACTTTCCTGAAGAATTTTAATAATATTTATTTATACGATAATGAACAGTTTTAAGAAGATACTAGATTTAGACCCGCCCTTAAAAGGGCGGGTATATTTTTTGTTTTAAATTTAATTTTTGATATTTGTGTTTTCTTTCTGATTATATTTGTATTTTTTTGTAATCCTATTTGTGTATAAATTTTAATCAAAATATATGTTATTAAATAATAACAATTTAAAATTGATCCGATATAAGCATGGTTAAGGCTGGGTTGCGGGTCGAACTCGCCATGCTGACCCACCAACTCGTGGGTTTTAAATTTTGTTTTGGTTAAAAAATCTAACCCGCAAAATCGTGCAAACAAATAATTTTGTATACGCACCCGCTCCGCTTAATTTTATGGTTATCCACAGGTTATATATATGTTTTAAAAATCATTACTTAATTTAATTATTGTAAAAATATATTTATAATAAAATTTATACATGATTTAAATTTTAAATTATTATTTTTAATTTCTATATTTAAAACAAAATATTTACTTTTTTACTTTTTATCTTTTAAATAATATGCGGGTCGACGAGTAGCCGCGTTCCAAAATCTACCAACCCACACGCATCCTGCATAACCTATAGTGTCTTAGGTCTTTAATACAAATCATGTTTGAAGTGTAATTTTCGTATTAATTTAATAAGTATAGTATGTTACAGGTTTAGAAATAGCTGGTGGGTCATATAATCGAAGTTAGTTTTGGTACAAAGGTCTACTGTTAGTTTCATAACTATAATACGTCACGGTTTAGAAATAGCTGGTGGGTCATATAATCGAAGTTAGTTTTGGTACAAAGGTCTACTGTTAGTTTCATAACTACAATACGTCACGGTTTAGAAATAGTGTGGCTCTTATAATTTATTTTGTTTTGGTACGATGGTTTACTAATCCATTAAATTAAACGGTTTAGAATTATAATACTGTAACCAGTCTTGTAGTTAGACTGAAACACGGGCACATAGTTAAATATCTTATCACATATTGTTATAATATAGAAGGTAGGACTAAAAATATGAAAAAAAAGGAAAGGGTCTAAAATAACTTTCATAGATAGATTTATTTAAACTACTTCCCTTTTAATAAAGTAGATATTATATTTACCATCTACAAAACTATTAGCTAAATCTCACAAATACTATGTAAAATATTCTTCTCTTATATGTAACGAAAGGATTATATCTATGGTATTAAAAGGTCATATATTTTTGGGATTTTGTTAATATAAGCTAATAGATAGCATATAAGTACAATTTATTATTTCAATTTATTAGTGTTTAGTTTTTTTTTAAATATATTTTCAAGCAATGATCTCACTCAAATTACCCTAGAAGTGAATTACTCTCTTAAATAAGAGGTTCAGATGTAGTACTTAGGGATCGATTTCACGGGGAGCGAAGGAACACAAAAGATGTTTAATCCTTAGTGACTAAGCTAGGTTGAAATGGTTTAAATGTAAATTGCAAGTTGTGAGCAATGACTAATTGCTCAAGAGAGTGTTTGAGGGTTGTAATCAATAAGAGAAATAGTTAGATTCAAGGTTACTATTCAGCTAGTTCAGGATTATAATGCTATGGATGTTTTAATGAGT
Source organism: Hirschfeldia incana (assembly GCA_026261945.1). NCBI lineage: Eukaryota > Viridiplantae > Streptophyta > Magnoliopsida > Brassicales > Brassicaceae > Hirschfeldia > Hirschfeldia incana. Next base: position 775,969 of record JABCMI010000024.1, read on the forward strand.
TGCTTGCATATACTAAAGAACTTCGACTCTTTAGATTTGGCTAATAACTATCGTTACTAGTCTCGTCTATTGATCTGTCTGCCGACAATATCGATCGATGTTTGACAGCTTGTATCGATCGATATGTGTGTCGTCGATCGATTACTCTATTAGAGTATCGGTCGATAAAGCTCTAGATCGAATCGAATATATGTTCACCAAGATCATAGACCGGCTCTCGCTTATCCCTAGAGGATCTTAGCTTATTCAAGATGATGTCAGGAGATTGATTTATGGATTAAATCAATTCCAAGATCATATTCTAGTTAGCTACGCTAGAATAAGCATTAGGGTTCATCAGGATAATGAGTATACAACTCAACAGTCCATAGTTGGGGCTAATCTCTCATAACTATTTGAACCCTAAATCTAACAATGGAATCTACTCAGACATGACTGAGTGATTTATAGCATCTAGGTAATAATAGAGATTCATTTAGAAGACCGAACAATCAAGTTCCTCGTGATAACAAATCTCTTTGTATCTTTCTTCTAACTTAGAATCCTATAACCTTAGATGAGAACATAATTAAGATGAAAAGAATACTTTATTGATAAGTAAGAAGTACTAGAACAATGATATGTTGTAAAAGCTTACTTTGCCAAAACACATAGGCAAAGGTATAAATATTGAGTACAATTAGGTTAAAAAAACTCGTCAGGGGCATTATAGTAATATTGAGACATCTTGGGCTTCAAGTCGATTGAGAATATTCTTCCTTCTTCTACACGCTCGATATCGATCGATGGTACTATGTGTACATCGATCGATGGAGTATCTCGTCGTCATTTCTTCAAATGCGTCATCGATCGATTCCACGAAGTGTGTATCGATCGATATGTAACTCTGGATATCGACCTCGATGTCTGATCTTCAAGTCATCTCGGGAAAACTCTCCTTTAAGCTCCAAATGGCACCTAAAACGTCACTTTACTCCAAAATGCCCTTGAACCTGAAAACATACCTAAAAGACTCCAAAATATAGATATATATATATAGTAAAATCATATAAATACCATGAGTAAAAGTGGGTCAAAATCATGGTATATCAACTCCCCCAGACTTAACCTTTTGCTTGTCCTCAAGCAAACACACAGGTAGTCTTAGAAAGAAGTTTGAAAATAGCAGGGACTCAATTTAAATCTTAACTTTAGGATCATCACCTCTACTTTGTTGCAAGCCACATCTTATGCCTATTAATCACATGAGTACACTATGCCATATCCTAGCTTAGCAACTAAATCTCCTAACCAAATATCTTAACAATCCTGTCTATCTATCCCCTCTACTGATCTCATTTATGCATAAAAATAAAAGTGCAGGCTTTACCTTGGGGATATCGATCAAGAAACACATGGATTCAACTCAAGCAAGTTTCTGAACACACATGCAAGTCTTCTCTGATCCCTTTCTTCCCCCTTTTTATCTCTCTTCTCCGGATCCTCATAGTTTCAAATTTTGATGAACACTGATTGACACAAAGGCTATCTTTATGTTATCTCATTGACTTAGTAACACATACTTTTGAATAAGCGAATAGTGGGGTCGCAGGAATCACTCCTATCCCTCGCTTTGATCAATCTTTTAAAGTAGAATAGTGGGGTCGCAGGAATCACTCCTACCCCTCTACTTCTCAAGATATCATATCACATCTTTATACAAATAATTTCTCTCTTTCCTTAGGATGCTGAAGAGAGAGAGGGAAGGGAATCAGAAACACACAGACTATTACCTTCCAGACTTGCAGGAGGATTCCGATCCCTTGTATACCAAGCCCCAAGACAAGCAATAGATTGTCAGGTTAGGTTGGAGATCAGCTTTGGTTCTTCCAAACAATCATGAGAAGTATTGTCGTAGGTGACAGTTGATCCACTTTAGCATCTTTAGTACTTTCTGTAATCAACAAATCTAAGAATGGTGCTAAAGAGTGGTTAGATAAAAAGAAAATTTTTGAAAAATATCCTAGTCCCTTTCTTGACTCAATAAAACCAATTTTGAAAACATTTTGGTGAAATCAAAAAAGTAAGGTAGCATCAGTAATCTCTCCCCAGACTTAAATCATACACTGTCCTCACTGTATAATAGTCGGATTAGGGCATAAATAAATTATAATGAATGTACTGATATCGAAAATTAGAACGATATACCTGACCGTGGATACGTATCGAGCGATAGTGAGTCGTCTATGTCGATCGATAAGGATAGGAATATGTCGAGCGATGTCGACATGATCGTATCGGTCGATGTGAATGGTAATCGTCTAGAATCTGAAAAACTTAAAAACAAAAACGAAAAACGAAAAATAAAAACATAAATCAGATTTAACTAAGTAAGAAAATACCTAATAGTGGGTTGCCTCCCACTCAGCGCTTTATTATAGTCTTTTAGCTTGACAATGGTTGTAATGAGGCTAGTGAGGTGAATGCATGATACTTGCTGAGAAGCAAGCCTCATCCGTGTTCTCTCTATGTTTCTCTCCAAACCAAGTGGTGAAGAAGCTTCTTGTGGCTTTATCTCCTCTGGTTAGTTTCTCTCTTAATTTAATGACCTCGGTGCGCAGACGTTCTATATTTTCTGCATTGCTCTCAATGTAGAACTGGTGGTTTCTGAATGTTGGATAGGTGTGTTGGGATAGATCACCGAGTTCTTCTTGTATGTCATTGAGTCTCTCAAATGTTCTCCTTCGTACCATGAGTCTATCGATCGATCTCGGGTAGTCGATATCGATCGACACTGGTGTAGGTCTGTCGGTCGATGTCCTGACTGGTATATCGGTCGATGCTAATGGTGCTGGTCTATCCGCGAGTTGTCTTGAGATTGTCTTGATTTCCTTCTGGATGTTCTCTATAGTGTACTCCATGCTCTTGACGTCGCTTTGCACTGGAAACCATAGTTGCTCAAAGCTTTGGTAGGTAGAATCTCCAACCTCTTGAACTATGGTGAAGAGATCTTGAATTGTCTTCTCCAAATCAGCTCTGGTGCAAAAATCGCTGGAGTTCATATTGGGCGATGGACTAGGTGTCATATCGGTCGATGCTGCGCGTCTGTAGTTCTCACAGAGTGCTCTCAATGTATCTTCAACCTCGTGCAGTCGATCTTCCATTGGTGGGATCATCTCATCAGTTATTTTCTTCTTGCTGGTGTAGAAGGATTTCATCGTTTGGTGTGTGTGGTGTAGAGCCTTGATGATGTGATTCATGGTATCTGCCATTGTTGATGTGCGTTCCTTGAATGAGGTGAAGTTGTTGCTGAGCTGCTGATATTTGTCTTCCAGATCTTGGTTGGTGGTTGCCTCTTCTCGTTTGATGTCCTGATAGATGTTGCGGATGAGATTAGTGATTTCTTCTTTGCTGTAGGTGTTCTGCAAATGTCTATCGGTCGATGTGCGTTGGTTTGCATCGGTCGACGGTGTAGGTTGAGGATCGGTCGATGGTATCTGTCCAGCATCGGTCGATGGTGGCACGTCGGTTTTCAGTTGTGAACGGAGAGTGGATACTTCTTCTTCTAGGGCGTCTTTCTTTTGTTGTTGAAGATTATAAGCGCTCTGAATCCAGTTGATTTCAGATTGGAGTTCTGATCGTGCTCTCTCCATTTCATGTGGATAGGTAAAGGTTTGCCAGATGTAAGGACTCTTGGCTTCATAGATCATCCGTTGGACTTCAGCTTCTGTGTAGAGCTTCTCTTTAGGTTCCGCTCTATTGAAGTGATCTGCATGTATGGGCAAACAAAAACAAGACCAATCAAACAGTGATGCTCTGTTAAGTAACTCCTCTATGGCTTTTTTTGAAACATGGATGATGTCTCCATTGACTCCTCTAGCAAACCCAGATTCATCTCTGAAAACTCCAAATTCGTCCTTCTTCTCCCATAAGAAGCGTCGAGTTCCATCTTTGAAAGCTAGTCTGCCCATCTCTCGGTGCATATCGAACGATATACGATTATGTTTATCGATCGATATGTGCTGAAATTCCGAATCCTCCGTGTTGAGATGATCAGCTGTAGCTTCGTCTTGATTGGATTCTGTGGTTGTACTGATGTGCTGATGCTGCTGATTGACAGAGGTGTGAGGTAGTTGTTTGAAGAGGTGTATGGATCCATTGGCGGTTTGAAGGATGTCTCCTATATCCTTCTTTGTTATTGGGATGATTCTCCCATCCATTGCTCGTGCATTGCCTTCTGGATCTCTGAAAATACCAAACTCATCTGGAGTTAGATAACCAAAATCAATATTATTTATTTGTACCTCGGATGGTGTAGTGGTCGTATCGGGCGATGCTGTATCAGGTGCATCGGTCGATGTGAGTTGACGGTTGTCGATCGATTGTTGTAGGAACATATCGGTCGATGGAGCTTCCTCAGGTTGAGTTGCATATTGCAGTGAAATTGCCTCTACTGCAAAACTCTCATTGTAGTCGCTTGCCCAACTTCCAATTGAGTAGTCTCCGTCTCTTATATCCTTAGATGGTGTGTAAATGGATATAAAGTCGATAGGATCGCTTGATGGTTCATAGGGTCGTTTGAGCGATCGTCTTGGTTGCATATCGGTCGATGAAAGCTTGCTTACATCGGTCGATGCGTTGAATCTGAAGGTGTGGGAAGGGTGTCCATCTTCTTCTTCACGAATGAATCTGTACTCTGTAGCTCGTTCTTCCTCGTAATCTTCATCGTATTCCTCCTCTAGAGGTATGTAGTCGTCCGTATCTGATGTAGCTGGCTCAAAAGCGGGCGTTGATGCTAGGGTTTCAGCGTTGTTCCTCCAAAAGGGCTGTCTATCGATCGATGTGGTGGTAGCTACGTCGGTCGATGTGTTGGTATTGGTATCGGGCGATGGGATGTTGCTCTCATCGGTCGATGTAACCGGATTGGTTTCGTAATCAGCCATGGAATCGTACTCATGGGAACAGAAACAAGCTGCTACGACTTTTGTGGTTTCCTTAGCTGGTGGCTTGATGACCTGGACGGGATCATAGAGGGTGGTGGAACTTATTAGGGTTAGGCAGAGCTTGTTGAACTTTAGGTCACAAATGGCTCCGACGGTGGCTAGGAAAGCTCTTCCAAGTAGTAGTGATGTCTTGAAGTTAAGCTTGACATCCAGGACGTGGAAGTCTGTTGGAATGATGGCATCTCCAATCTGTACCTCAAGATTTCGAATTATGCCTCCAGAGTTATGTTGAGAACAATCCACAAAGATGAACGTCTCATCAGTAGGCTCTATCTTCAGACATAGGTGGTCTGCCATGATCTTAGGTATGATGCTGACTCCTGATCCTGTATCACATAAGGCATGAGGGAATTCAATGCCCCTGATGGAACATGGTACTGTGAACTTCCCTGGATCGCTCCTCTTTGGTAGTGTGATCCTCTTCTTCATGCTGTCACGAACTTGGTGAAACATCCTCTTGATGTCTTCTTCTGTCTCCTTGGTCTCTCTGAAGAACATCCACAATCTATGAGAAAAGTAGGCTTCGTCAAAGGGTTTCTCTGCAGGGATCCTTAGAACACGTTTCCTGAAGTTTTCCATCTCTGCTTCATTAGCTCCCCTGTTAAGGTGCTTTGCAATCTTCTCTTTCCTTTTTCGTAAGACTCTTCCTAGGTGTTCCTTTTCTGGCTCCATGGGTTCAATGATATCCGTGGGTTTCTTTAATATTGCTGTAGGAAGGGATTTGGAAAGTTTGGACTGCTCCCAGAGTGCATTAAGTCGTGCTACATCAATTTTGGGTAGTTGCACTCGGCGGTGGGGGATAGTATATCGATCGATGGCTACTGCTGTGTGTCGGTCGATATCGGTGTCTCCGGATCGGTCGATGGAAAGGTCTCTGTATCGATCGATGGGGTCTGAAGATCGGTTGACGTCCATACCGGTGGGTGGTCGTGGGTGTTTGGCTGCAAAGGCTTCGTGTGACATGATTTTGATTGAATTGCACTCATTGGAGGGTTCCTCGAAGTCTATCGATCGATGCTCGTCAAAGTTTATCGATCGCTTTGCTTTTGGTGATATCGATCGATGTCGGGCCGATGATGTCGATCGATATGAGTCAGATCCGGCTTCGGGCGAGGCTTCTTCTGTCGAGTTTTGCAACTCATTCTGGGGAACTTCCTCCCAGAAATCATCATCTATGATGGCATTGACGTGGTGGTGGGTAGTAGGCTCTCCTGGTGCTCTTGCTAAGGCTTCTTGTTTCTTCAAAGCCTCTCATGTCTGAATTACTTGAGTTTCCACTTTCTTCACATAGGTATTCAAAGTATAAAGCTTTGAATTTAGAGTGGTGTAGACATAGTCAATCTTCCCATTGAAATCCACCTGAAGCTTCTGTTGTGTCTGTAGAACTCTTTCCAGCATTTCTTCTAGCTTGCTTTCCTGGGTGGGTGGGGGTGGATTGGTGTAGAATGAGTTTCCGTAACTCCTGTTGTTGTTGGGGTTGCTGCTGTTGTAGGAAGGTTTCTGTGGGCTGTGGTTGCTCCTCTGTCCTGAGAAGTGTGTGTTTCCTCCCTGGTTTCCAGATCTCTGAAATCCAGCTCCACTGATCCAATTCATATCTTCGTCTACTTGATCCTCTGCGGTTTCTGCATCCTCAACTGAGCAAATCTGCTTGTTAAGCAGCTTCTGAACATTATCCAGCTGTGATTGAAATTCACTAATCTGTTCCTTCCCAAGGAATGAGACAGATTTTGCTTTGACGATGTTCTTCGTACTGTTGCTTGAAGCCAAGTTATCAATTAACTTCACAGCGTCATGTGGATTCCTTGTGCTGAAATTTCCTTCACTAGCAGTGTCCAGAGTCATTTGATACTTTAGAGCGATGCCTCTGTAGAAGGTGCAGAGTAGTTGCACGTTGTTGTATCCATGATGTGGGCAGTCGCGCTGGTAGGACTTGAATCTGTTCCAAGTATCTTTGAAAGATTCTCCAGGTTCCTAAGTAAATGTAGCAATTTTTCTCCTCCAGTCTTCAGCATGTGACTCATCAAAGAAGTTACGCAGGAATGCGTTTTTGATGTCCTTCCAGGTAGTGAGAGAACCTGGTGGTAGTTGTCGCAGCCACTGCAAAGCTTCTCCTGATAGAGAGTATTTGAAAAGCTTGCAGAAAAGATAGTTTTCAGGGACTCCGTTGGCTTTGATGGAAGATATAATATCTTCGTATCTCTCTAGATGATCCATAGGATGCTTATGAGATAACCCACAGAAGGGTATCTGTCTTACGAGACCATAGTACTGCGGCTTGAGCTCGAAATCTCCTCTCTGAATAGCAGGACGGCGGATGGCGGATCTGTTGGTATAGAACTGATCTGGACGGTTGTAATCTGCCAAGGTTCTAGCTCCGTTGGCTTCATCTGCAGGTTGGATGAAGTCTGTAGTGTCTTGCTCAGGAATGATTTCCTTTTAAGCATTCAGCTTCTGACCTGCTGCGTTACGCAGGTGACCATCTTGATCACGCAGGTCTCCATTCTCATCGGTTCTGAGAATAATAGGTGCTACCATGGCTCGTCGGGTAGTATCGATCGATGTAAGGTGATTTATATCGATCGATGTCGGATGAAGTGTATCGGTCGACGGTCGGTTGTCGAGCGATGAAGTGCGGCGAGTATCGGTTGACAGAGAAGGTGTCTCGGACGACTGTGGTAGAGCAGTATCGGTCGACGAACGGGTGGTGATGTCGATCGATGTCGGTGTATCGGTCGACAAGGTAGAGGTTATGTCGATCGATGTGGAACGTAAGTTCTTGCGGATGCTACGCTCCAAGCTGTGGGGGTCGTCTGAGTACACAAGTTGATGATTCTTGTTGCTTCTGGTATTGTTGGGCATGTACCTGAAAATCAAGAAAAAAATTTTGCGTCAGAAGATGATTTAGCAGAAATTTAAATAACCTAGACCTAATCAGATTAAATCTAATGGCGATCTTAGCTCTCCGGCAACGGCGCCAAATTTGATCTCACTCAAATTACCCTAGGAGTGAATTACTCTCTCAAATAAGAGGTTCAGATGTAGTACTTAGGGATCGATTTCACGGGGAGCGAAGGAACACAAAAGATGTTTAATCCTTAGTGACTAAGCTAGATTGAAATGGTTTAAATGTAAATTGCAAGTTGTGAGCAATGATTAATTGCTCAAGAGAGTGTTTGAGGGTTGTAATCAATAAGAGAAATAGTTAGATTCAAGGTTACTATTCAGCTAGTTCAGGATTATAATGCTATGGATGTTTTAATGAGTTGCTTGCATATACTAAAGAACTTCGACTCTTTAGATTTGGCTAATAACTATCGTTACTAGTCTCGTCTATTGATCTGTCTGCCGACAATATCGATCGATGTTTGACAGCTTGTATCGATCGATATGTGTGTCGTCGATCGATTACTCTATTGGAGTATCGGTCGATATAGCTCTAGATCGAATCGAATATATGTTCACCAAGATCATAGACCGGCTCTCGCTTATCCCTAGAGGATCTTAGCTTATTCAAGATGATGTCAGGAGATTGATTTATGGATTAAATCAATTCCAAGATCATATTCTAGTTAGCTACGCTAGAATAAGCATTAGGGTTCACCAGGATAATAAGTATACAACTCAACAGTCCATAGTTGGGGCTAATCCCTCATAACTATTTGAACCCTAAATCTAACAATGGAATCTACTCAGACATGACTGAGTGATTCATAGCATCTAGGTAATAATAGAGATTCATTTAGAAGACCGAACAATCAAGTTCCTCGTGATAACAAATCTCTTTGTATCTTTCTTCTAACTTAGAATCCTATAACCTTAGATGAGAACATAATTAAGATGAAAAGAATACTTTATTGATAAGTAAGAAGTACTAGAACAATGATATGTTGTAAAAGCTTACTTTGCCAAAACACATAGGCAAATGTATGAATATTGAGTACAATTAGGTTAAAAAAACTCGTCAGGGGCATTATAGTAATATTGAGACATCTTGGGCTTCAAGTCGATTGAGAATATTCTTCCTTCTTCTGCACGCTCGATATCGATCGATGGTACTATGTGTACATCGATCGATGGAGTATCTCGTCGTCATTTCTTCAAATGCGTCATCGATCGATTACACGAAGTGTGTATCGATCGATATGTAACTCTGGATATCGACCTCGATGTCTGATCTTCAAGTCATCTCAGGAAAACTCTCCTTTAAGCTCCAAATGGCACCTAAAACGTCACTTTACTCCAAAATGCCCTTGAACCTGAAAACATACCTAAAAGACTCCAAAACATAGATATATATATATATATAGTAAAATCATATAAATACCATGAGTAAAAGTGTGTCAAAATCATGGTATATCAAGCAATTATTTTTTTTTGTAATATGTGTTACCAGAAAAACTTGTGTTTATGCTCTACCAACTCAATAATCGATTACATGTTGTATGAGAAACATATACAAAATAATTGAAAACAAAAAATGAGTATTCTAAAATATAAAAGATTTCTTAAACTTTTTAGAAATATTTTTGGAATTATTTGTTTGTTATAAATAATAATTAAAAAAGAAGACAATTCTTATGTATAATTTTTGTTGTTATTTTGAAATAATATTTTTCTATTACAAAAATTAAATAACCAAACAAAAACATTTCTAGAAAGATATTTTTAAAATATTTTTAACATTTTAGCATTTTTAAAATTTTGACTCAATAATAACATATATATTTTTATTAAGGCTTCGTCATATATGAGTAATTTGATGTTTGATTTAAATTCTTGGAGAACATTCTTATTATTAAGATATAAACTAATAAATGTCGATAAAAAACTAATAAATATTCTTAAAGTTATTATAGCTGCATGTGCGGGTAAAACACCTAGTTAATATATGTATTATGATTTAAACATCATGATAACTTATTCTTTATATTCTTAATCATTTAAGTTTTATTCGATTTTTATTTTGTCTACGTCTCCTTAGCACAAAGAAAAGCTGTAAAACTATAAGACTATAAAAGTATAATTACCTATCAAATATTCCACCCAATAAAGTAAAGTAAGAATGTGAACTTTTAGTCTCTCTTAATATATTTTGTATTTTTGAACCAGAAACATGTATTAAATTACCTAAAACACAGTAAAACACACAAATCCAAGTAAGAACAAAATAATACAAAGTAAATAAGAACTGAAGTTCAATGCTAATTTAGAAGATTTTTTAAAAAAGAAAAAAATTGAGATAATGACAATATTTCATTAGTTTACTTGATCAATATACATTGACTTACCTTTATATTTCATAAGTTTAATTTTAATAAAAAAATAAAAAATAATTTTATTATTAAAATTAATTTATGGTTAATTATATAATGATAAATATAATTATTCTTTTTAACGCTGGTTTATCATGATATTACATATGAGAAAAATATAATTATTCATTAAAACATATCTATTTTAGTCGTTTTAGAAACAAAACCATTTAACACATCTTCATAACATGATTTTATAAGCAAAACTCTAAACTTAATATCAAAACATATTTTTCTTATATATTAAACAGTAATAAAACATATCGGTAAAATAACTACTGAATTAATTCAGAATACCTAATTCATAATTCCAAACATAATGGAAGAAAACCATTTTTTCCTAATATTTCAAACTCAAAGAAAGAAGAAAAACATAGAACTCCAGCTAAAAAAAATCAAAAGTACATAAATGTAGTGTCAAACACTCTATAATCGAGACAACTTGGAATAAATTAAAAATGAAAGTATAGAGTTTAAATTATCTTACATCTATGAAAATAAGAATTGAGCCTAACTTGTTTATAACAATTATAATTTTAATTATAATTAGAAAGTTTGAAATAGTTATGGTATTTAAATTAATTAATAAATTAATGATTTTAGCTAAAAACTAATAAGAATCTTGTGAAAGTTAAAATAATTATAATATTAATTACAATTAAAATATTCGAAATATTTATAATAAATTAATTGTAAATCAATATATTTATATTATTTAAATTAATAAATTGATGATTTAATCTAAAAACTAATAAGAATATGACATATAAGCAAAATTAGCTAAAATTATGGAGTTTAAATTATCCATATTTTTAGCTAATTTTGCTTATTTGTCATATTTTTGTTAGTTTTTAGATTAAATCATAATTTTATTAATTTAGATATTATAAATATTTTGATTTCCAATTAATTTATTATAAATATTTCGTAATTCATAATTGAAATTATGATTATAATTATTTCAACTTTCAAAAGATTCTTATTAGTTTTTTTAGCTTTAATAAATAATTTATTAATTTAGATAATAGAAACATATCAAACCTTTTAATCAAGTTATTAATTAAAATAATAAAATATTTCAAAATTTCTAATTGGAATTATGTTGATAATTATTTTAACTTTCATAAAATCCTTACTGGGCTTTAGCTTAAATCATTAATATTTATCAATTAATTTAAATAATATAACTGTTACAAACTTTTTAATTGGAATTACAATTATAATTATTTTGAAATAGTTAAGACCAATTCTTATTTTCATATAATATAAGATGTTTTAAACTCTATAGTTTCATTTTTCTCATTCATTCAAAGTTGTGTCTCGATAATAGTTTTTAACAACTACATTTATGTATTTTTGATATTTTCCTTTTTTATTCGTAGTTATATGTTTTAATGAATAATTAGATTTATTATTATATAATTAACCGTAAATTAAATTTAATAATAAAAATATTGGTATAAATGTTTTCTTTTATTAAAAATAAACTTATGAAATATTAAAATAAGTCAATGTATATATTGATCAAGTAAACCAATGAAATATTGTCATTATCTCAATTCGTTTTCTAAAAAATATTTTCTTCTAAATTATTATCGAACTTTAGTTTTTACTTATTTTTTATTTATTTTGTTTTTACATGGACTTTGGGTGTTTTAGTGCTTTTTGATAATTTAATACATGTTTTTGGTTCAAAAATACAAAGTTTATTAAGAGAGATATCCATGTTTTTACATGGACTTTATTTTATTGTGTATATTTGATATGTAATTATGATTGTATAGTTTTATAGCTTTCCTTTGTGTTAAAGATACGTAGATCACGACAGAGATCTCTAAGCCAAGCTTCTGGGAGGCACGACCCTCAAGTATCCAGGAAGGCTTCCATGGCGTCTCTTAGAGAGATAGAGTAAGCTAGAGTTGATATGTTGTTCTAGGCTTAACTCTTAGCCATGTAATCTCTTGTAATCTCTTTTATACTCTCTAGGGTTTACATACCCAGGAACAGGGAGAGTCTATGATCTTGTAAACCACATCGGAGGTATTTTTCGACACTTCATAGTGGATGTTGTGGATCTTGGATCACCCCAATTGTAGTGCGCTGTGGCCGTGAACTGGGTGAAAAATTCTTGAGTCTTGTTAGAGTTTTAGTTGATTCAACAACCAGTATCAGACAGTAGAAATACACAGCAAGTGGTATTAGATCTGATGGATTTTCCAACAAGTGGTATCAGAGCCCATGCTCATTAATTGACGGAGTCCACCTTCTCGAGGAGGAGAGACATATGAAGAAGCTTCCAAGCGAGACAGACGAAAGTTGCAAGGTTTAATGGAAGGTGGTGGTCACGTGGTTTTACCCTAATCAGAGTAATACATCGATACCAGATCAGATTAAAAAGTTTTTTGGTTTACAAGAGAAGAAGGAAACCTGTTGAACGTTCTTCGCAGTAGTTACACAAGTTTACGGAGGAAGGATTCACAAGTCTGTTGAATCGGCTGATATGCTTTCGAGGTTATGGAATCATGATTTCTCTAAGTTTTCCAAGGGTGCAAGAATCAGCTACTATGTGAGAAGGGTTTCATGTTACTCACAAGTTGAGATGGTGGCAGGCTGCTAGCACAAGAAACCGACGTTTTCAGAGTTGTCTTGGATCTGCAGTCACAAGGAGTGTGTGACGACAGTCACAAAGTGTGTGTGACTATATGCATTGGAGTCGTGGGTTTCTTCATGTTCTGCAAGTTATTGGAACTGAAAGCATAGTAGAACACATGGGATTTTGTACTGATTTTGTATGGGATTGTCTGAAGATTCAGTGAGAGTTTTCACGGTGTTCTTGGATTGAATCTACATCGTATTTAGTTGCAGGTGGTGTTACATCTATGTGGGTATTTCAGCTCGGTATCTCACGAAATTCTTGGAACTAGCAGACGTCTGAGAACCTTGAATGATATGAGTGTTTCATGGATGTTCAGCTGGTATTCTTGAGTCAGTCTGAAGGATGTTGCAGAATGGTTGAAGTAAACCGGCTGTTGCAAGGTTTTTCTATGTGTGATTATGAGAGTCTACAGTTCGGTAGAGGTTCAGAGAACAAGATACAACAAGGCTGCTATTTTCATATGGAATGCAGTGTGGTTTTCTAAGCAGATATGTGTTTGGCGTAACACATAGTTTCTGTTGGGATGGATCTGCGAGAACGAGGAGTTACTTGTTCAAGGCAGAGTTTGGCTGAACATGTGGCAGTATCAAATCGAGATTGATTCAGGACTGAAACACGTATGTTTCGGGTTTTATGCATGGGATTCAGTAGTAGTTTGTTTTGGCTTCTCAGGGTATATGAGGGGGAAACAAATGGGTCTACAAAGTATCATAGTTGCAGAGATAATGATTTGTTTGAGCAGAGGTTGAGCAGAGATTCTTTGCGTCGAAAGTCTTCGTAGCAAGTTGTGCTAAGCGGCAGGTTCTGCTGGCAACAACAACGGTTCAGAGTGATGTTCAAGATAAAGTGTTCATTCAGGTTGTTATAAAGGAAATTCTCAGGATGAGGATTTTGGTGTCTACAGGCTGTTGAAGTTAGTTGGGAATGAGTCAGAGAGCTTCTGGTTTGAGGCAGTGGTGATTCAGGTTATGCAAATACTTCAAGTTAGCATCGACATCAGCTAAAAATTCTGGAGGAGGAGAATTAGTAGATTTGTAGTCATGAGCATATCACTACTTCCAGGGTGACAAACCAGGTTTGATAGTGAAGGATAGTCAATGTCAGAGAAGGAAGCATATGGTGTTACTTTGTTGTAGACAAAGAGACGCCAGCGACAGAGGAAGAAACATTCACAGTGGAATATTTCAATGCACGTGATGGTTTCATGATGGTGAAATCGTAATGAGAGACTTGCAAGGGATGCAGCGGTTGTTTGCAAGAAAGGGAAGATCCGCACAAGCTGCAACAGAACAACTGCACAGGTGGGCGTGTTCGTGATCAGTAGTGTTTGAGATTGATTTGAGTCGTTTGGGATGGAGGATATCTCAAGGGAAGACAAACTCATATTAAGTCAAAGCTAAGCTTAAGGAGACGGAATCAAAGGTTGTCAATCTCACATGGACTGAAAGTTTTTTCACAGATCACAAGGAATACATGTTATCTTCGCGAAAGATGACCAACGGATCTTGCAGTTGCACAGATTAGTTGTCGTGTGACAACAATATGACGAACTAGATTTGATTCTGTTTGGGTTCAGTTCAAGTCAACCTCGTGGGTGCATGAGAGAAATTGTTTCTGGCTATATGAGGAAAGCCAGAGGAGTCGCCAAGTTAGTGTGACTGAAACAAGTTGTACCTCCATGAAGAAGAGACTAGAGCAAGGGAAGTGTGTAGAAGTGTACACAAGTATATGCTGGAGCAAATAACTATTTGTGGTAACAATATGTAGCAATTTTAGTGAGGTCGTGTGAGTGACATGAAAAGCTTCTGGCTATAACTTGAAAGCCATAAGAGAAACTAAGTCAGTGTGGTAGGAATAGATTGTACCTCCACGAAGAAGCAACTAGAGCGAAGGCATAGAGTGTGTAAAGCCTACAGGGGAATGTTGGAACAAATGGCTATTTGCCGTAACAACATGTAGAAAATCTAGTGAGATCGTGTGAGTGACAATAAGAAACCTAAAGAAAGAGACGATCAAAAGTTAGACTTAGCTTGAAGATTCTGGTCAAAGGCAGAGAAAAAATGCGCAAGCGGAATCGGGTTGAACAGGTTGTTACGACTGATTGTAATCTTGAGGATAAAGGGTATGAGACAACAGTCTTCAACACTTGTTCAAGAAGCAGATAGTCTCTACTACAGCTAGTAGAAGCGTGTGTGAGTTATACCTTAGAGGAATCGTCAAGGATGTCTGAGTCGGCAATTTCAGATGAATAGACTCATAGGAGAAGTTAAGGATGCCGGTTTTGGTGTCACGACCACAGTGGTCACGGTGGAGCTCTCAGACGAGAATTAAAGCTCAAAATTATGGTTTACATACCCAGAAACATAGAGAGTCTATGATCTTGTAAACCACATCAGAGGTATTTTCCGATACTTCATAGTGGATGTTGTGGATCCTGGATCCACCCGAGATGTAGCACGCTGCGGCCGTAATCTGGATGAAAAATTCTTAAGTCATGAACAAAGATTGAATCAATGGAAAAGGTCAAGGGGACAACAAAGTTTTGTTAGAGTTTTGATTGACTCAACAAGCAGTATCAGATAGTAAGAATACCCAACAAGTAGTAGTAAATCTGATGGATTTTCCAACTGTATATATTAAAGTACAAAGATCATTAATCCAAAATAATTACGGGTTGATAGTCGGTGTGATTTTAAAAACACTAGAAGAAACATTGCTTAAAAGGAGAAAATGTCTGTCGAAACTCAAAGAAAATGATATCCACTATAATATCTCTCTCTCTTATCAGTGTCCAATGAAATCACTTCACGTGGAAGTTCGAGTGACTTTAGTTTGCTTGTTTGTTTTCTTATAATAATGTTTTTGGTATTGTAGGGTTGTGGTGGCTATGGTAGTACTAAGAGCTATAAATAATGGACACGAAACCTATCCTGACATTTTTGAAATAATCGTAATTTGATATGATTTTTTTTGAATAATCAGTTTTTCGATTTGATACGATTCTCAGCTATTCACAGATTCGTTGTTTTAGATATCTAAAAAGGGTAAGGTTTTTAATCGGATATCTGATTCGATCGGTACAAATTAAAATTCCAAAACAACATAAAATGATAATATTATAAAAATCCTAAAAATGTTTATCTTATAAAATTATAATAGTTAGCATTATTAATTCAAATAAATAAAATATATTAAAAGTATAAAAAATATTATATTGCGTAAGATACATATAAAATGTTTTTTTTTGGGTTGAAATGTTAAATTTATTTATCAACAAAGAAAAAAAAATGTTTACGATACGTAAGAATTTGAGAACATAGGCAAGGACATTAGCTTAAGAGAAGATATAGAGAAAATAAACTAGGACGTTCTTCCCAGCCACTCCATCTTCATAGTATGATAGAACACCATGTTCTTGCAGTGCAGAGAAGAAATTCTGTTCATGATCGTCTTATCAATATATCTGGTAATTTGATGAGCAGGACGATAGTCACCGTTGTGCTTGCGGCTATTCCGTTCCTTCCAGACACTGGATCACAGCTTGGAAAGAGAGACATAAGAGGCAAGTGACAGTGGGCGTTCTACGTCGAGACAAGAGCATCATGATAGTGAAATTCCATTCTGGATTTGGTCGTGGCAGTAATGATCCTATCGTCTCCGTCCATACAGTATAGGTATATGGACAAGCGAAGAACAGATAATCTCGCGATTCCTGTGGCTCACCACAGAGTCGACAATGTTGGTGCTCTCCCCAAACTTGGGTACGATCACCTGTAGAGAGCCTATTCTACAATATATGTATATTGGATATCTTCTATTAAAAATATTAATATTTATGGTTTGCTTTGTTTCTAACAAATATTACGTATTAATAATTGATTGGATTTATAGAGACAAAAAGTTACAGATATTAAGCTTTTCTGGTTACCAATAAGGAAATTTATAATATTTCTAATTGATTAAGTGCATACTTGAACTTATTATTCATCATGTTTCGCCCAAAATTTTTTTATGTTGTTCTTCATCGTATTCAAATAACATGGACAAAGTGATTAGGATTGGTCTTTTGGCTTTTCACAGCTTCAATTGTTTGTTGGACCCGAAATTTAACTTTTTCTTAAAGTCTACACTCATTTCTCTTTGGTTCTTTTTTTTTCATTCTTTTAGTATCATATTCACCAGTCTATTCATCATCACATTCACAATATACATGAATAACCTAATTCATATTTCCAAAATTTGCAAGACACAACATGACAACATGTGTGACTGAATTTTTTTTCAAAAAAAAAAAAAAAACATGTGACTGAACCGGACATTGTCACTTAACAAAAATAGTCAAAATTTTTGAAAAGTCCCGGAACTTTTCAAAGCTTTTTAGCCAAAAGAAAAAAAAAACTTTTCAAAGCTATTATTAAATTTATGATTATACAATAATGTATTTTGGTAAAATAATGAATAAATTTGATGCAATCCACCGGCTAGCTATGCTGCAACGACCTCGAAGCCCATACGTTGAGATTTTGTATTTTTGTCCTTTTTCTTTAACGAAGGGCAAAATTTTCAACGCCATTTTATAATCCAATCAAGATTTTGAAGAATAGCTTTCAAGCAATATCTGATGCCTAGATCTCTGTTAGGCAAATGATTAATCAAAAGGGTGAAATCAGAATATTCTATATCTGTATAGAATGATCTCTGATTCCTAACCACTCGTCTGAGATCAGCAAATAAAAATCAATACAATTTTGACCTTGATCTTACAATGGATTCTCTCATTGATTATGCTTCGCGAACTTGAAAATCGCAGGTACTTCATACTACTATAATGGATTTAGAGAATGTAAAGATAATAGAAAGTATACAGCTGAGCAAATTTCAGATGGTAGACAAAGATGGATGACATTTCACACAAAATAGAAAATATACGATTAAATCTGAATATCAGACCGAACGGATTCACCCAGACAGAGATAAATCACCAATAGTTTTTGGACCTACAATTGATCCTTTAAAGGCTTTCTGTTGGAAAGTACATTATCCACCGAAGATGAAACATATTCTTTGGCAATTGGTTTCAGTATGTATTTCAGTTAGGAAAAACCTGCAAGCATGAGGAATATAAGGTGATATTGGTTGTACCAGATATGCACTACAAGAAAACATGAGGATACTGACGGAAAAATTCGTTAGAATGTCGTCGGAATAGCCATATTTTGACGAATTTCTGACGAATCCATCGGTATCATTTCGTCGGAAAAAAGAATTTCGTTGGAACTTCGTCAAAAAGCCGACAAATTTCTGACGGATACCGAGAAACTCCATTCTGACGAACTTCCGACCACATTCTGATAACAGCTCTGACAACAGTGTTCATCGGAAATCAGAATAAACCGACAAACCTCGTCATCAAATGATACTGACAAAACATGGTTCGTCGGAAAATAATGACGAACCATGTCCTAGGAAAATACCGACGAACCGTGGTTCGTCAGTATTTTCCGACGAACCGTGGTTCATCAGTATTTTCCGGCGAACCTTACCAATTTTAAATATATAATTAAATTTTTTTTTAAAATATTTTTATTATTGAATTAAATTTTGCAATTTTAAAAATTCAATTAAAATTAATCTGAAATTGGAGTTTCCAGACGGTATCCATCTAATTTGCGTAATTGTATCGATAGAAAGGAAGGAAAGTTTATTGGCTTGAAAAGTCATGATTGCCATGTGTTGATGCAGCGCCTCTTTCCGTTTGCCTTCAATGAACTATTACCACGAAATGTTCATGAAGCAAATGCAGGGATAAGTGATTTCTTCCGCGATTTATGCACGAGATCAATGACTCTTGAAGGTATCGAAAATTTGAATACTAACATAGCCGTGATTCAGTGTAACCTTGAGAAGATATTTCCTTCCTCATTTTTTGATGTTATGGAGCATCTTGTTATTCACATGGCAAGAGAATTGGAACTTGGTGGTCATGTGCAGTATAGATGGATGTATCTGTATGAGCGGTATATGTTCCATTTGAAGAAGATGGTAAAAAATTTAAGTATGATGGAAGATTCTATAGTCGCACAGATGATCAATGAAGAAATTTCAAACTTTGCCGAGTACTACTTTCCAGCAGAAGTTCAGACCAAAAACAGAAGACCTGCTCGGCATGATGATAGAGGTGAACGGGCAACATATCATGTTAAGGTTCCAGACATTTTCACAGATGTTGGACGACTTGGCGGAAAACCAAAGGACCGTCGACTTACTGAGCAGGAGCGAAGTCATTTGCAAACATATTTGCTCACCAACTGCGAAGATGTTCTTCCATATGAGAGGTAAGTTTATTATCTTACAAAATTTTATTTTAACAAATTGACATTTAAAACTTAATTAATTATATTATTGTCATCATATGTACATAACTTTCATGGCAGAAAAGCGGTTCGAATATAGATACGTCACAGAGGCGGAACTAGAAGAAATGAAGCAGAGAGAATTTTGTGTATGGATGTTTACTTATGTGAGTGCCTTAAACAAATAAAAATATCATTTATCACATATTTATACTAATTCATATTTATTGATATAACCTACATATGTGCTATTAATAGGTGTCTGCTGGTTTGGCCAGAGGTGAAACATTTGACGATTGGATACGCGAGATGGTGGTTGGCCCAAACTGTGTTGTGAAGCCATATCCGAGATTTCGTACTCGAGGATATGCATTCACAATTGAAAAGAGGAGACGTTCGCGTACGACCTATGATGTTGGCGTTTGTTCTGCATCAGGAGATGATGTATACTACGGACACATACATGAGATTTTGGAAATCAAGTATTTGGGCATGCTTGGATTGCGCTGTACAATTTTCTATTATGATTGGCACGACAACACTCCAGATCGAGGTGTGAGAAAAAATGCATTTGGTGTTACATCAGTTCATCCGAGGCGAAAGCTGCAATATTATGAACATTTCATTCTTGCTTCTCAGGCCGATCAGGTAAGTAAATGTTAATTATTCAGAATGATTGATCATAATTTATACTTTTACTAATATTTTTATGAATGTTACAGGTTTGTTATATCAAGTACCCCCGGGTAAGGAACATAGATGATCCATGGGTTACTGTTACAAGACTCAACCCGAGATGCCAAGTACAAGGAAGTTCTGAGCTGGAAGACCCACTACAACCAATCACATCCGGCAGCTTAAGTGCATCAGAAGATGTAGCTGAAGGTGGTCTTATAGTCGATTTAACCGACTTCGCAGAGGAAGCCGTCGTTCACGCAGAGGATGAACCAGTTATTGGAGAATTTCACCAGGATCCAGATTCAGATTCATCGGGTGATGATGACTCGGAAACAGACTAGCTTCTTTTTTTTAATAGGAATAATGAGGGAATTCATTATAACTTTAGGGTTTCCTCGGAATTTACTCGGAATTCACCTTCTCGATTTAGGGATTTGATTATAAATTATTTTTCCTCGGAATGTCCTCCGAATACTCCGAGGACATTCCGAGGAACTACGGGTTTTCGGTTTAAAACCCATAGTTCCTCGGAATTTCCTCAGAATATTCTGAGAAAATTCCGAGGAACGTCTTGGTTTTCAGTATTTCCTCGAAATTTTCTCGGAATTTTTTGAGGAAATTCCGAGGAACTACGGGTTTTAAACCGAAAACAAAGTTTTGCGGATTGAATAACACGTATATAACCTTCATTAAGTGTCTTAACCAGATTATGAAGTCAAAATTTGATGTTTTACACGATAACAAACACTTTTACGATTGCATGAACGAAAACCACACAACATAAGAGAAACACTTATACACTTCAATAAACGTTAAAGGGAATACTTACAATTATTTTTGAAATTTTGTTTTTTCATGGTTTCTGATCATCTATACAAAGAATCATCAATAGTATGCATTACATTTGTATAAGAAATGACATAGGGGAAAAATCGATGTTTTGAAACCCCAAAACATTTTTCCTCGGAATTTCCTTAGAATTTTCGGAGGAAATTCCGAGGAAACATGGTTCCTCGGAATATTTTCATTTACCCGGGTTTTCTAGCCGCCAAACATTTCGCGAAAATCAGATTAAAAGAAACCGAGGAAATTCTGAGGAACATTAAAAAAGATTCTGAGAAAATTCTGAAGGGACATGTCCGTCGGACCCCTCATAAATTAGGGTTGCATGATCCTTTCTTCCTCATTTCTCTTTTCCTCTCCTCTCTTCCTCTCTGCGGCTCCTCCTTTTCGTCCATCGAATTCTGGCGAATTCCACCGTTAGATTCCTCCAAATCATTGCCAAATCATGTAAGCACCCTATCCCTCTCTCTTTTCTTTAAAAAAATAGTTTGATTATGGTTTGTGAGATTATATTTTCGGATTTTGGATTTTTTGATGATTGTTTAGGATTGAATGAAAAGTTTAAGTTAGGATTGTTGTTTTGATTGTTGTTTTAGTTTTTTTTTGAAATTATTTTTTGTTTTGGTTAAAATTCAAAACATTTTTGTATTTTTAAAACGTTTTTTGATTTTTAAATACGTTTTTCTATTTTAAAAACGTTTTTCAAGTTTCCAGTAATAATAAAACATTTTTTAAAAATTTTAAAAATATTTATAAACCTTTTTATATTTATAAACGATTTATAATTATATATATATGTATAAATCATGTATACTAACAAATTATAAAAACTTTATAATTTTTATATATTAAAACTATTTTTTGTAATTTTTAAACTATTTTTATATATTAAAACTAATTTTGTAATTATTAAACAATTTTAATATATTAAAACTATTTTTGTAATTATTAAACTATGTTTATATATTAAAACTATTTTTATATATTTAAACTTTTTTTTTAAAAAAATATATGTATTAAAATATCTTTTGTGATTAAAAACTATTAAAACATCTTTTTATATATTAAAATATCTTTTGTGATTAAAAAATATTATTTGGGATTTTTTTAAAGAAAAATATATATTTATATATATATATATATATACATGTCTTATGATGACCAGAGCCGGCCTCGACAGCGTCGTAGTCGTGCTGGTTCGAGGAGCAACTCCGTTCAGGGTTTACCATACATCTCCCTCTCATGCTCCTTCCGCTCCCGTTGCTATACCCGCTGCTCCTCCTGCTCCTCAGGGTCCTCCGGGAGTGATGAGAGTGATGAGAGTTGCATAGTTTGTTCGACAGCCCGGCCGTGACCATCTTACCTATCTCACTCCGTATCCAAATGGACGGGGTCAAACATGGTAATTAAACCTATTTTTTTTATCAAAATTTGATTCATTTTTAATAATTTGTTTTTTTAATTAGGGTCGACCGATCCTCGAACGGGATCAACGGATGGATCAACCATATGATGTACTCGGCCCTCGACAAGGGACATCCGACTTTCACTGACTTCCCACCTGACAAGCAGCATATGTGGTTTCAACAGTTTGCGGTAA
The DNA here is from genome assembly GCA_026261945.1 of Hirschfeldia incana. NCBI lineage: Eukaryota > Viridiplantae > Streptophyta > Magnoliopsida > Brassicales > Brassicaceae > Hirschfeldia > Hirschfeldia incana. Next base: position 798,393 of record JABCMI010000024.1, read on the forward strand.
GTATTCTAATTTCTTACTTATATTTTTAAACTTTAATATAAATTTTCTACTAATTGTGTTTTATTTCAGCAAGAATTCAATTGGAATCCCGATCATACGTTATATATCTATAACCACTTCGTCCATAAAGTTACGGACAACTATGGGAAAAAGATATATGAGTGGAAGAAAAAGTGAGAAATAAACAAGGTGGCTTTTTATTTATTAAACAATTTTTTAATTTATTAAAATATTTTTTATTTATTTAACAATATTTTTTTATTAAAAGATCTCAAAGTCGATGGACCTCACAGTTTGGCAGGAGTTGCGTGTGCATTGGAGTAAGGATGAGACGAAAAAAAACTTCTTCCACCAACTCCACCAACCACACGAGCGACCGTAAAGGAAAGGGCGTCTTCAAGCATAACTTGGGTGATCAATCTAGTGCCACTATGAAGGATCGCATGGTAAGCTAATCGCTTTTTATTCTATTATTTAAGTTTTTGAATTATATTTTTGTGCATTTCTTCTAATTACTAATGTTTGTTTAATTTATGTTTTTTTCAAGACGGAAGAAAATGATGGCGAGCCGGTTGATGATCTCGTCCTAATGAAGATGGCATATACCAACAAGAAGACCGGCAAGATTGATGATGGTGTTGTGAGGGAAGTGGTCACCCTGATCGACCCTCAGGTGGAAGAAGAAGCGTCTAAGCTTCAAATCGAGGATGACGATTAGACGGGTTCGACCTACTTGTCTCGTGTTCGGATCAACGAAATCGTTGAATCGGTAAGTTTTTTTTTAATGTTCAATTCATCTTTTCTATTATTTAAATTTGACATTTTTCTATTTCAGTCGGTTCCAAAGAAGAAGTGATGTTTGTTCGGTTTGGGGCGTCGGTCCCGGTTGGTTCCGTCTTCTGCTGCACCACCACCCTTTGTTAATCCAGAAGTACTTATGGGTCAGATAAAAGACAAATATGATTGCATATCTGCGTTGGAGACCCAGGTGGCGAGTCAACATGCGGGCTTTGAGGCACAGAGAAAGCTGAACGAGCAAATGCTGGAGATGATGAGGAGGTTGCACCCAAACGAGGTGCTCCCGAGCGTGCCAGACCCGAACGTCCAAAACCCGTATTTTTTTTTTCAAAAACTCGGAATGTTTTATTTTTATTTGTACGACTTCAAATTTTATATAATATGTTTTCTGTTTTAATTTTAATTTTAAGTTTTTAATTTTAAGTTTTTAATTTTCTATTTTCGAAGGATTATTTCCTCAGAATATTCTGAGGGGGCTCTTCCTCGGAAATTTCCCAGGGAGCTCTTCCTCGGAATATTCCGAGGGAGCCCTTCCTCGGAATTTTCCGAGGGAGCCCTTCCTCGGAATTTTCCGAGGGAGCCCTTCCTCAGAATATTCCGAGGGTAGACTTCCTCGGAACATATCGTCGGAACTTTCGACGATTTTGTTCCTCAGAAGTGTCCTCGGTATATACTGAGGGAACTCTTCCTCGGTATATACCGAGGGACGACTTTTCCGAGGAACCGTGGTCCTCGGTATTTCCTCGGAATTATGTTTTCTCGGAATTCCGTCAGAAATATCCGAGGGAAATCCGAGGAAATATAAAATTCCAAAGAGTTTTTTCCGAGGACATGTTTTCTCGGTATATCGTCGGAATAACATTATTCCGATAACATACCGACGATTTTTTCCCTCAGTATTTGCCTGTTTTCTTGTAGTGAACAGTTGACCGCATTCGTGATCTGCCCGCTACTCGTGTCATTCTAATCAAAAGTTTTAGAAATACCGTAAGATAACAAAGCATGAAGAGGGAATTCTCCCAGTTCTTACCTCTAAACCGGTTATATCATTCATAAGACGACCTCTGACACATTAATATTTGACCAGTCTTGGTCTCGATTTAAGCCACTCGTACGTTTCCTTGGTAGCCATCTTTCCCAGAGACATGAAACAAGCAGCAAAAATTGCGCACACTGTGATACCTACCTCAGAACTTCCATGTACTCCTCAAAGCTAGGAAGGTGAGCGGCTTCTGCCCATTTTGCATGTTCAAAGTTGGTTTTAACAACTGCCTTAAACTGCAAAAGCTCATAAGTATAATATAACCGTTACAGCCACAAAATTCCCATACTTTTTTCTTTTCTTTTGGTTACCTCTTCTATATTGGCTTCCACACTGTAAGGTTTTCCTTCCGGCCTAAGTTCTTTTCCAAAAACTTCGAAAGTATCCCATATAAAGTGTAGTACGGCTTTCAAATATTCAGGTTGTTTATCCATGGCATGATCGGGAGACCACCTGTTCATCACCACCACCATCATGATGATTTTTTTCTTGTTAACGTAATGTTCATTGCTTTTATGAATTTTTGATACCTTTCCAAGCTAATGAAGAGGATTTCAGCCTCAGGAAGAGACGCATATCTGTCGAATGTGTCATCTAGAACCCCTCAAATGGTGAAATACTGAGTCAACATAATCCTTGCTCGTGAGATTTTTGGCTCGGAGAACACGGCTTGGATAAAGAAATGATCTTCGACGATTCGCTGTCTGAAGTAAGGTGGCAATTTTGATGCAAAGTCTACCTCCTTGTACCAGCTAGAATCCAATTTTATATGTTAGAATGTTTTTCTAAACAATTATTAGTAACTAGTGGTTGGTCTGCCCTACGGGCGGGATTATGACTTTGCATTTGTATTTACGGGCGGGATTATGACTTTGCATTTGTATTTTTGTAAAATTTGGTGCAACGTGATTTGTAAAAGATCATGGTCTTCGTTTTGTCACCAAGCTAGCTTGTTTCATATAACTGATTTATTTATTTGGGAGTTCTGTGTGATGTAATGAACCTTGGTATATAGAATTTATTTTGCAAGTGTATTTAGTTTTTGATGCTAGTTGGAGAACAAATGATTTATGATATTTATTTTGGTGTGTTTTCTTGTACATACTTTTTGTGGAGATGTATTGCTATATTTTCAGAGTGACGAAGTAGATTTTCTGATGAGGACCTCAAGTCAGTAGCTGGACCACCAGTTCATAAAATCAACCATACATGCCACATTGGAGCCAGCAGCGACATAGGTGCACTAAAAGGAGCATATCTCTCAAACCAGGACGGATTTAGCCATCAAACCAATTTTACTGGATTCTATACTCAAGAGGCTTTCCATCAAAATATGAATCATATTCAGAGACATCCGGATGAGGAAGTTATGAATTTTACAAGCCGGAGGTTCTCCAGCCAGTCCATCTGCAAGTATCCGAGTTTTGAAGTTGTTTCAAGCCCAATGAAGATGCGTTACGACCCAAGACAAACCGTGGACTTCAAGATGAATCTCTTATCAACCCATAAAGCCCAGAAGGAGGAGAAATGGCCACGGAAATCTGAAGTTATGGCCCAAACCCCAAAACCTGTCAAACCACTTCTACACTTGCCTCAACTAAAAGCTAACCGGTTCAATCTTACTAAAACCAAACAATGGCGACCAGGAGAGCCTTATAATCATTGGGGAAACACATCCAACCGTCCAGAAGATTTCACCATCATCCTTCCATGCACCAGCAGCCACATGATCAAGAGAAATCTTTTATTTGTCAACTTACCTTACATGGATGCATGCACCCTTGGAGTCATTAAAGGCCAACGGCTCCTTCCCCTTCTGTTCAGGCACGAATCAGAGACTATCAAGACATCAAAGAATATCCCACGGATGCATTCCTTTCTGCCCAAACTCACAAGATACAAGGAGAGAAGACAACTTCCATACTTGGACAAATTTTGCTACAATCATGTCCAACGGCTAGTTTTTGATATTTTCATTATGTTTCCATTTTGTTTAGCTTTCTAAGTCTTTGTTCTGAGTATTATATATAAGATCATTAGGCCTCTCATTGGAAGCATGAATTTTTTACCTAAAATCTAATAAACTTTTCAGTTTCTTTTCTCCAAAGTCTTTGTGTCTTTGTGTGAATTTGGTCATTCAGTCTTGTGTGGAATCACTAGACTCTTTGATTGGCGATTGAGATTGCTTGTGGATTCAAGTGTTATTATTCGTGGTTGATTGTGGATTCAGTCAACAACATGTTCTGTCCGAGATCATCATCTTCACTTCCATCAACCGGTTTTAAGGTCGATTAGATCGATTGTACAAACCACCCCTCTTGTTGGATCGTCCATCACTTTGATCCAAGGTGTTTGTGAGCCTTTGATAGCTTAGGCTTGTATAATTTTCTCACAAAAAAAAAGTGATGAAGGAGTTGTTGAAAGCATTTAAGTTGAAATGTGGAACATAGGAAAATTTATGTTGGTTGCTTGAACGACAAATTTGAAAATGGTGCCAATATGTGCATTGAAGTGATGGTTTAGGTGTAGAAGAAATCAGCATGTTCGGTGTGCTTGGTGCGAAGTTTGAACCCATATTATCTTTTATTCTATAGTTGAGTTCTTTCAGTTTCCTTCTACATATTATTAAAACACCAACCTTTTTTTGATTGCAAAGGGCATCGTAAGGGTTTTTGTAATGGAAAAGTTGCATAATCCTTTCTACGTATTGTTCCTCTACGTTTTCAACCATTTTCCATTACATTGTTGTACATACTTCTTGTTTAAAGTGGGTCTTTTGCAAAAAAATGTGAATTCGGTTGATGTAGAAGGTAGTTTCTTCAGTTTCACTGTCTGTTACTTTCAACAGAGCTCTGGCGGTTGGGGTTTGGAAACTCCTTGCCTGTCTCATCTCAGTAAGTACTAAGTAAGTACTATTGATTATATAGTGGAACAAATAATGAAAGTCGTAATAGAAAAAATGTTAATGTTATATTTATTTGAAAATGAATTATATCTTTAAAATATGTTAATATTATTTGGTTTATTTGCTTATCTGATTTTAGGGTGATTGAACTCTAGTTTTGCATAACGTACAACTATGAATGTGAGGAAGAAAGGAACAACTACGAATATGTTAGGAAGAAAAGAATCGTAAAATTTTGTTTATGTTCTTTTTTTGTATAAACTTATAATAATTTTTTAACAATATTATATATTAAAAAACACAAACATTTCGTTAATATAACACCACTTCATTTATATATATTAACATAAAAGCAACTAAGCAAGTGATAAAATTAAAATGTCAAATCTTACACGCTAACAAATTGTTTTATGTACTTTCTTATTGATCGATTTTCTTACGCCAAAGTTGTATGGCTATCCTTTGTTATAACAAAAAATAAGAAATCAAATATGAATATCATATTACTGCATCATCGAATCTTTCTGTTTTTTTTTTAAATAGCCAATAGTCTCGTAGCAATTATTTCGTTTACTCCAAAGTGTTTCTCAAAACAATAAGCTTATACTAACTGCATTGTTTTAGAGACCTCACTCCAACACTTGAACTGCAGTTTATTCTATAATACTTTGTATCTTTTACTGAAAGAGGTTGGACCTTTGAGTTTTGTATGTCATATTAAACAAAATGGGACATAAGGATTTTCAGCAGAGGATGAAATAAAAAGAAAGTCTATGGATTCAAAATACTTTTGCGTCTCTGACATCTCAAATTGAAGTTTGACTCCTTTCATTCACGTTTTCAAAATCATTCAGCTTCGTTCTACACTTAACCAAGGGCACAAAAAGAGAAAGAGAATCTAAATCATAGTATTATTCTCATATCTCAAATCAATTTCAGCTTCTATGTCTGCAGCATCAGTATCATCAGCAACAACAACAGCTACGTCATATTATAAAGTGCGTCATCGCTAGTGATGGAGCCGTGGGCAAATAATTTCTTCTTATCTTCTACACCAGCAACACTTTTCCCACTGTATCCATCTCTCTCGGAGTCTTTTTACTGGATTTTGTTGGTGAATGTTGTCCTCCACCATCACTGCCATGAGGAATCTAACATTGATAAGTATAAGAAGTCTAATGTGTATTCTTACAGATCTAAGAGAAAAGAGATTCCCAATGAATTATCCAGGTGCTTGCACTATCTTCACAGAACATGTATAGTCCTTACTATTATTCTTCAATTCTAAATCAGAAACGTTTTTTTAAGAATCAAGAATTCATAACCTCAAAAAGATTGTTTCTTTCTAGGGTGAAGACTAAGAAAGGAAATAATCGTATGTATGGAGTGCATGTCAAAAACACAGTAGGTACTAAACAACCAGCTAAATGTGGCGGTAACAATTGTATGAGAGTGGAGAAGCTAATAACAGCACCTACATTTTCATCAGGTATGAGCATCTTGAGGCCCATCAAACAGTCGCCATTTGATGTTACGCCTCTCCAATAAACAAAGAAGAAGATCTGCAGCCTGAGAACAATGGCTGGGTTCAACTCTGAAGCAATAGCTGATAAGTTATCATTGCTGGTTACAGTGATTGTGAGTGAGAAATAGTAAGGAGGCTGTTTGAGTGATGAAATTCTTGATGTAGACATGATTATTTATAGAATCAAATTAGAGAAAGTTGAAAGAGCAAGAGTTGGAAAATTAATGTTAAGTAATGGGAAGTGGATGTTGGATCGTAAATGTAAAAGCTAAGTTACAAAGGAGATTGATGAGTCGCCGCGGTTTTCTATGCTTGAGGTTGCTAGGGTAAGCGAACAGACAAAAACCACAAACAGTTGTGGTAGAAGAAAGCTCTAGGTTGAACTTCGTCCGATCTGGAAACATGGAGATGGAAAGCGACGGAAGCTATGGGCCTGGTTTGTATAAGTAGAAGCCCAACCGATTGTACGAAACCCAAAACCATGTGAAACCAGCGTATTGTCTAAACGCACAGTTTAATACAAATGGGACAGGTGTCGTTATTCCCCCTATGGAGAGAGTGAACTCTACTTTATTTATTAAGATGTTTTAAGATATAAAATTTATAAATTAATACTCAATAAATTAATAAACACTATAAATTAAAAATTTCTCTAATTCGAGTTAGACCAATTCAAAATATGACACATATCGATAAAATAATAATAAAATGTTATTAAGAAACTTCTATATAAATACATGGTATCATTAAAATCATAAATCTATACTATTATTTACGAAGTAATTTTAATCTATACTATTATTTGCGAATTGATTTTTCGCAACAGAGCTTCCACGTTAAAAATTAAAATGGTTAATATCGTTTATACCTTTAATAAATTAAATATAAAGTATGTAAATTAGTCAAAAATAAAAATAAATTTCTATTATTTTGAATAGATAATTGAATAAAATTATTAATAATAAGGAGTTATCCAATATATATATATATATTAAAATAGAAATATAATTCTTATATATATTGTGTTGTTATCCAAAAATAAATTTTAATAAAAAGTTAAAAAAAAAATAAAACTAAATACTAATTAAGTAAAATCCTTAATTTTATATTATTTAAAAATAATATTAAGAAATTTCTAAATTTTATTTATTAATAAGAAATATATTATATATAAAATTTATTAAAAATCATAGTACAAGAGTTTTCAAATGAAAACATAAATAATATTTTATCTTTATAGTTTTTTAATTAGTGAAAAATTTATTAATAAATAAGTATGAAATGCTTAGCTCTGCATGTGCAGACAAAATACCTAGTTAATAATTATGTATAAATGTTTATACAATTGCAAACCATTTTGTGTTTGTTTTATATCCACAATGAACTTATTTTCACAATTAGTAATTATATAAAACCAAATTTAAAATATATGAAATGATTTCATATGCACCAAATAATATGATTAAACAATATAAATATAGAATTTCTCAAAAAATTAATTAATAATAATACAGTATAATCAAATATTTTCTTAGTTTATATAAAAATATATACTCTGAAATATAAAATTTTTAAAATAGAAACTTTTTGTAAATTAATAACTATATAAAATAATAAATTATTATAGTCTTATTAATTTATGGAGTTTTTACTGTATCTAGATCTGAATCTTGATCTATCTTATCCATGATTTCACTATCTAGAGATAAAACTGTGGCATTTGTAAATTCGAATGTTAGATATCTATTTTAATACTAAACTAGATTTCGACCCGCACAACCGTGCGAGTGTTTGTTTTCAGTTTTATATACATAAATATTTATTTTAGATCATTAGTGGTACACATTTTTAATGTTAATAATATATTTAAATGTTTATGTAACTATTTATCACTTCTTATTATATATTTATATTATTGTATTTGCATATACTTATTTAACAGATAAGTATATTCATGAAACAACATATTTCAAAATTATTTGTATGAAATTTATTTCTAATTCTGATCCGCAAACCTTCAAACCCGGATTTCTTTTTTAAAAATTGTTTTTATTGTTTACTCATATTAGATAATATATTATCATATATACAAAAGTATAAGATATGTCAAATTATTCATGTATATTTTCATCATAAATAGTTTATCGTTATGAAATTAAAATTTACAAATCTATCAATTTAATATAACTCAATCATATTTAGTTGAATATAATAATTTTATTTTAATATAAATGATTGTGGTTATATAATTGATAAAAATGTGATAGAATGTTTATTTTTCCTTTATAAACAATAACTGATAATATTTCAAAAGTAATCACAAAATTAGTGAACGTATTTACATATAATTTTTGAAAATGAAGTTATTGTTAAAATATTTTAAAGCAGATTTCTTTTCAAATTTTTAATATATATATATATATATATATATATATATATATATATATATATATATATATATATATATATATATATATATATATATATGTTTTAAATAAAAAATATCAAAGTAGTTCAATTATTTAATAAATTGATATACTTATTTATGAAGTCCCTAAAATATTGGGAAGTTATTTTTTTAATTAATTATTTTTTTAATGTATATACAGCTTAAAATGAAATGATTTTCTAGTGAAGGTCCATTTTTTAAAAAACACACATGAATAGAAGTTGTGACTTCTATTTTAATATAATAGATATTCACAGATGTATATGAATCTTAAAAAAATAAGATTAAATATTTAAAATAATTATCAAACTAAATATATATTGAATTTTTTATAAATAAGTAATTTAATATTAAAAATATGAAGATTTATTTCTATGTATATGAATATATTAAAATAACTAATAATAAAATTGAAATTTCATATTAAAAATCTGGATCTGAACGAATTTGAATATCGGAATTTGAAAATAAAAATATCTCAATTTAGATCAGGTTTTGATGATCCAAAATTTTACTATCCAAAATTTGATCCAACCTTTCCAAATATCCCGATATTCGGTACGAGTCTTTGGTAATAGTTTTATACCCCCTAAAACCAAGCCGTATAAATACTCGTAACTAAATGATGAGATATTTTACATACTTTGTAAGGATTTTGAGTTCTTGAATGTACTGGAGCTGCAGTAACCTGAAACTTATCTTAGCAAACCTTAGTAGCATCTCGTCATAATCTTCTTCTTGTTCGTAGAATGGGATATATGTCACAGCAACTAACATCTCCATGTTCCAATGCTGAGACAGATCGAGAGCATCTTTTATATGCATTGAAAGATGAGGCGGGCATGTCCCACCTGCAGCTAATGACTTCAAATAGTTCGACGTGAAGCTCAATGCTTCCTCCAGTATATCATCTTTCGTAGTCCGCAAGTGTGCAGTTTAATATAAGCTCAAGATACCCTTGGCATCCCCTCTAAGAGTTTCTTTGAAGTTTCCATTGCTCTCTTTGAATCTTGTAAAGACATCTATTTACAAGAACAGACGGCAATAAGAACAGATATCAGGATGACAAGCCATGCTAAAGATTCCCTTACCAGAAGATATGTAGTGACAGTATGTCCTGAAAACCCAGAAGATGATGGACACCGTGTACAAATCATCTTCACCATCCTTTATATTTTCGAAACTGTCTTGTAGAGTCTCGAAGATCTCGTCCTCGAAGTGATGTGCAAGGCCAAGGCCACCAACAAGTATATCAAAAGGATTCTCTCAATGCCTTGGGCAGACATGAACATTTTCTTGACTTTCGGCTTTACTGTATCAATCTCTCTCGTACGTGCATCAATTTCCTTTAGGTAGAAAAGTACAAATGCATTAACCTTATTCTCTATTTACAGAAACGTAATATGCATTTTTTTTTTGAAAGACAAACTTAATATGCATATATATAGACAAATATGCTAATGACCTTACAGAGACATCGAGGGAAACAGAGTGAAAGTGATGAGTCCACTCAGAAGGTGGCAACTTCTTGAACTTGCGATTACTTAAGACCCATCACACATAGTTGCCTTCAAAGGAACATGCTTTGTACGTTTATCTGGAAATGAAGTCACGGGAAAACCGTAGAGTTTGGTTATCGGAGGCATAAATAAACTGTTCCGACAAGGAAGAGAAAGATGAAACCCAAGTCTTGGTACAAAAACTGCAATAGTTTCCATTTTTATTCCCTGCAATGATATGTAATCTACTTTGACCAGAAAATTTACAAAAGCTTGGTTTAGTCGCTCTCCCCACTAGAAAGCAGTCATGAAATTTTCAAAATTGTAACGGCAACACAAATTACTCCCTCCTTTCTTTATTATTATTATAGTAACAGCTTCACGGCCTTGTAGACATTTGTCTTACGTATTAGACATCTGTTTCAACTCTGGGCATCGGTTTCATTTGTTGGTTTTGGAGAGTGCATATAACTGATATCTCACAGATTTATAGGAAACGGTAGCCTTTGTTTATTGACCTAGCTTTGAAACTAATTTCATAACTTAATTTCTGGTAATCCAGCGTAAGTATTCTACTAGTATATTAAATAAAAGTCACGGGTTATAATATATATATATATATATATATATATATATATATATATATATATATATTTCCTATGATTACAAAGTCCTGTGCTAAAGCTTATACTATTTTATATGACTTTGTTGAAGCGCTATTCAATCTTGAAAATACTTGTGTTTAGACAATTGAATACATAGTACGAGTTATCTTCATGTACAATCTTCTTTCAATAAATAATTAAATGTCCACAAGCAGAACAAAGCAAAGTTATGCAAACACAGATGCCCATAACACTTTATACACTGACCAAAAGGTCTCTTATAAGAGAAGTGTGTGTCATTTACATTACATAAATGAACACCAAAACTAAGCACACCAAGATGAACTCACTATCCTCCTATCCATGGCGGCCCTGTCTGGTAGAACCATTCCTGTAGGGTTTTCTGTTGGCTGTACTCGCGGTAGCCTTCTTGCAGTAACCGGTCAAAATAAAAATAAAAATGGTATAACGTCATTTAGTAGTAGAGGCAAAAAACTCTTTGAATCTGATTCTCACGAGAGCTCACCGATCTCATAGAATATCTCTTTGACATTAGCTGCGGTTTTCGCTGAAGTTTCCATGAAGAAAAGACCGTTCTCCTGAGCATATGTTTGTGCCTCCTACAAAGTAGAACCATTGGTGTCAGGTAGTGAGCTAATCTAAACTTGCAATGGCGAATATAAGGTCTATGCGTATAATAATGCCTGACACATAACGGATCCGATGTTTGGTGATTTGGAAAGTAGATCGTGTCAATGCATTACTTGAATGGTTCTAACCGAAACTTCAAAAGGGTCAGTAAGTATGGTCATATGAAAACACATAAACAATTCTCCAAAGATGGCTAGAAACAAGCACTCAATAAATGCTTGACGACAGCCCAACCATCTATACAAGAAGCTATATTGTGATTTGTTTTGAGTGTGGCTAGAGTAAAGTGCTCGTATATTCTTAACGAGGTAAATAATGATCTAGCATACTCTTATGTGATATGAGATACTCCTTACTCTTTATGAAATAAGAGATTTTCAATTCTGTCCTTATGTTTTCCCTCCTCTTTTAAAATTTGAAATTTTAAATTTTAGGTATTAAATTCGAAATTTGAGATTTTAAGTTTTAGTAAAACTAGAACCCAAGATAAACTAAGTCGCACCGCAGTCAAAATACAATTTGGTATAACTATGTTGTATTCTTACTAAGTTAAACAAAAATCCAAAACCGTAAACCTTAAACTCAAATTAAACTCAAATTCTAGACCCTGAACCAAAACCTAAAACTTAAACCCTAAACCCAAATCAGAAATTATATACCCAAACTATATACCCTAAACATAAATCCTAAACCCTAAACCCAAAACCTAAACTCTAAATCCAAACCATATACCCTAAACCCAAATCCTAAACCCTAAACCCAAATCCTAAACTCTAAATCCAAAACTTAAACTCTAAACCCAAATCCTACACCTAAACTCAAACTGTATAACTTGTATAGTTAGATTCTAGTTTCACCAAGTTGTACATTTGCAAGGTATAACTTGGTGAACCTATAACCTAGTTATACTAAGTTATACAGTTTTATCAAGTTACATGATAGTATAACTTGGTAAAACTGCTTTTCTGGGTTTGTAGTTTCACTTTCGTATTCTACTTTGATATCTTAGAAATCGAAAATACAAAAAGTAGACTGTAGATGACGCGGAGGATAAGCGAAGTGATAGGTGGACATAAGGAAGGGAGACACGAAATAGAAAAAGAAAAATCTGAAATTCAAAACAAAGAACAAAAAAAACAGAACAATTAAAGAAGAAGAAATTCAAAAATAACAGAGGAAAAACAAAGAGAAAAATAAAAATAAAAACAGAACAACTATAAAAGATGAGAGTCGAAAGTAAATAAAAAGAAAAACAGGAAGAAAAAGAGATTCGAAAAAGAGCTTTGGAAGGAAGCGTAAAAGAGAAGAGAGAAAGAAAAAGAGAAGAGAAAGAAAGAAAGAAGATGATGAATGAAAGATAGATCTAGATCTGTAAAGATAAGAAGGAAAATTAGGTTTAATGGCATGATGTGTAAATAATTGGAATCATTGAGGATATATTTGATTTTTAATTAGATTTCGAATTAAAAATAAATAAAAATAAAATGAATAAAAGATGGAGAGTATCTGAGATCATTTTTTTCCAAGGAGACCTGGGCATTTAATTCGTGTGGCTAGCTTTGTCAGGTTAGTATTATTAAGGATGGTACGTTGTAATTTACAACAAAGAGATACAACCTAATAGCTTGGTCCTGTCAAACATGAGTAGTGAGAACTTGACAGCAAAATCCAAATCACACAATGAGAGAAATAAGCCTGGAAAGAATATGATTTCGTACCTCTGCAGGCACTTTCCTTGCATTTAATTAATCAGATTTGTTTTCAGCAAGGGCCACGGCCATATTAGCATTACCTACACCCACATAAAAGAAATACACAAATAGTAAACCCAAGCAAGAGGGAACCATACAAAAACCATCAAAAAGTTATTTTAATTATAATTTTGGGGAGACAAAATACCTTGTGCCTGCAGTTCTTGAACCCATTTATTTGCCCCTCAAAAGATGCTGGAAGGTACTGATACTATGGAAAATAACTCTCCCGTTTGTGATGACACTCTTACACCTCAACCAATCTCTGGTACGGAAGTGAAAACGGTTGCTAAGCCAAGTGTTTTTGGCAACCTTTTTGATGAAAATGGGGTTTTCATCGGTGAAGTCACCACTAAAGTTCCGAAGAGGTAGACCGTTAAAACCTTCTCAAAAGATGTGGGACTCGGATTGGCCACGGAAAAGGGGTCGCCGTGACCGCGGAAACCATGGCTGAGACATTGTCTCCTTTGTCATCCTTCTTCATCTTTTTCAGCTTTTAAGTTTTTTAAAAGCTTTCATTATATTAAACTAAGCTTTAATCTTTTCTCCCTTAAACTTTCTTCTTCTTTGTAATGACTTTTTATTAATTTAAGAAAACCCTTTGTCAAAAAAAAAAATTGATGCCTGAGAAGATTGTTAAAAACCAAACTTAATTTTAGAAGAAAGCAAGTAAATTGCATCCACAGATAAGTAATTTTTTAGAGTTGGTACTTGATTTGTAACGTCAAAGAATGCAATTTTATATTACTTTTATTATACTATTTTATGGTATATGAAGTATGTTTCTTAGAATTTAAATATGATTCAGATATAATTTTAAATATTATAAAAATGGTATTAAGAAATATAAAGATAATCTTACTGTGAATATAAAAAAATTATTTCTATTTATATAAGAAAAGAAAAAATATCAAATTATAATTTTAAGAGATCACATTTATCTAAATTTTTTTATAAAAATATCATTTAATATTTTATCAATATTTATAATATCTTAAATTTAACTCAGTACTGAAAAATATACTAATAGTTATTAATTTGCTAAGTATTAATTTTTATATTTTCTGGATAATAATGGAAATATATTTTCTGATCCAGAGATATTGTTTAAAATTGGTGGAATGTTAATCGGGAAATCAATTAATCAAAAGAAAGAAGGCTCTTTATACTACATAGAATCATCATAGTCTGTTTTTGTTTTAAATGATTTGTGGATTCTTTTTCAGGCTAGTCTAAAGTATTCCCAAGCTTGACCGAGGCCAAAGAGCTACACAAGGGAGATTGATTCTTGGAAGAAGGAGAAGTCATTTGTTTACATTTCAAAGAAGAACCATTGAACAAATCTTTTAACGAGGCTTTCTTTCTCCATGTACTTTGGTATTGCGAAAAGAAACAGACAAACTCATTCTATGTTCTCAAATATTAAGTTAATGAATGGAAGTATGTTTTAGTTAAATACGTCAAAACAAAAGAGTTGGTTTGAGAAAATTGAAACGGTAACCGCAACGACAACAGTAGTGTGGCTATTGATCATGAGCTTTAACCTGTAAGATTCTTCATAAAAAAACATTTGTATTTACATTATGAAAAAAAACTCATTCCTTATTGTCTTTTCTCAAGAGTTTTCATCAGTCCCTTCACTATCTTACCAAACCACATCAAGTTCATTACACTCAATGCAATCGGTACGACAAAAACTAGCAGATAACCGATTGTATGCATCATTACCACCTGCCAAAAATCCAAAATCATCTTTATAATTAACAAGTACAACAACAAAATAGATCCATTTCTTCAATTTTTTTCATAGAGGCTAGAACCGATTGGTCTATAAACCGGGGTTGCTTACCTGATCATGGTGTACATAGACATGGTAAAACATGTAGATGAACAGAAGGATTCTTGCTGTCTGCAAACAAAACATGAAGTTTCATAAAAAGAGAATTTGAATCCAATTAAGTTCTAGAATATTCTTGCGTAGTCTAAATGAAAAGAAAAGTGTTTACAGAAACTCACAAACCAAGCCAAGAAAATAGCAACTCCATTAATAAGATAAGCTTTATATCGCTTCAAACCAGAAATGTCTAGGTACCACCTAAGATTGATCTCTGGTGTAGTCACTTCAGAGATTAAAACCATATATGTGTAAAGCTGAGCTTCTCCGGAGAACAGAGAATAAGCTACTGCTACTCCAGATAAGCAGTGATGTAATATCTAGACCAGAAAAACCACAATTATCAGTCAAATCAAGATTGTGAAGAAGTGATTCTTGTGTATACTACTTACATATTCTGATCCTCCTAAAGAAGGGTATAACCAAATGATCATTCCAAGATCAGCAAGAAAGTAACCAACTGATACCTATTCAAACACATCAGTGTTCAACAGGACAGTTTTTATGAAGAAAGATGAGAAATGAATAAGATAAAACAAAAAATCTTACCCCTAAACCAAAGATAGAAAGAGGCGAGCTGCGAAACACTACAAGGCCTTGAAGACTTCGTTGGCCAGAAAACAAATCAGATAAGAAAACAAAGTTGAGTGCCATCAATGAGATAAAGATCGCATGGAGTGTAGAAATTCCCCTGCCAAAGTTATCCTATAAGCCAAAGTGATAAGAGATAAAGCACAGCATATATATGTGGGTACTGACCTGTTGTTCCATTCAATTTTCTTCATTTTTGTGAGAGCTGAGTATGATTTGATATGAATTGAGCTGAATGATTTGGTTAGATCATAGGCCTGTTATTGAAAATCGAATAAGCCACACTGTTTAAAACAGAATGAAAATAGTGGAGTTTGCAGTTGCATGTGAACCGAAGCATGATTACCATCTTGGAGAGAAAGATTCCAACAAGAACAGAAGTATATGGAAGAAACGGATCTGCTAATAAATAGTCTTTAACTAAACCCTCTGCATGATTTTGATAAGACTTTATGTCCATGACTATCTCTACTTCTTGATCTTTTGCAGTGAATGGTTTTAGTTCTTCCTCTCAAACTTAACCTCTTTTAAGCTTCATATCATTACTAAAAACAAGAACAGAGAAAGAGAATCATTCAAAGTCATTCTCGCAAACATATTAGATAAAATAATACAAGAAAATCTAACCTTATGGCTTATACGAATGGTTTTGCGAGAAATACATCAGACGCAAAAAGATAGAACCAGAAGCAAATAACACGTGGACCGCAAAAAGCTGCAAAAGAAACGTTAAGAAGAAGATGAAGTAGAAAGACGTTACAGTGACGATGCAAGAAAAGGGTCTTTCTTCAGAAGCTTCAAGAAGTCATCCAAGTAACTGAAAGACTTACAAGTAGTTCTCCTAAGAATAATCGAGAGATAAAATATTAATAATCAAAGAGACAAAATTTCTTTCTCAATCCAATAATTGATTAACAAAGAAAACCAAATGGGTTTTGCTTAAAGAATGCTAGTTAACATGTAACTAGTATCATGATAAAACAAACGAGCAGAAAAAGGTTGTACATATGAACTAAAACTCTAACCTTCTTTGGAGTAAGTTACATAATCAGACACATTTGTTTTTTCTATTGCATAAAAGAACACATTGTGCTTGCAGCACACAATATCTGAAACCAGTGTCTAATTTTGACAATTTTACCCTTTAAGTTAATTGGAATGTGAATTCACGCTCGTGAGCTGTAAAGTTAGGAATTAGTTATTCTGATTTTTTTTTTTTTTTACTTTTCTTCTCTAACAAAAAAAAATCATTGCTTTTCTTCTTCGTTTTTTCTGCAATTTCTTTTTGTTTTAACTGTATCTCTCTGATTTCTTCATCGCTTATTTTTCTCATCTCGTTCTTCTTTTCTATTCCCATCATCTATTTATTTAGATCTATTTTATTTTTCAAGATCTATTTTGTCTTGTAAAATATTATTGTTGTTGTTGACTTCCCACCACCATCGCAATTCTTCCGCCATTCTTGCATGGAGCCATGACTGTCCACTATTGCTTCCGTTTTTTTCAAGAGCCCTCACCATCACCATCGCTATGTGCATATTGTTTGGCTCTTGTGGAATAGGGGTTTGTGGATGTGGTTTTCTGGGATTTTCAAGGAGTGGATGGTGTTGTTGTGGACAGGGTACATGTGGATGTGGTTACCAGCAAAAGCTAGGTGTGGATGTGGCTTTTGAGGGTTTGCGAAGTGTGGATGTAGATGTTGTTGTTATGTGCAGTGTGGATATGAGAATTGTGATTAAGGTCTGCAGTGAGGTATTGAGCGGCATATTGGTTGAAGATAGAAGAGTTGATGTGGATGCTATCATGTTTAGTAATTGACACGAATCCACATTTTGTGGATGCTATCATGTCCATAGAATGCTTTGGACACTATCATGTCCATGGGATGTTTTCGTGTCGACGTAAAGATGTTATGGTTGCTCTTATTTGTGGATGGGGGATTGCTCTAATTTGTGGATGGGGGAATGATGCTAGTGTCCACATATATATTTGTGAGAACAGACTTCAAAATATTACATAAGCGTATTCATGGGCCAAACAAAAGCCAGATTAGATTAAGTAATATATTACAGAGCCAAAAAATTAGGGAACTCTTCTGTTTGTGATCATGGAAGGGGTGGAACATAGTAAGCAAAGAAGAAAATGAAGAAATTTTGTGACAAGTATCTTTGTTAACTTTCAGATCTCATCTTTGAAGTATGTGTGGACATGGATACGATGTTTGTGGACGACGATTTGCAACTTCTCTTTGTTATTTGCCTCAATTATAGGAAAGTCCACTTCCTAAACGACTTGATACGACGAACTTAAATGGTTTCGAGAGTTTGATGGTGAAGTTAGAGAAAGAGACCAAAGTTCGAACCTTTGTTTTAACAAAACCTTTGATTTAACAGAGTGTTTAATGAGAGACTAAAGACCTGGAATTGAAATAACGAACAAACCCAATGAAGACAAGTAACCACCACTAGTCTCTGCCATTAACGTAATGAACTAGGGTTTTTTGTTCTCACCATTGATGAATCTGAATGGCAGCAATGGGAGGCTCCAAACCATGGCAGTGCCAGGGGAAACTCTGTTTCAATTTTCTTAAAAGAGTCAACTTTCACGGAAGCTATCAATTTAAAGCTTCATTGCAGACTTCAGACAACCACAGTGGCTAGAGAAGTTAGGAATCTCCCAAGCAAGACTGTATCTGGTGAGCCGCAACATGGAGAATGTAAAATCCGACCCTACAAACCGAGCTAGGCCTACCAGTTGAGCTATCTTTGATCAAGCAAATTGTGGTGGAGGTCGTGTTGGATTGGATCAAAGGTGAAAATTCCCCCAAACTTGAAGTCAAGGTTCGTCAATGGTGATAGCTCGGAGAAATGACGCCATTGATTTACGGTTCACCGGAGATCGCGGAGAAGGTCTGTGATCACGGCAACACCAATTGATTGTTGCTCGAGCTTCACCGGACAGTCACCACGACGGATCCTGAACTCATCTGGTTCAACAGTGGCGGCTGAGAGTCGACTGTAGATGAGATCGTCATTGTTTGGACTTGAACTTGAGCAGAAGAGGATGAAGCTTGAAACTGATTTTTTTTATCAATTAAATCTAAAAATTGAAACTTTCTTAAGTAAAAAAAAATAAACTCAGATCAGAAGAGGGTGAGAAGAAACAAACTATTTTTTGAAGCGAGGTGTTGGGAGGTTTATGATTCAAACGAAATTTGAGAAATTGGGGAAAGTAAGGAAAATTGCTCTGAAAAAAAAATTGGGGAAAGTGAGTTTTTCTCGAAAAGAAAAATAGTGAAAAGATCACGTATTAGAAAAACTCAGTTTAATAAGTTTAGTTAAGAATAGGGTATATTGGTCATAACACACACACAAAGTGTCCTTCAGATAAGAAGTGTCTGATTGTGTAATAATAAAGTCAAAATGTGTCTCTGTGAGTAGGGATGACAATCAAGGACCTGGACCGCGGGCCTGGCCCGTAAAGGCTTGATGCGGGACGGGATTGGGCCTCCATTTGATGAGTCCGCAAAATTGCGGGCCTCGCGGGACGGGCTCAAAACGGGATGGGACAAATGCGGGACGGGCTCAAAACGGGACGGGACGAATGCGGGACGGGCTCAACCCGCAGGATTTTAAAGACCCGCAACCATAAGTCTTTATATCTACTTAGTTTTGTTTTCAGTACTATAAATTGCTTTATTATTTTCTGAGATTTTCTTCTTTAAATTGATGAGTTTTGTTTTTAATATTGTCTAGTGGTGTTTTAACAAAAAAAATTGGTTACAACGATGTTGTTAAAGAGCTATTGCTTGTTCAAGAGCTACTGTTTGTTCTTTAAACGGCTCGAATTGAGCGTTTGAGTTAATACAAAATCTTGTTTCTACACTCTAAGTTCAACAACTTGGTTGAAAGAGAAGAAGACACTATTAGTATTAAGTTATTGTTGCTATGCAGAGACGTTGATTTACAAAGAATCAAACAAGGAGTATATTTGAAATAGTTGAATTTCACAGTTTAAATGGTTCTTACTTACTTCAAGACCATTAAACCGACGAATGATCACACTGGATGTTGTTGCGATCGAAGTTTTTGAGCTCTCTTCAACTCCCTAACACAACTCTTCTACTTTAACATTCATGAAGAAAGCTAAAGAAGGCGTTCCGCAAAGGTTTATAAATTTATGAGGTACGGGATCGGGCAGTCACTCGGAAGACCGCAGTCCGCGCGGAACAGGCCCGCCGTGATCCGCACGACGACGAGCCCGCTGCGGTACGGGACGGGACGGGACGGGAGAGCCCAATTGCCATTCTATCTGTGAGTAAAAAAATCTAGACATTTACAGTATATATATCGAGTTTGCAAGAAACCCCATTGGAGAAATAAGTTAATTAAGGAAAAAAAAAACAATAATCAAGGAAATAAACTATCTTTTAATATAGAAAAGACAAGAAATGATATGCTTTTAATTTAGTTTTGTCTTATAAAAGGATAACTAGCTGGAAATTAGGAGGAACGTTTCTTTCTTTCTGCAAAAAAAAAAAACTTGGTATTTGGGTTACGAATTGTTTTCAAGTCTTGTACAGAAAGTAAAGTCACGAGAGTCAAACATGTATTTAGTGAGTACGATTGAACAAAATTCTATATTCTACATATGTAGATAAATTTGGGTAATGTATATACAATATGATCAAAATACTTACCTAAAATTAAGGGTGTCAAAATGAATTATATCTCATGAGCTGGCTCAATTACCCCAATTTTTCATGAGTATGATTTCTATTTTTTAGACTCGTTCAATAAATAAGCTTAACTAGAGCTGGACCCGTCCGACCGGACGGGTATTTATTTTCATGTTGTTATATAAATAAATATTATTTAAATGTTTATCAGTTTATATTTTTAAATATTTACATATTTCTAATTTTTTTATAAACACAACAGTCGAATAATTTATGTGCTGTAAAAATAGTATTATGTGCTTGTTATTAAACTTTTGAAAATTTAATATTGACCAATTGATAGTTTGAGTAATAGTTTTTTGTAACATGAAAATATTTGCCAAATGTAAAAAGAATTTAAATATTTTATCAAATATGGATAATATGGTAAGATTTAGATACATTAGAAAAATATATATTTGGTTATAAACATTAAACATTGATTTACAAATAATTCAAATATATGTAAATTTTAGTATTAATTTTTTTGTTGAAAATAATTAATAGCAACCAAAATAGTTAAACATATACTTTAAAAATTCTTGAAAAATGTATAATTTTAGGTAAGATTTAATTATATTAAAATAATATTGAGTTACAAATATTTTGATCTTGTTCTATAAGTAGTTTAAAATATTTAAAATCTTAGCATATATAGATTTTATTATTCAAAATAATTAATGGTAAGTTAAACATATATATTATGAATATTCAAAATATTTTTAATGTCGAATTTAAACTTGAATTTCGTTCAAAATAATTAATCGTAACATTATCCAATTTTAATATTGTTAAAATAAATTTTAAATATGAATATTCCTAAAAATCAGCTAATTTATTTTAGTAAATATATTAAATACAAAATAAGTTAAATTTATTTAGGAAATTGTTTAATAAATAGAAAAAGACAACAATTCCTTAAATATATGTTCATTTAATGGTTCATTTAATTACTTCAGTGGCATGCCATTATAAATAACACTGAAAACTAAGGGGTAATTTATATATATACTTCAATTTTAATAATAGAGATGATCGAACTTAAATTATATCACGAATTATATGAACGATATTTAATGAACATTAGATAACTAATGAATTTGATAGCTTTTATACTTGGATGACTTCCATTTTCCATATGCATGAAAATATGTTATATATTAATCATATTTATGTCCCAAAATTATGTAAAAACAAAAAGTAATATATATATATATATATATATATATATATATATATATATATATATATATATATATATATATATATATATATATATATATATGTGTGTGTGTGTGTGTAAACGAATATTGATATCAATCCTCATATCATATATCTTTAGAATTAAAATATAAAACTAAATACTCCTAATACTCTCGAGCGGTATATATATCTTTACGATTTGAATAGATAGAAAGTTTGAAGATCATCACAAGACTCTTATGTGGAATATATTTTTAGATCACTAATTAATTAACTTTGATTACTATATTATTAGGTTTTAGTTTTTTTCAGTATATAATATTAACGTTTTGAATTTTTAAATTTTAAGTTATATTATAAAAAATATTTTATATTTTTTTAATTATTTTTCATTCTTATTTTTTTTTTGTATTTGATCTCGAGCTATCTCATTTAACTCGTAATTTAGATAATCCGGGTTCAAGGTTGCATATTGATGCTCATATAATAAATAAATTAGGCTGAGCTAGCTAATGAAATATCCAAACTCACCATGATTTGCGATGAGTTGAGTGAGCTTATTTTGATTTCTCTACCTAAAATAAGAAAAGTCAGAATATTTAAAAGTTTATATTTACTATTAATATTAATTAAATAAAAATTAATGCATAGTAATATATCTATTTGCTTTCTAGGGATTTTTAATAAGTATATCATATATTCATACAAAGAAAAAAAATCTGAAATAATGGAAAATGAAATCCTTAAAATCCAAAATCTAAAATATAAAGCAACTTAACAAAACAAAATCATTCGCATTCAACCCTAAGAAATGCAAGATGAAAACAAGACTGAAGTAGTCTATTTTCTAACATGTTGAATTAAAAACACTTGTTGTTCAAAGTTTGGTAGGCTTTTTAGCATGAAGATGCTAACCTAACATAAGAGTTGAATATAGTATGATGGACCACTTGAATTGACACAAGAAACATGCTAACATAAAAAAAAACGAACAGAATATTCATGTTGGTGGAGAAACTCAACCGTTTCTTGTTGATATTATCCTGTAGAAAAATCAAAACAATAAAAGGACCATTTCGATGAGTTTGAAGTCGTTTTATCCCCTACTAGGGGTTGGCCTGCCCTACGGGCGGAGTAATTTACATTAAAATTATTTTAGTCTTATAAGCATTTGAAAAATATAAACTTAACATAATAGATATAATCTTTTCTAATATCATATTGTAGATTTTATTAAATTTTGCTGGTTTGGTTTGAATTGAAAGAACCACTTTTTTTAAGAGAACACAAAATTTTAAATAAAGAGTTTAAGAAAATATTTATTTTATATTTATTCTTTTGATTTTTATTTCACTTTGATAAAGTTGAAGAAATATAAATTTAGTAAGAATAACCAATACATTTTTAAGTGTTTCAAATTATGATATTATTACACTAATTAATTTGGACGATCGTATCAATTGTCACAGGATTTTTTACTTTGTGTTTGTGTTTTGGTGAGATTTAGATATGTTTGTTTAATTTTTCAAAGGATCGTATCCCAAATGTATTTTCATATAACTTTTTTTTTCTTTTTGTAACATAAAAACGTGTTTCATATAACTATCTTATTAATTTGGGGAAGACAATGTGTTGTAACATAACTGGTGCTACATGAACATATATTTTTTTATCTCTAGTTGATCGTTTGTAAACCTAAACTTCCTGATATAGAATTTTTAGGTTGTTGATGTTTTCTGTGCATCAGTTTTGATGATATGTATATATATTTCTGTGGAGAAGTTTCTGGAGTATAGGCTGCTTTAACATTTATCCATAGGTAATAATAATTGATGTGGGTTATAGCTGGGTCTGAGAAGTTAGAAGCTGTATGTTACACTGTTTTTTTGAAGGTTTAATATTTATTTGATGGGAGTTACCTAGGTTGCATGGAATCGGAAACGGGTACGCGAAAACGAAATGTTTCGAAACGCGGAAACATAATTTTTAAAATTTTTAGGAATGGAAACGTTTTGGAAACGTTTATATATATATATATATATATATATATATGATTAACATGTGAGTACAATTATTTTTATATTACTTTAGTCTATCCAAGAATATAAATCAATAAATAACAATTTTATATTAAGTATACAAAAATGAAATAAATAAGAGTTAAACTTTGAAATCATATAAAATTTTTAAAAAGCAGACATTCAATACTTAAATATTAAGTAGCTTAACTCAAATAAAGATACAAGTTACAAATTTTGTTTTCAAATTTTTTTTTTTAAGTTTCCAAAACAAAGTCACAAGTTTTTAAAGTGGAAACACAAGTTTCCACTAAGTTTTCAAAATAAGATTATCAAGAAACGAGTGTCTAAAGAGTTTCTACGAGTTTCCGAGAGATTCCGATTCCGAAACGTTTATGAAACGTGAAACGTACCTTCATCCGAGTTTCCATGCAACCTAGGGAGTTACTAAGGAAGAAGGTAGGCGGACTGTCAACTTCTGAAGTGTTATCAATGTAATCAAACTTAGGTAATTATCATAAGAGAATTCAGAAACAAAGCTGGCGATTAGCTTATTTGAATCATCTTAATTGATATCTTTCTGAAAATTCCGGAGATCATTTAATACAATAACAAAACAATCATTGAGATGAGTAAACTATGTATGCCTGGACGTCTGACCAGAACACGTGAAGCAACTTACACATTCTCTGCAGTCTTGTTCCCCTTCTCATATTTTCTTGCTTTTTATTTTTATTTTTATTTTTATTTGTACACTATTTTTCATGAATCTAATTGACCATCTCTCTCTTGCGGTTCTTTCTTCTTTGACATTCTCTCTCACTTAATCCCACATCTTTCTCACACTTCATTTCTTTATTTTTACACAGTCTCTCTTCTTAAAAGTTTTTTTTTTGAACACAACTTAATTTCATTCAAACTTAACTTTTTGGGTTAAAACAACATGAGGGAATGTGACATCCTCTTTGATTAAAAGCATAAACAACACAAATACAGAAAGCTAAGCAGGATAATTCTTCAAGAGAAGGTGACAGCGAAATCAATACCAAGCTTGAATGTGTCGATAAGGCTTTCACGACGAAGTCGGATAGCTGAAAGATAGTCACAAGTGACGTTGAGAGCCAGTTCTCACCTACGAGTAAAACCGTAGTAGACTCGATTGCATCTTCTGACCCCGTACAGACCGCTACGCAAGATGACAAAACGGTGAAGAAGCTGAAACTATACCTCGATAATGAAACCGAGAAAACATCTCCTTTCATGGAAAGAAGGAATGGTGGTAAAAGACACTTCTCGCGAGAGAAGGATGGTGAAATCGAATCCCAACCCGGTGAACCCACCGGTAAATACATCCCATAGGAGAGATATGTCAATATGCATCGAGAGGAGATCCCAATGAATCCACCGGAAATCTCTATAAATTTAACCCAAACACCCAAGACCGTTGTAGTATGAATCGCATCTTCTTTCTTGAATTTGGGTCTTATCAAGCTGAACTTTGGGCTGGCAGGTTTGGTAGCTTCGATGGGCCAAGCCCAAACGTAATTGAAATTTAGCCCACTACCCACAAACTGCTCGGAGCGAGATGCGACGGATCTAGGCCATTCGACGGTGTCGTAGAAGAGGTCACCAGAGAAGATTTTCCGGAGAGGAACAGTATAGCCATTTAGGAGGATCCACGCAGCCAAGGAGAGCACCACTTTAGGAGATGAGTAGAGTGAAGAATCACCGACAAAATCCGGATGGAGCTTTGAAATCTGGTGCCTAAAAACTGGAGAGGAGCAAACCATGGTGTGATAATAGTCTCAAGCCTTCCCGAAGACAGAAAGGAAGAGCTCGTCAGATGAAATCTCTGCTCCAAAGATATATAAACGCACAGGACACAAGTTATAATGTAACTTGTCCGACGGCAGTCAAAGGGACGTTCATCGGGAACTGTCCCTGAGAACCGGAACACAGTGGTGGTGAGAGAACCCTCTCGACTCGTCGCTGGGGAAGAGGCCATCTGAGGAAGAGAGGCCGCCGGGAGATCTGAGACGAAGAGTCCTCGGCTTCGTCGATGAGTCCGTAGGGGTCTTTCTCCTTCGATTGACCAAAGGAAGTGATGTAGTGAGAAGCCAAACAGAATGCGAGACAGAACCATGATGATGAGAGCTAGTAGCACGCCGGAGATAGTACCCATAAACCGCTTCGCCGGCGCCGGATAAACTGGATCTAGGAGAGACCTCCAAGTTAGTGCCTGAGAGAGAGTTCGCCCTTGTTGCTTCTCTTGTTTTCTTAAAATTTATTTTCACCTAGAATTTTATGTGTAAATCACTCTCAGCATAAAACTATGGTATATACTTATGAAAAATAAAGAATCTGACAAATGTTTTTTCTGGGTTTATGATGAACTACATTATAACTAATAAATAATTTGACCACTGAACATGTTACAGAATATATTAGGAAGTTAGAAATTTTTGTAACAAAATACAAAAGTTGTTAACATGTTACAAAATATGTTAGCAAGTTAACAAATTTTGTAAACATGATATAAAATCAGTTAACTGTAAAATAACATCAACTATAGTTTCGTTAACATGATACACTATTTGTTAACATTAAAAATAACATCAACCTTTACTAGGTTTATGATAGGACTATATTATAACTCATCAATAATTTAACCACCAAGATTTTACAAAAATATGTTAGCGAGTTAACAAAAATTGTAACAAGATACGAGATTTGTTAACATGTTACAAAATTTGTAAACATGTTACGACATATGTTAGTGAGTTAAGAAATATTGTAACATGATACAAAATTTGTTAACATTAAAATAACATTAACTATAAAATGCATAAACTTATTTCAAATTTTAAAGATCATAGTAAAAAAATTACCAGAAGCATAGTC
Organism: Hirschfeldia incana; assembly: GCA_026261945.1. NCBI lineage: Eukaryota > Viridiplantae > Streptophyta > Magnoliopsida > Brassicales > Brassicaceae > Hirschfeldia > Hirschfeldia incana. Next base: position 824,942 of record JABCMI010000024.1, read on the forward strand.
GTGAACTTGGGCGACTTATACATTCAATTCCTAATTTGTAAACACAAATCTAAAGGATCAAACAAAAAAAAAACTGATAAAGAGGATTTAGAACATTCATAAGAAAAAAGACCAATCTTTATGATTTATAAAAAAAAAAATGATTGTAAAATAAAGAGAATGAGTGGAAGAAAAGAGGAAGGTTTGGAGAAGAATTAGTTTACGAAAGGAAAGAGAGAGATGAAGTGTAGGATAGGAGATGAGAAAGGTAATAGGAGAGAAGAAGAGAGTTGATAAAAAACGAAAGCAAAAAAAAATTGAAAAACAGAAAATAATAAAAAAAAAAGGGTAAAACAAGTGTCTGACTAGTATGATGCAAAACGCAGGTCTAAGAAATAGGTTTGACAGGCTACGATAGGGGAAAAATGGAATCAAATTGAGTTTAGCAAATGAATGGTAAGCTTCTAATATCAGTAGCGCGTGGCTAGCGGAGCCAATTTTCCCTTTAGTTAAAAGAATGCATTCACATCAAGATCTCATTTTCCATTAAACCACAAACGTTATTTCCTCTCCCCTATATTTCCCAAAGCTCAGCTCCTTTCACAAAGCTTCTTGCAGGAAATCAATTAAATATTTACTAAGGACCTATTCTCCAATATAAGTATCTGATTTTTGCCTAGCTAATTAATGTCTACTAATTTGCAATGGACTTCAAAATTGTGATTTTTGAAGAGCTCTCCTAAACTGATAGTTTTCTTCTACAAAAGGACATAAAAAAAGAAACAGAAGTTCTTTGCTTGAAAGTGAAACCCTTGTAGGCATACCAGTTTTCCAGGCATTAGCGACCAAAAGAAAGATTGAGCACTTGAGCCTCCAAGAGCTACTGCGGTGAAGAAAAACTAATTTAATAGTGAAAACAAAGTAGATGTGCTATGTAATCTAACCAGTTATTGGTAAACTATGGCGGCAACGTAACCTACAATATCACCTTGTCATCCCGGACTCCATCTTGTTAAATAAGTTTTTAAGAAATTTAGCAAATCATCACAACAAACCTGAATATAAAGTAGCATACTATAACCTTCTCCATGAATGAATAATTTTATTACTAAACTCATGTAAATCATGAAAACTGGAGCAGTAAACAAGAGAAACTATAATAGAATATAGGTTTGCACAAAACATATTCATCAATGTTCCATCATCTCTAGATTCAGGTGGTCACTCACCCTTCCAACAATCACTTGGTTTTATTATATTGATCTTCACAGCCTCTTGTGGATAGAAGAGCTTACATAACACATGACTGAGAATCCCTTACACTCCATTCCTCCGGGTTATTGTGTATATATTGTGTTTTGCTTTGCGGTTTATACATTCAATGATAGTGAGAGGGAAAAAATAGAAACTCATACTGTAAACTGCAGGGCCAACCGAATATAACTTGTTGAATCAGGAACATACACTACTAGAAAACATCAATTTGGTGACTGCAATTGCAACTATCATTATTAGTTGCAAAATTGTGTAACTAATTTCAAACTAGTTCGCCACTGTTTTGTGACTAACATAAATATGTCATAAATTAGTTGCAAATGTGTGATTCCTACCAGTGATTGCAAGTTAGTTGCTGTTTTTAGATCCACTTGAAACGTTTTTGCAACTATATAGATAGGTAGCTAACACATTAGCAAAATTGTAACTATTTTGAAACTATTTAAGTAATTGCAAAGTTATAGTTACAAAAAAGTTGCAAAAAGAATACAAGTTGTAATTGCAAATTTGTTGCAAAAAATTTGCAACCCAATTGTCACTATCATTGTGCAATTTCATATGGATAAATGGTAAACCATTTCCAGATAAAACTTTGAATTATACATTTAATGTGTATAAATACCATTTTTGAAATGATTAAAAGTAACCTAGAAATTTAGGGTTAATTTGCCACTATTTTGCAACTAACAGTTATTTTCTAACTAATTTGTAACTCTTTAATATATCATAGTTGCAATATAGTTGCGAATAGTATCATTATTTAAATTTTCATAAATTTAATTATTAATATGCACTAATTATTTATTACCATTACTTAATAATATAACATACCAAAATAAATATATCTTAAATTAGTTTGAGTGATTTTCATACATTTTGGATATCAAAACAAACACAACCAACATATTTTGTATTGATTTCATATGTATTCAATTTCAATTTCTTTTGTAAATTACAAGCATATAGTTGTTTATGATATACCATTATTCAAAATTCTACTTAGTGGTCTACTCATCTTTATCAACATAAATTACATAGAATAAAAGTTGTTACTATTCTGCCACTAAAAATTCTAAGAAGTCGCAAATCAGTGACAAATATGAATAATATATATTTTATGTGCATCCATTTTATTTGTTTATTTATTTCAGTCACAAAATAGTGATACAATGTAAAACCTTTTAAGAGAAATTTGATATACGTGTATATAACATCTAAAGGTTAAACCCTTTGATCTGGTTTTATGCATATGAATTGTAAAAAGTGATTTTAAATGATATTAAGTTTTAGGGTGTGATTTATTACTATCTTGCTACAAAAAATAATAGAAATCAAATAAATAATAACATTTAAATAAATGATGCGTTCCAAAAATAAAAAGTAAATAAATGATGTTTTATGGTTTAGAGTATATAATTAACAACTAATTTGTTACCGAAAATTGTGAAACAGTTGCAACTTAGGCTTTGATTGGTAGAGCATTAGCATTAGCATTATGCTCTACATTATCCAATCAACATTTGTTACAAAAGCATTTAGAAGAGCATTTACTAAATGCTAATGCTCTTTAAATGCTCTCTAGCAAATGCTCTCATATGAAGCTTTTGGAAGAGCATTTGCATTTATAATTTATAAATTTAAGAAAAATATATAATTAGTTCATTTATTTGATTTAATAATATCATAAAATTATTCTTATATCCAGAAAATAAAATTTTGATTTCTAAAATAAATTTACAATTTAAATATATTTTAAAAATATTATTTATTATTTAAAAGATAATTTAATTATATCTATTTAAATTAGTGTATAAATTATATTTTAAATTAATTATTTAAATTAGATAAATTAATTAACTAAATTATATAAATTAATTTTATAAAATTTAATAAATTAATTATATAAATTTAATAAATTAATTATATAAATTTAATAAATTAATTATATAATTTTAATTAATTAATTATCTAAATTATATTATATAAATTACATTTTAATTAAATTATATAAATTAAATTATATTTTAAAATATAATATAGTTAAATCAATTGTATAAATTAAATTATATTTTAAATGCAAAATATTATTTTTAAATAGATATTTTAGTTTTAAAACTTATTTTTTGAAATAACATTTTAATTGTAAACATAATTTTGAAATTAGTAAATAAAATAATTATATATATATATATATATATATATATATATATATTAATATATAAAATAAATAATAAAATATATATATATATATTACAAATATATTCATTGTAAATAAATATATTATATATTATATATTATATACTATTTTTAATAATAAATTTAAATAGCATGTTCATACTGCTCTACCAATCAATCTTTTAAACATTTTAATAAAAGCATACAGCTTCTGCAGCATACTGCTTTTATAGCATAATGCTACTGCTTTCTCATCTGCTTTACCAATCAGGGCCTTAGTAGCAACATCCACCGACTAAATTTTTTCCCAAAATTTTTATTGGTTAACGCATAATCACGTGGATCACATTCTCCACCGTTGATTAACTTCGATCTAACGGATCAAATAACTTCTCGGTTTCTTCCCCTTTTCTCTTCCTTCTCTGCAACATTAACTTTCTTTTCTTGCTCAAAGATCCTTTGTCTCTTCTCTCTTTTTCCTCCGTCTTAGCTTCCTCAGCAATGTAGTTTACTTCTAATCAACTCAAAATTCATTTATAATAACTCAGGTGCTGTTCGTTTGGTCGCCGCACGTACCTGCGGCTGCGGCTGCGGCTATATTTTTCATTGACGCTTGTTCGTTTCATCGCCGCCGGTAACTGCGTCTGCGTCTGCGTCCGAACGCAGCAAAAAACGCTAGACGCCGAAAAAAGCAGCGGTCGCGACTTAAACTCTGCGTTTACTTAAGTAATTTACCTTTTTACCCTTAACCTAATTCCATAATTACTAATAATACCTAAGCTAATTGACGCTAGACGCCGCACTCTCTTCTCCAAAACTCACTCTTCCATCTCGAACCCTGCATCAAAATCTCCAGAGCTCTCTGTCTCTCTCGATCTCCAGAGCTCTCTGTCTCTCTCGATCTCCACAGCTCTCTCTTGATCTCTGACGCTTCCCTCTTCTCTCTCCACAGATTACGGTGAGACTCTCTTCCATCTCTGGGTGTTGATGAATGTGTGTGTGTGTGTGTTTAATGGGTTCGTTTTTGATGCGTCTGTGTATAATTTGTTGCTGTTGAAGTATGTGTCTTTCTATTGGGAACAAAACTCATATGTTCAACTGTGTGTGTGTTTAATGGGTTTGTTGCTGTTGCTTTGTTGATGCTTAGGTTCGATTCTGGAACCCATCTCCGAGCTTTGTTGACTAGTGGAGTCTTTGTTCACAGGCTTGGACCTCAGGTTGAGCTTTCAGCTTTTCCTTAACATATTTGCGTATGTTTATTTGTTTCCACACGAGCATTTTTTATTCTTACATCCTCTGTTTCCCATCACTTCAAATCTAAGACAAGATCATGTTAGTGAATGTGTTGTGTGTTTTGAACCAATGTCTCCCTCTCGTTTTGAACCAATGTCTCCCTCTCTCTGTTGTTTTTTTGCAGGTGTGTTTGCTGTGTTCAGCCTCGTCTCAAGCTTTCTCTCCCAAGCTTTGTCTCTCGCTCTCTCGTAAGCTTCGTCTCAAGCTTTGACGGGTTTCTCTGTTTTGCGGGGGACAGCGAAGGGATTCATTCATACGAGCCAGTTCCCAAAACGACAGTTAAAACGAAGACAAGGCCGATGATAAAAGGTGGATTTGGTTTGATGATGACAAAACAAAAAAGAGTAAGAGTATGTGTGTGTGTTGTGTGACTCTTGTTGTCCAAATGTAAGTCTGAAGTCCAGATGATGATGGATGGATGGTAAATAAAGTCTTTGGGTTTATATATTTTTAAAGTTTCGGTCAGGGTTTGTCATGTGGTACATATATGTTTGTTCTCAAGTGTACGTTTGCTTTTCTTTAATTTTATTTAAGGATTTGGATTCGGTGCTTAGTTATTTTGTTGGTTCACTTCATTACAATATGTGTGTTCATTCAAATGTCGGAGATTTAGCTACGCGGTCCTCTGTTTATTTTGGTAAAAGATTTTTGAAATATAATTCGTGAATCACCTAAAACCGGAAACCTCCTCGTACGAACTGGTAGTTTGGTTGGTTTCGCACCAAGTCAAGCTTGAATTCATTTTACGAAACTGGTACATCTTCCTTTGTTGTGGGAGGAGTAATAGTGAAAATATTGGTTAGCTTGTAAGCGCTGATACTCTTAACAGGGAATACATAACTGGTTGCTGTTTTTTTTTTTCTTTTCTTATGTGAGCTTTACATTTTAAGTGTTCTCCTTCCCCCCATCAGATTGTAAGCTTTTAAAGTGTCCCAAAAATAAGAATACATTTTCTTAACAAACAAAGGGGGAACCACTTTCGCTATCAGATCAATTTTAAAGCAGAGAAATCATATAAAGAGTATGACTTCTATCTCACTTGTTGAAAAGGAACAAACTCATTTAATTTTTTTTTTGACATCAACAAACTCATTTAATTTAAAAGGAATCAACCGAGTATGACTTCATCTCACTTGTTGAAAAGGAACAAACTCATTTAATTTATTTAAAGTACAATTTTAAACTAAATTTTACAAATTTTATTTAAACTACAATTTTTTTGATGTAAATATATTTAAAACTACATTTTATTAACTTAAAATATAATTTTACAGATTTTTAAAAATAAAATATGAATAAAATGAAATAGCCGCTGCGTCAAACAAACGAACATGATTCATATCTGCTTTCTGCGTCGGCGTCTGCGGCTGCGTCAATTGCATGCGTCTTCAAAACGAACAAGAATCAGTGTCGGCGTCGGCGTCGGCGTCGGCGTCAGCGTATGCGAAACGAACAGCAACCAAACGAGTTTGACGCAGCCGCTGACGCCGACGCCGACGCCGACGCCGAAACCGGCGTCGACCAAACGAACAGGGCCTCAATCTTTTTGTTTTGGGCAGATCTGTTCAATTGGCGGAGGGAGAACGATGACGTAATACACTAATCACACCATCACGACGGCAGCTCAATCTCACCGTCGGACGAGACTTGTGGTTTTCTGTCATAGCGTCTTGCAGACCCACTACTGCATCTTCGAGAAAGCTCTAGGACTCCGCCGCTGCATTTCCGGTCAAGCTCTACAACTCCGCCGCTGCATTTCAGCACAAACTCTACAACTCCGCCGATGAGTTTCCTGTCAAGATCTATGACTCCGCCACTGCATCTCCGGTTATTATCCAGACAAGCACACAGATTTAAGGAAATGCAAGAACAACTACAAGCTCATCAACACAAGACTGAAGAACAAGAGATCCTAGATGCAGATTACCAACAATTCCATTAATTGTGTACATTTTAAGCTTTTTTATTATCTAAAGCAAATTTTGACGTTTAATTTTTATATATTTGAAGTTTAATTATAAATATTAAATTAGATTTTTTTTATATCATAAATCAATTTAGAATTCAAAAATTAGTATTTTAAGTTTTACAAAATTTAATAATTATATATATAGTAGTCTTTCATTAGTTACAAATAATTGCGACTACTTTGTGATTACGGGTAAATAGTGTAGTTGTTACCTAGTGGCAAAGGTTTGCAACTACATTGTCACTTTGTTTGCTACTCCATTTCCACTTAACATTTGCGGGATTAACTAATTCCACGACTATGTTCTGCGTCGCAAAGTAGTTAGAAAACTGGAACTAATAAAAGAGTTGCATATTAGTTGTTTTTTCCTAACTGTTTTGCAACTAACAAAATTTGCGACGAGCTTTTTTCAACTCTAAGTCATAGTTGCAAAATAATCTCAAAAACCTAATTTGTAACTACTTTACCACTATTGTTGCAGTTACAAAAATCGTGTTTTCTTGTAGTGATACTTATGATCTAGCTGAAGAGAATTACTTTGAAAAATTTGAAGATATTAATCCACGTAACATGTAGAGTAGAAGATAACTTATAAAGAGCTTATCTTCGTATTAGCTGAAAGTCTCCTGGAGATCTCGTGCTCCAAATTCTTGTTACCATCAAACTTTCTGCAACACAATAAAACATAATTGAAATTGTGATAAGCTAGAGATCTAAAGAGTAGTCTGCAGCCTGCATGTATATCAGGTAATATGATTGTTCCTTCTGGTAACATCGTTACCCACTAAGCTCATGTAACCCACTAAAGGAGATTATGTTTGAAACTAACTTGGTCATTGGGTGTACGTATTAGCAACAGAAGTTCCTCATAATTGCAGAACATGAAGATCTTCGTAGGTAAATGGTTGTTTGTTTCCATAATCTTGAGGAAAGTGGGTTTGTCCGAGACGGGTTCTGCCGTCAATTCGAAGTCCTGATTATTTGTAGTGACGTCGAATACACGGAGCTCAAAAATCCATCATTCTCTAAGATTCTTAGTCAGTGTGGGCTGCGTACAAAATAAGATAGTGATCTTAAGACATAACACATTCTCATCCACCAAAACCATATCAACGGCCATACACCTTTCTTCATATTCCTTGCTTCCCAAAGATGAAAGAGCCGAGGGACAATAGTCTCCTTACAAAGTCTAACCCTCAGCTCAGACAGAAGAAGTTTATGATTAAAGACAATAACCCAAGTGTTGGCAGCAGCGACTTGGAATCGACGACAATCTAAACCGATGGTATGAAAATCAATTTGGGCTTTGAGGAAGAAAATTAGAAAATCGATTTAGGCGACGACTTCATCTCACATACGGTGGTCGACGATTACGGCGACGCCTTCAGCACATGCTTTCCTGGGGTTCATCTGTGTTTGGTCCACTGGACTTTATTTATATAGATATATTGTGAATGAAACATCAGAAAATGTGAATGAATATATGATTAAGCCGAGTAGTGAATGAGTATATATACGTTTATCCTCTATATATAAATTTTGGAGCATTGTAATATTTTTCTGTACCCACGTGTCATTACCAGGATGAATCTTAGAATCACTAGAAAATATGATAGTTCATCTAAATATATATTTTACTTTTTATTAAACTAACTATTATATTGATTATTAGTGTATAAAAGAATATTCACAATCCTCTCCTTAAATAAAACTTACGGAATTACCTAATATAATTAACATATAAATTAAAATTAATGATTATAAATAATAAAAATTTGATAACAATTTTTCTACCATATCTCATTTTTATTTAATTTTATATTATTAAAAGAAATTAAACAATCACATCAATTATATAATTAAAAAAATTAGATTATTTCTTATATGATATGTTTTGATTATTTTTAAAAGACAATAATTACTAAAAATGTTTGGAAGTGTCACATCACTAACAAAGAATAATTTGGAAATGTCGATTTTGACAATCTAAAATAGTAACAATTTTTTAGTTCAATCCATCATTTTCTGTAAATGAGCTTAGAATAATTTTAAATGATTAACTAAATGGATCACGTACATAGTAGAATGTGTTTTGATTTAAAAATTGTTGCATAGCCTAAATAAATATGAATCATCATCACTTTTGTTTAATTTTTTTTTACAATAAAATATATATGCTTGGACGAAATCTGAATCCGAAAAACCGAACGAAATCCAATCTAAAAAGTAATACTGAACTTTAACCAAAATTTGTAAGATATCTGAACGGGTTCAAAATTTTGTTATTTAGAGAACTGAAACCGAATCTGATCTGAATCAAAATATTTTGAGTGTCTAAGTATATTCGAACCATATTTATATACTTAAATAAATTAATTAATTATACATTTAATATCTAAAAGCATGTGCAAAATATATAAGATGTTTTTAAGTTTTTCAAAATATTTGGAAATATATACAAATAAAGTACACATTTAATACTTATTAATATCACTAAACACTATTCCAGCCCAAGGTTTAATGCAGAAAAGCCAATGCTGTCACTAAACACTATTCTCACTTGCGGTAGTGACTGGTTTGTCAAGTATTTTGTCAATGTCCACCCTGAAGGTCCAGCCGTTTCGGAAATAATAAACCAATCATCTACCAGAAGTGAAGCTTATTGGCACATATTCTTGGTTTTAGTATAATTGAAATAGTGAAGATGTGCTGGTGCAAACTAAGAGTGTACTTGTGATATATATGCCAACTAATGAAACAAAAGAGCAGATGTTCATTCGCATGGACCATGAAAGAAAAAAGGTATCTTCCGAGTTGCAAATATTATGCAGATCACTGCCTGAATTCACTGGAAGTGTTAATTACAACACTATTGCAGATGCCTGCAAATTATTTGTTGGGAATCTTCCCTACTAAACCAGTAAACCGTGCATGCAATAATTTTCCTCTGAAGGAGATACTGATTGTTAGTCAAGACTCAAGAGTGTGTTACAGTGGTTTCAAACACCTCTGTTATGTTACCTATATGATATTTGTAAACTGTATAATATTTCAATTGCTTTACTTCAGATATATTCTAGATATTATAATTTTCGGGTGAAAAAAAAAACAAATTTAACAACTTTCACGGGCATACACACGGTTGGATCAATGAGTAAGAAGAAATGGTCTACCAAAATCCATATAAATGTTACTGAATTTATATTTAACCATATTCTTTCTTGATAAGCTCCTGAAAGATAACTGATTTTTAAAATGTTATTGATTCAACCCAATATACTAGTCTTTTTTTTTTCAAAAACACAAAAAATATTATACAATTCACACCTTTCTATAATTGCAAATAGTTTCATACAAAGTCATTTTGTTGAGTTAGCTACAGACAGTCAGCAAGAAGTTTCAAAATGGCGACAGCAATCATTAGCTTAATTAGTTGAACTTAGGAAGTTTAAATTATGGACTTAGTAACTTTATAGCAGCGTTATTGCAACGGAACAAACAGTAAGAACAGAGGAAATAAATAAAACACAACTAAGAGAATATACCAAAATCGAACACAATCAGAACAAAAAATATTGAACAATAACCAACCGTGAGTAGTGACCAGACCTGGTAGTGAGAAAACTAGCGTAACCAATATGTTTTCAAGAAATGTGATACTAACTGATTTATAAAACGCATAGATTTATGATGCATTAACCTTAATCAATATTAGATCTTAACCCCCTGACTGGCAGGTTTTTATTTTTGTGATATATATATACACGACTATTAATTAAATCACATGTATTAAAGATAGATAACATTTTATGAGATTAACTAAATCATCAAATCGCAAATTATAAAAAAAAAAACAATTATGAGATATTTTTATAAAACCGACGATTTAAGAATTATATTGAACATAAATTAAATTAAACACTCGCACGATAGTACGGGTCAAATTCTAGTAATTATTAAGAACAAAACTTAGGTTCACCCCCTAAGGTGAACCTCTAAATTCACCTACCAATAGTATTTAGTTATTCTAGATTTGATATCTTTCAAAAAAGGAAACTAAATAATGAACCCATTTAATGAATTAAAATTATGTTTCTAGATAAATAAAAAATAGTAGCAATTATAAAAAACGATTTTTTTTAATATTAATAAATATGTCGGCAATACTAAACCCTAAACCCTAAATACTAAACCCTAAACCCTAAATTTTAAATACTAAACCCTAAACCATTAGAGAAAATCTGAACCCTTGGACAAATCATATACCCTAAAATGTTAATCCTAACCCCTAAGCTCTTAATTCTAAACATAATATGAATTCCTAAATTCTAAACATGAAATCCTAAACTATAAACTCTTCGAAAAATATTAAATTCTAAACTTTTAATCCTAAACCATAAACTATTTTCGAATTTATGATTTAGGGTTTGGTATTAGTGGTCATAATTTAGGGTTTAGGATTTAGAATTTTGTTTATGATTTAGGGTTTGGTTTAAATTTAAAGGTTTACGGAATATGATTTGTCCAAGGGTTCATAATTTTCCTAAGGGTTTAGGGTTTAGTATTTAGAATTTAGGGTTTAGAGTTTAGTATTTGCCGACATATTTATTAATATTAAAAAAAATCTTTTTTTATAATTGCTACTATTTTTTATTTATCTAAAAACATAATTTTAATTCATTAAATGATTTCATTATTTAGTTTCCTTTTTTGAAAGATATCAAATCTAGAATAACTATATCCTATTGGTGGGTGAATTTAGAGGTTTACCTTAGGGGGTGAATCTAAGTTTTGTTCAATTATTAATGTGCTATCAAAGTTTCTAAACACTTTTTTTTTTATTTCTATATATGTTTTTAAGCAAAAGCTTAAAGTACTTCTACTTTATTTAATAAGATAGATGTTAATTCAGGTGATTGTTAAATTGGTTTATGTGAATTTTTACGTATCCCCATTTTAGTAATTTTATTTAAAAAAAAACTAAAAGCCAAAGTAATCTTCTACTTCTATTTTGACTCTTGTATCATTTTCATAATGCATAATTATTTACTCGCAACATGTGGGCCTATTGAGACAAAGCAATGTGAGACCAACTCCATCCATGAGAACCCCTAGTGAAGTTTTAAGAATAAATTAATATATAATTTAGTGATTTGAAAGCTGCAGAATCCCTATTAGTCTAATTAATTTTTTTATCTTCCATTAGTAGAACTTCTATGAGGTTCTTAAATTTTTTTTTAACTTTATTTAAGTAGAATAATTTAAAATAAAAGCTTTTACATTATGTAGATTATCAGTAGAGAAAACAAAAAGCTTTTACATTATGTAGTATGATCATCATCCTCTAGAAGTTCAACCCCTGCAACCAATAACAGTTTAGCATAATCCCAAACAAACTCCCATCAAAGAGAGTAATATAATCGGCTCAACAGAATACATGCTAAGGATTATATGTTCTTTTAAATCACATGACGAGACACTCAGACACATGCGTTAACATTCGCTACAGTGGGGACAAATATTGTCACGATTTGTAACCACCACTCGCATGCATAACCAGAATACATTGACAAAGCTTATCATGCCACATCTCACTCTTTTGTTGTTGTATCACAGCACAATCAGATACAAACCCTGACTCCCTTCACAAATGAAACTCCATCTCACCCCAACTAAAGAAAGCAGACCACTAACTACCAACCTGGAACGAACCGTAACTACCAACCTCCGCCGCTGCTTCAACAGGTGCCACAACCATCTCCGGAGTAATAGTAAAGTAATTAGACCCCATATTCTTCTTCACATTCTTCCTCGACACAGCATCTGGAAAACACACACACACACACACAAAAAAAACCTCAATAACCAAAAACCAAAACTCAAAAAAAAAAAACAAAGTTCGTATCTTTCTTACACGAAACATCACAGTTAGACGCAATCGGCTGATCCGAGTTAGCCAACCAAAGCCTCGCATGCTCCACGCATCATATACGGAACTCTAGCGGAGGAAGATCGGGGAGGTAGCTCCTCTCCAACCAAATTCGATCCGCCGCTCTCATCATCCTCATCCACCGCCACCGCCGCACCTTCCTCTCCCTTCTCGCTTCCGGTTCCAGAGCCGATGGTGGCCTGACGATTCTCCGGCAACCGTGCATCAGCGTCGTTGATCTTGGTGGCTTGGAAAGAGATATCTATGACGATATCGACGAGGAGAGAAAGAGAGAGAAAGAAACCAAAACGATATTCCCTTTTGTTTCCTCAAGCCAATCTCATAACGCCACGTATGGGGTTTTTAATTTTTCTACAGACTCTCCATAGAGGCCCGGTTCTGTTTCTTTTTCTCTTTTTTCATTTATTTTTGGGCCTTTAATTATCCAGAACCCATTACTTTAATCATCTAGAACCCTTTGATGGACTTGCTCTGACCTAGTACCAACAGGTGGGCTACTCAGATTTTCTTTTGAAGAAAACTTTTTCTTTGTTTTTGAGATCGAACAATTAGCATAACATTCTATTTTTACAACAAAAATGTGTGTTGTCTGGCATGAGTCACGCCTTCGACCCGATTAAACAAAATAGGAAAATATACAATAATACACTTTAAAAACTTTTCTGTCTGACAATACATATACAATCAATAAAATCAAGATTCTGATTCTCAATTGTAATATTTTTCTATTGATTCAGTCCGTTAATATATCAATTGACTTTCCACATATACACCGAGAACAAGCCGGCATATGTTCCTATATAAACCAACCAAAAGACATAACACTAATTTCATCAAACACCGTACACTATAAACTAATCCCTATACTAATGGCTACCACCAAACTAGTCATGAAACTCGTCTACATCCTCCTCATCCTATTCCCCTTTACCATATCCACTGCGGTCTCAACGGCCCCAGAAGGTTGAGACAGCGGCGCAGAGAATCCATGCATCGACAAAGCTAAGGCTTTACCACTCAAAATCGTAGCCATTGTTGCCATCCTTACGACAAGCTTGATAGGTGTAATGGCTCCTCTTTTCAGCCGTTACATTTCGTTCCTCCGTCCTGATGGCCACGGTTTCATGATTGTAAAGTGTTTTGCTTCCGGAATCATCCTCGGAACCGGTTTCGTGCACGTGCTGCCTGACTCTTTTGATATGTTATCATCTGAATGTCTTAGTGATGATCCCTGGCATAAGTTTCCTTTTGCGGGATTTGTCGCTATGGTGTCCGGTCTAGCTACTCTAGCCATTGACTCCATTACCACCAGCTTGTATACCGTCAAAAACGTAGATGAACCTGTGCTTGACGTGTATGGCTATGATCGGGAGAAGGCGATTCACATTGTAGGTCACAATCACAGTCACAGTCATGGTGTTGTGCCAGAAACTACTAAAGATGATCCACAACTTCTACGGTACCGGATCATTGCCATGGTTAGTCTATATGTGCAAATAAATCGAGATGGTCAAATTCGACGTAGCGTTTTAAGATTTTTTTATTCCGTAAGACACTTTTCGTCTTATGTTTTACACATTTAGACACTTTTCGCTGGCCAAACACATTATATCTGTTGAATGTCTTTCATACCCCTAATTTTGCCTAGACCAAACTAATCTAACCAGAAAAAATTAACTATGATTATATTCTCTCCTCTCTACTCTCCTCTCTCATCTCTCTTTCAAAACGTAGATCTACTTTTCCTTTCATAAATTCCCAATCCTAATTCTATATCTCTCTCCAATTCTGATTTCGAATCTCCGATCTATTTTTACTTTTCCAAATCCCCTAATTCTAATTTCAAACTCTCTCATTATTCCCAACTCAACTTTTCTCTAGAAAATTTTGTTTTACTCTGTGATTTTTTTGGCTTTCTCGATAATAATATCACAAACATCAGAAATTCATATGTCTTTCTCTCGGTAATTTTTAAGAGCTTGTTTCTTTGACCAAACCAACTACCTCCCAATCTATCTCTGAGCTCGATCCCTTGCACTCACTACAACATAGAAACTTCAAGTTAGCACCAGGTTTGTCTTTAATCCTCAATGTTTTCCTGAAGCCACCATGATAATAAACAAGACTATGAATCCATGGAGTTTCTGTCTAGGAAAAATTCTACAACAAAGTTGGTGACCGAGAAAGTGAGAGAGCAAGATCAACAAAGGCAAAATTTGATTTTTTGCAACAGTGGTCTTTTGCAATTTGGTTATTCCCGCTTTCACCCCAAAATTCTTCAAATGTGTTTTATGGGTTCTCTTGATTTAGCCACAAACTTTCAATTGTATAATTCAGACCCTTTAAAATGCAAATAAACATGTATATATGTATCCGAATTTTCTGTCCATGTCCACACCTCTATCATTCACAGTTTTATCATCCATATCCACATATTTTTATATGGATTATATATAAATATTAAAATAGAAAACATATAAAGAAAATTAAAATATCATAAAGTATATCAATGTGGATATCATAATACATAAAATAAAATAAATACTTTATTATAGTAAAAATTTGTCATATATATCTGAAGAAAATCAAAGCATAAATTTGAAAAATATACTTTTTTTGTCTATGTCCATGAAACACATGTTCAATAAGATGTCCACAACTCATTTTTCAAAAACAATTATACCATCCACATCCATAACTGACTCTTTCAAATTAGACCGTACACAATTTATGCCTATGTAAGTTTGACTACTTACGTCCATTTGAAATATTAAAATAAATATACTTTATCTGGATCTCAAAATATAGAAAAGAATAATTATAATTTATATATATATTGTATATTGATCATATATATATTATAATATAAGATAATAACAAAATAAATATGTTGAAAAATCATAATCTTTAGATCTTGTTTTTCTCTTTAATCAAATGGCCAGAAACAAAGGTCCACATATATGTAAATTCATACTTGCTTGACATCATTCAACGTTAGATCGTAAATCATCCAACGGCTCTTATGTGTCTCCCAAATCAAAGCAAAAACCTTAATATTACATCTAAGGAAACATGTCTCCTCGTGTTTGGTCCCCACACAGCTGTCACAATATTATAGTAGTAAATCTAATTCATCTATTTAAAGCCTTAACCAAAGCAAAAGGGCATATGGGTACAAACACATTAAGAAAAGAAGAAGAAAGTGTTCCTCAAGTGGATGTCTCTTATAGAGTCAAAAAAGAGAAAAATGTGTTTGTTTAAGTAATCATCAACAACTTCTACTGTACCGTATCATTGCCATGGTTAGTGCATATGTGAAAAAAAACTGAGGTGTTCAAATTTGACGTAGCATTTTAATTAAATATATTGATGCGCATATGCATGCAACACTATAAACTAATTTTAAATTTATTGAATAGGTATTGGAGATTGGGATTTTATTTCATTCCGTGGTCACTGGACTATCTCTCGGAGCAACTAATGATGCATGCACCATTAAAGGACTCATCATAGCTCTCTGCTTCCATCACTTGTTCGAAGGTATTGGTCTCGGTGGCTGCATCCTCCAGGTGCACATACATAACATTTACGATGCATGCCACTTATATCAAATTATGAATTAGAAATTTATGTTCATGTGTATATAATGATGTGAAACAGGCAGATTTTACAAACGTGAAGAAGTTCTTGTTGGCATTCTTTTTCGCTGGAACAACACCTTGTGGTATCTTTCTTGGAATCGCATTGTCGAGTATTTATAGAGATAACAGCCCAACGGCGTTGATTACGACAGGACTGTTAAATGCTTGCTCGGCCGGAATGCTCATCTACATGGCCCTTGTCGACCTTCTGGCTACCGAGTTCATGGGATCAATGCTCCAAGGTAGCATCAAATTTCAGATCAAATGCTTCGCGGCGGCTTTGCTCGGCTGCGCCATAATGTCGGTGGTCGCTAAGTGGGCTTAAAAGTAAAAAAAAAACTCTTATCAACATAATTAACACATTATTTTATTTATAATATTCATAGTTACTTGACAGGACTGGTTCTCAAATTGTGAGAAATACAATGTTTCAAAAAAAAGGCTGGCTCTGTTAATTGATTTGCTTTTGTACATTTGGGGTTTCTTCATTTTCATGCAATTTTAATTTTCTATTAATAGTGAGATATTTACATGGCAAAATGGCATTGAAAGAGTTTTAAATAACTTTAGCTTTGAAATTGATTTTGTTTCTTTTCTTGAAATTATTAGGGTTTATATATTGTCAGTGTTAGTTTTTTAATTAAATCAATAGTTTTTTTCCCTATTAATCCCAATTAAGGGCATAAAAACAATTACATCAATAGATTAAGCAAAATCGGCACAATCATTCGATCAATCAACTCGAATTCATCAGACTTTGCAGCCAAGCTGTATGAAACAACTCAGGATCTGACTTCATCTAGTTTCTTGACCGGGATTAATACGGGATTGTCAAGAAATTAGATATGGAAACTATAGTGCCACAGATATCAAAACTTCACGAACTAAAAGCATGATTAACTCAGAGTTCTTAAGGTAAGGTTCTTTGCGAAAGTTAAAAAAAATATTTCTTATATTTAACTATAAAAACTAAAAACCGGTTATTAAATAATGATTTTAAGAATCAGTTCTTAGTTTTTTTTTTAGTTAACAAGTTAAGAAACAGTTTTTTAACTTCCGCTAAGAACTCCACCTTAAGAACTTCGAGTTAATCATGGTCTAATACTCGTTTTAAACTTACACTCTTAAAATAAAACTATAGAATATTTTTGACAAAACTGCAACTTACTGTATAACAGGACTCTTTAATAACAAATTAAAGCTCATAAAATTGAACGTTCATAATTTCTTAAAATAAATTATGACCATATTATATCTGATTGGATAGAATCCGAAATACTGTGTGTAGGAACATATTTATGCTAATCTACTAAATATAATTTGATCATGAGTTGGTTAAACTACATTATGGAACTAATTAAACTACATGTTTGTATTTCATTCCATTTCATAAATTCTAATACGATAATCAAGTAATGGTAAGTGGTAGGAGATCTTTCAACAAAACACAAATCTATCAATTTTGGATTCATCTAGTCGGGAACTAAGTTGATATTTGATTGGTTAAAACTTAAAAGACATGAAGTCATATCTAGACCTCATTTAAGAAAACCGAGGGTAGACTATTCGTAGGTGTCAACCTCCTGAGAATTATATGGATACCTCCAGTTATTAAAAAAGTTCCAGTAATATAGTTTGATTCCATTCTCAATATAATTTGTAACAACGGGAATATTTATAAATTTGAATCTCTAGTGACAAACTGAACCATTTATTTTGTAAGTGTCATTATCTTGGAGTAATTATTTTAAAGACATATTATCCTGGGTCCTAGACTTTTAATATCAAAGACATATATATTAATGAATTTTGAATACCGTGGTGTTGTAGCGAATTCAGCATTACCTTTTGTGAAGTTATACATGCTTATATCAGTTTATTTCGTTGTGATTTAATTATCGTTTGAGTAAGGGTTTATGATTTATGATTTAGACAGAGTTAAAAAATGTTGATTTTTTTCATTTGAATAAGTTATCTACATTTCTACAACTTTCCTTTATCTTAGTTTGCTATTATATTTCTTAACCAGTTTAATAAAATTAAATGAAGTTTGAAATAAGGCCAAATCAAACACTAATATAATGCGCGTAGCACCGGAATACCACTAGTTCTATAATAAAACAAGGGAAGTATTTTAGACATTGGGCAAAGCCCTTTTTTCCATCTAGAAAATATAAATACATGTCTTTCTACGGGTTCATATTTTTTAGTCTTACATGAATTTACAATTCATTCCATGGTCTTAATAAAGAAATATGTTCAAAAATATGTTGAAAGAAAATGATATTTTTCTGATCTATTTGATTGTGATTAGCGACTGTAGTGCATTATTTTATTTTGAAGATACTTAGTTCAAAGTGGAGTAGCATAAGTGACTATGAATATTTATTCAATAAAAGTAGAGTAAAAAATAATGTTTTATTTAGAGAATATATTTATATTTTTGTAGAAAAATTAATTTAGTTGGAATTTACAAATAAAGTAAAGCTGATGTTTTATTTTGAGAACATAATGATACTGTTAAATATCATATTGACAGTATATTTAAGGAATCATTAATATCTTTAATAAATTGCTAAAATTTTAAAATTTTCTAATAACATATTTTGTAAATAAGTTAACTAAAGGTTAGTTATATACTATTATAATTGTATATAATCATTTTTTATAAAAATATTGTTGTGAGTTTCAAAATAAATAATAGATAATATATAGTTGTAGATACAATAATTTAATTTATTATTAATATATGAACTAATAATTAAGAGTTTCTAGATATGTTATATATTTGATTGATTAGTGTAAATAAATATGTCATGTTAAGTATTTAGTAGATGGTTCTAATATGACTATAAAAATAGTGACTCTATTTTAATAGAATTTATATAAAACCACATTTTGAAAAATTTATCCATTAATTAAAGATTGTTAGGGGTTTATCCGCCACAGAGTTTGGCTTTGTTAAAATTTTGGCTTATATCTTGTTTATAGATTCAAGTGTTTGTTTATATTTATTGTGAATTAGTATTATTGTTTTTATTATGAATTTATAGGGAACGTCTCAAAATTGATGTGTTTGCTGAATGGTTAAATATGATATGTGAGATGGTTTGGGAGGGCGAGTGTTTTGTTTTTGTGTAGCCAGATTGGTTATTTAAATTTGTTTTAGCATCATTTGATATGTTTTATAAATTTTTTTTTAAAGAATGATTTGAATATTGATATAAAATGAAGAATATTACAAAAGGACAAAAGATTATGCCTAGAACCAATACCAAAGATCCCACAAGCTGAGTGCTTTCGTTGTTTACTTGTTGTCAAAGTAAATAAACACGGACAAAGACAACGATGTGTAATGCATACCCCCTCAATTCTTTTTTTCTTTTCCATCTATTTACAAACGCAAATGCCAAATATCCTAACTTTTCATAACATATATAGTTAATCAATATGAACAAACGTTGGAGATACTGATGATCCTCTTGGATGATCTATGACCATTACATAGTTTAGTGGCATCTGTAGACAATCTGGAATACATAGCACCAACTCTTCCGCGACCTCACCTATAACATATTATAAACACAATACTATCAATGTCATTGCATAATTATCTCGGACTGAAAGCATATTTGTTGAGAAAATGATTGGGAGAGGTAAATGAAAGGTCAAGTATTATGTAATTGTGTTTTACTTACATTCATGTGCTCGTCCAGGTCTTTATCGTAGCCCACAACATCTGTAAAAGAGAAGGAGACAGATGTATAGATTTTGGTTTCATGATTCTATTCAATTCAAGAACTTGCGTGAAACTCATGCTTATAGAGAAAATTAGATCGTGTTGTTGAGACGTCTAGAATTTGCAGTGGTCGGAGAAACCTATATTTTAGTAAATGAGAAGTTACGTGTTGTTGTATATAGATCCGGGCTCACCTATTGTAAAGCAAACAAAAATCAGTATACAGAACATGAGAAACAAAATCATATTCATATTCCTTAGAAGCTAACTGAGTGGATAAAAGCCCCTAAAGATTTAAACACACAACAGCCCACCATATAAAGTAGGACATGTGGCATTTTTTCCCCTATGGAGAGAAAAAGTCTATTTAATTATATATAGATTTTTCGACTTATAATGGCATTTCGTCAGGTTTGGCTCGTAGTTCTTCGTGCTCATTCAAGAAAACCGGGAAACTAAAAGCGACAAATGTGGTTGCGTGGTAAAGGGATGAAACGCTAATACATTTTAGATTCGATCTATTTTACTGTGCGAGACTAAATCATATTATTCTTGCTATACTAATATGTACTTATGCTCTAAGACTCATTTGTATATCCAGAAAAAAAGATTTATCTGTGAAATACACTTTCTTTTGAAAATTAATCTGAGTTTTTCTATAGATTCGGGATATCTCAGATTAATAAAACAAAAACTAAAAGCGACAAAAAGATAATATAGTATATATCCAAATTTGTATGTCTTCATATAGTTCGGAAGGCAAAAAAAAAGTTATAACCGACGTTGACTTGTAAGGTGGCATGGCATGGCATGCTGAATATTTGGATACATACTCGGCATGGACAGTATTGACTATACAGAATTATGCAAATGATTACATTTTCTTTTACCATGTTGTCATGCTTACTTTCATGACAATCTAACTACTACTCCATACATATATACAGGGGTGGGGAGGTAGTAAAAGGGAAGTGGGGTCAGCTAATTTTTAAAATATATTTGTTTTTGTTTAAGAAAAAAATTATTGATCCCTTAATTGTATTAATTTTGACTCAGCAAAAAAAAATATATAATCTCACTAAAGTAGTTACAAAATATTTTTGTCAGCAAATAGTTACAAAAAAAATAAAAATTAAAGTTATAATTTGTAGTTTTAATGGTTTATAAATTATAGTTTTGAAAAAAAAAATTGACTCCCATATAAAATATTTATGGCTCCGCCACTGCATATATACATGTGATTAATCAACAGTTAAATCTCATTATGAGACGAACAATTGTTTACTCAATAAAGACTCTGCCAAAAAAAACCATCTATATTATTTTTTATGGTTTTTGAATAATTTAAACCTTGGATATTAATAATTTAAATAGAAAAAGGCTTGCATGGTTATCAAATATGTTTGATTAATAACCATAAGTACAACATCTAGCTATAAAAAGAGAAATTAATATTGACCCTAAAAATAAGGAATCAATTTTCATGTCTGGTGGCTATGATGACTAGATTGCAATCATGCACTGACCATGAGCTGATCGTCACGTGTGATTATGTGCTCGTCGCAATCCTATAAAGTATATATAAACCTAATCGAGTCACAATTAGTATGTATCATGCTTAACCAGTTAAACTTAAATACACTACTAAATTACACGTTTCTGAGAGTTGGACTAACTGAAGTAACAGAACTACCTAAAAGACCCTGTGGGTTGACCTCGACCGCTCGGAAAATGGCACGAAAATTGCAGTTATTGGATTCCTGTTTTCCGTCAATGGATGTGATTCATATGACACAATAACTTCTTTTTTTGAGTGATTCCAGACCAACTTTTTATTAGTATTGGATTGTTTATTTGGGTCAGAATATCTTTTCTTTTAAAAATAATCTTGGTTCAGAAGATCAGTTGCAGAGTAATTGGCTATTGCATACCCAAAAGTTATTTTTAAGTGAAAACTAAATTCATGCACATGAACTTATCCTAATTAAACATCCCACCAAAGTTCCATTAAAAACAGTAAAAAAATAATATCTTCCAAAAGATATCTTCCAAAATCTTATATACTAAAAATTCATGTTAATAGATTAAAAATAAGTTCAAATTTTTAAAAAATAGGTATGCGATGAAAAAAATATATCGACAAAATTATAAACTATTTTTATGAAAATGCATGACTTTTAAATAACAATTCTAACACAATTGCTTTGTTATGAAATCAAAACGAAACAAGGTTATTGAATCGTAATCTTAAACCATGCGAGAACGCTTTAGTGGTCTTAAGGGAGGTTTAGCTCCAATACGGATTCGGATTCGAAGCCCAATACGGATTCGAATTCGAATCCCTTTGGTCACATATAAATTAATATTTCGAGATTGTAAAGGATAAGGGACCGACACATGACCAATAATATAAATTGCAAACATGTGACTAGTCTAAACTCACTTCTGGTGGGACCAGAATATCCATGTATAATTCAAAAAAAAGAATAGTAATTTTAAAAACAGAATCGTCAGTATATATATCTCATATATATTAATCCTGGAGCACTACAACATGTTTTGGTAGACAAGTGTTATCACTAAAATGATTCTTAGAATCTTTATAATAATAAGTTGGTCTATATATATATATATATATATATATATTGTAGTTTTAATTAAACTAACTATCAAATTAAAAGCTACATAATTGCCTTAATAAGTTATTATCTTAAATAAAAGCTACGGAATTACCTAATATGATTAACATATATATGACATTAATGATTATGAATCATATTATATATTAATAACGATTTTTGTATCCTTTTTTTAGTTTTATATTATTAAATTAAATTAAACAATCACATTAAGCATGTAATAAAGAAATAGATTTTTTTTATATGTTGTATTTTGAATTTTTTAAAACGACTATAAATTACTAAAAATAGTAAAAAACTCATTGCAACGTGGGGAGATCCATGCATCTTTAGAAACAGCTTTCAACCGGTCTCGAAACCATTTGGTTGGGTTTTTCATCATCGATGAATTCGACTTCCGTGTGTTCTATCGACCACAAACTCTAGGATTACAAGTGAAGGTTTGATTTTTAGATATGTATCTAGAGTAGAACTAATTCTCACAGATGTTTATTTTTTTTTAAATTAACATTTATGTTTCAATGAAAGTCATAGAATAAGTTTGAAAAAAAAACTCATATCAGTGAAACCGAAACGAGAATGAAATCATAATTTTATAGAGGTAGAAAATGAAATCACTTATGGAGAGTCAAGAGTAAAAAAATTGAGAGCAGAAAACCTAACTCATTTTCGTCATTTTGCAACTGATATCGACTATATAATTTCAGTGATTTGCATCAGCCACAAAACTTAATTCTTTTTGTGCATATGAAGTCTTTAAAATAATTAAAATGAGATATAATACGTTAACTATTCAACATTGAGAGACCAATGTTTGTATTTTTCATTTTACAATCGATAAAACTTATAGTGTTACAAAATGTTAAAATCATTTAATAAACAAACATTAGTATAAAAAATTCACACTACTCATGCGCGTAGATTATCATCTAGTAGCTTTGTTTTTTTGATAAAATGTAAATTTTATTTACCAAAAACTGGAACGGTTTAAAACAAAAGCTCGACGGAGCTAAGGAGTTACTAAGAGGCCCAAAAAAAGAGAGAAAAAAAACCTAACAATAACAATAGAAGATATTATCGAGAAGGTCTACTCAAAGGTGAACCATTGAGATAGGAGATTTTTGAATTTGTTATGGTTGAGGCGCGCAAGGATGGAGTTCCTGACGCTCCTGTCGTCAAATAGCTTTGTTATTTATAAGACTAGTTAGCTAATAAATATATCTATAAAGTTATGGTATAGTTAAAGCCACTTTACAAAAAAAAGGTAATGGTATAGTTGTATTGATAAAGAAGTGCTTCGAATGATATATACATTATATATAAACCCCAAATGTCATCTAAATTAAATATTTTGGGAAGCTAATATGTTTCAAGTTCAATCTAACTACCACATGAAACTAGGTTACATTATTCTAGATATCTATATAGATATGAGTTCATGCTTACGGTTCATTTGCATATCTGGAAATCCGTAGACTGTATCTCTATAGTCCCTTCCCTTGGGAGCTAGTTTGTGCCCCTTCATAGTCCGGAGTACCTAGATTAATCAGAAAAAAATATAAATTCAATCTTATTGATTAATTTATTTAGAGTTTCTTGCAAGTGTTTCCTTTCAAATATTGATTAATTTATTTCAATTTTCGTCATCAGTGACAATAAATAGCATGAAAACAATAGGCACACATCCCTATATAACTTGACTCATCCAATAAGTCCAGAGCCCATAAACATTAAACAATCCAAACACACAAAACTCCAAAAGAAAAACAAAAATGGCTACAACTCCAACACTTCTCATGAAAACAATATTCCTCGTACTCATCTTTGTCTCTTTTACAATCTCTCCAGCAACTTCAACGGCGCCAGAAGACTGCGCAAGCGAGTCAGCAAACCCTTGCGTCAACAAGGCCAAAGCCTTGCCTCTCAAAGTCATAGCAATCGCAGCAATCCTAGTCGCAAGCATGATTGGTGTTGGGGCTCCTCTCTTTAGCCGCAACGTACCGTTTCTCCAGCCCGACGGGGACATTTTCACTATCGTTAAGTGTTTCGCCTCAGGGATTATCCTTGGAACCGGTTTTATGCACGTTCTGCCTGATTCTTTCGAGATGTTGTCATCACTATGCCTTCAAGAGAACCCGTGGCACAAGTTTCCCTTCTCCGGGTTTCTCGCTATGTTGTCCGGTCTTATCACTCTAGTCATTGACTCCATGGCTACTAGCCTATACACTAGCAAGCACGCAGCTGGGATCGTACCACATGGCCATGGTCACGGCCCCGGAAATGATGTCACCTTACCAACAAAAGATGGGATTCCGGGAGTGCACAACTCTTGCGATATCGAGTCATTGCTATGGTTGGTACACATGGAAATATTAGGAACGGACGTTGCCATTTTAAATGATATATTAACTGAACTGAAATGTTATGAATATTAGGTATTGGAACTTGGAATCATAGTTCACTCCGTAGTCATTGGACTATCTCTAGGAGCAACAAGTGACATTTGCACTATTAAAGGACTCATCGCAGCTCTTTGCTTTCATCAAATGTTCGAAGGCATGGGTCTTGGTGGTTGCATTCTTCAGGTATATAAAATTATACAAAATAAAACTTTTATCTACATCCAAAATGTTAAAATTTGAAATAGTAAACTTTTTAATGTTTGAGATGTTTTCAGGCTGAGTATACGAACATGAAAAAGTTTGTTATGGCGTTCTTTTTTGCGATAACAACACCATTCGGAATAGCGTTGGGGATCGCTCTTTCGACCGTTTACAGAGATAACAGCCCCAGTGCATTGATCACCGTTGGATTGCTTGATGCATGCTCCGCGGGATTGCTCATCTACATGGCGCTTGTCGACCTTCTAGCGGCGGAGTTTATGGGACCAAAGCTTCAAGGTAGCGTCAAAATGCAGATCAAATGTTTCATTGCGGCTCTTCTAGGGTGCGGTGGCATGTCGGTCATCGCCAAATGGGCTTAACTATAACAATGATGAATTGAAAACTATGAGTCCGGTAAATTTCATTGTCGGACTAAAAACCGTTTTAGATTCAAGTCTCCATTCTGTATCGTTTGAATTTTCATTGTCATGAGTATCTATCGCATTTGTCTCTTAATATATACTAACCTTTGATCCATGCGCAAAAAGTTACCGTATTATGTATTGGTTTTATATAACATATTTATGTGTACCATTTTTATTGTATTTGGATCATCAATATATTATATTTGTTTACAGATCTTCTAAATTAGTATGGTTGTCTAAATAACCCTTATTTTGACATTTTTCGTAATGTAAATATATATTAGTTTGATAATAAATGTTTATTTAAAAAGTGTATTTTTCTCGAAGAATTTGTTGTACGCGAAATTACTTATAACGTGAAAATATGTATAACATATTTATTTGTAATTAATACAAAGTGTTCTTAATATATAAAATTATAGTAACTATTAATAAGAAAGTGATGAATCCGTTGAGGTTGTTACAAAAAATGATGAATCCGTTTGGAATCAATATTTTGGAAAAGTTGGGGCTTAAAATTTTGTTAATGTTAAATCCAATGGCCTGTTTAATTCGTGTTATGGTCCATTTAATAAGATAACTGATTAGCATAGGAAAAAACAAGGTTAGATTGTTTGTAAAAAAAGGTTAAATTAATGTTTCGCTTGATATTGGACGTCTTGAAACTAAAGTTCGAGCTATCAATTGCACAAAAAAAAGTTTGACCTATCAAGCTGGAAAGAAGACAACATCTTTGCCGGAAAAAAACTGGGAGAACACGGTTAGGTATTTTACTTATTGATCTTTAGCATACATTATACACAAGATGTCATCAATGAAGAAGAATGTAAGCACTTTAACGTGAACCCGCCATGAGTTTTTTTTGTAAGTTCAGACTTTTGTGAGAAGATTAGAAGTTGTTGCAAAATACATGTTTAGTGGATCGTTTCTTGTTTTTCTTTTGAGGCAGTAGAGTAGAGGTATATATAGTTGCTTGCAAAAGGTTTGGTTTAATAGGAGAATTTAATAAATTATTTTGTTAGTTATTATTCGAAAAATTTAAAAAGAGAATATACGGTTTTAAATTATATACTAAACATTCTTTTTTATGTTAAATCATCATAAAAATAAAATATTCGGTTTCAAAGATTAGGCAAACATGATTTGCAAGTTCTGATAAGATAAGATAATATGCAGATTTTTTAGTTAATGCATATCCTTTTGTTAGGATGACTGTGTTGAAATAGGAAAATAATTTTTAATGTTATAGAGTTTAGGAATGAACGAATTTATTATTTTGATTTTGCGCAACTAATTGTCATCGATTCCGCTATGATTATGGGGTTAGTGGAATTTTTGAAATGATAAGATACGGGGTTTGATTGACACATTTTAATATATATCCTGACCATGTTACAAACCTGTAATCGTCACAGCAAACATGGAAATCATGTAAATAATGTGCAAGTCAATCGTTGGGATGCTTAAATGATGAGAAGACTTTTTAATATATATATATATATATATATAAAGTAGACTTTTCTCTCTTCTTATGACATGTGGAAGGGGGGTTTGTTGACATGTGTCCCATTTTTTTATCTTTTTACATTTTAATCATTCATTTTTAGATTATTACAATTTGGTTCAACACTTTCTAATTTCTAATTGTGCACTATCAAATCTTTTTCACACTAACCATCATTTTTTGAAGTTTGATAATCCATTTTATTGATTAAAAAAATACAATATGAATAAAAATAAATAAAATAGTTTAAATATAATTTTAGTTTTAATTTAATCATAGATAAAATTAATATTTTTTACAACAATATAACTAAATTATGATCTATGTTCGTCTGGTTCAAAAAACAAAACCGGAGACATAGAATCGACATAAAACATAGCAGAAGAGGAACACCTAACGCCTAACACCAAACCAGAGGCTAAAAAACATAAACTTCACTATTCTATTAGTTTTTATTATTTTATATTATTTTATTTACAAATCATATATTTTTTTATATTGGCCAAATTAAGAAAAATAGCACGATTCATAATCGAAACATAAAATCTTTACAATTATAAAAAAAGAAAAATGTCAAAGACACACTAACTAAGTAAACTAACTTAGCTCACTTTATATATAGATGTTTTGGCCATAACAAGTGGATGTCAAAAAAATAGAAAGAAACTCTGAGACAAAACATTTCTCGAATACAAAGAAACGTGATCAAGGACTAACACAAAGAACCAAGAAAGCGTGCTAGAGAAATATATTCAACAGAAAACAAAAATCGTCACCAACCAAGAAGACAAATACTCAGCACACCATAAAGCACACCCACCAGCGGAAAACCACAAAAATCTAGATAGAAAAGAACGAAATTCCAAGAAATTAACTTCACACACTTATACTAAGAAAAGCAGGGAAAAAATAAATACTATAACCTAAAGTAGGGAGGATGAAAGTTAACCACCAAGAAACCGAAGTCCAAACTTGAGACAAAAAACAACATTATAAATCTACAGAGCATACACGAAAAAAAACACTATCTAAACGTAGAGTCTCAAATTTAGCGAAATAGAGGGCCACTAGAGACATGAGCACTGATGAAAACTGCAACGATATGATAGAACATACATGAAAGGGTATACGAAACGAAATCAGCAAATCGTGGAGCCATCCTCAAACTATGAAAGAGAGCATAGAAGGCATATGATCAAAAATCAGATCTTGAAAACCATACCGAGTAAGAATTATCGACGGTAACCTAACAAAGAAGAATGCAACATTAAAGACGACTAAACTCTGACCAACCACAAAGAGATGCACTTCCTAACATCAACAAAAATCTTAGTAAGAAAAAGAGCAATAAATATTGACCGGAACAACCTATAACGCTGTGAGAAACAACCACACAACATGAAACTAATAAATTTAATATATAACAAATACTAGACAATCTGAGAAAGAACAAACACACAGTTAATATTGACTGGAATATCCTACAACACCATGAAAAACAACCACACAACTGGTAACTTATAAATCTGATTTATATCAAATACCACATAATCTTACACAAAAAAATGTGATGTAGAAGAAGAGCATGGAGGTGAGTCTTTTCCGGTGATGGTGAGAAACACATCATACCGAAAAGGTAAATGAAATATATAGATTACAAGGGCTCAATATCAAAATATGGAAAAAATGCAAAAAACATCTTAAAAGAATAATGCTCAAATAATTGAAAAAAATAAAATACAACTTTTTAATATTACAACTATCAATCTTAGAATCAACAAATGTCTAAATACTTCTCTCTCTTCTTTTGCCAGGAAGGTGGGGTTGCGACAGCTGTCCAGTATTGAAATTTAACATCTAACATTGCTTTTATCTCTCTTTAACTTAAAATTACATGTTGTCTTTATGCCTAATATAAATATTCTAACTACACGTTTTTATGCTAACATAAATACTGTAAAGTAAGATGTGACTCATAACAAAACTAATATAAATGAGGTTTAGTGATCCAAGCCTAGAAGAAGCCCAAAAAATGAACGGCTGGTGAGATAGCTCAAGACCATCATAAGAGATGAAGGTGTTGGAAACAGAAATTATTGCCGTAATCAAAATTTATGTTGCTCACTTCCGAAAACATTCTCCATGTAATCTCCACTTCGTCTTCTTATGAATATCTCATTCTTTATCCATGACTCAACCTATGAGAACATTCTTCTTACAGTCTTCATTTTGTTTTTTTTGAATACCAAAGCCTAAACTTAACCTTAGACATTCACCATATCTCCAAACGTATTGATAGAGGGATTTTTAGTTCTAATTAAATCCTCAAATCCCAAATTTATTATAATACTCTCAGTTTAGATGTGTAAATCAATTATGTTATAGTTTTAGTGTAAACTCACCCCCCCCCCCCCCCGTAGGGCGGACCAACCACTAGTTATTACTAAAACTAATGTGTTTTAATCTAGTGGTATGAATATATAATTATTGAGGAAAACTCAAGGCTATTTTCTATTTGTGCGGCTATTTTCGAGATCTTAACCCGCACTTTCGTGCAGGTGTTTTATTTAATATAATATTTTAAACCATCAG
Organism: Hirschfeldia incana; assembly: GCA_026261945.1. Taxonomy (NCBI): domain Eukaryota; kingdom Viridiplantae; phylum Streptophyta; class Magnoliopsida; order Brassicales; family Brassicaceae; genus Hirschfeldia; species Hirschfeldia incana. Next base: position 854,726 of record JABCMI010000024.1, read on the forward strand.
TTTAATAAAAAAAATCTCTATATTTTGTAATTTTACGATTTAGTTAATTTCATTAAAATATTATATCATTTTAATTCATGCGATTTAGTTAATAGTCGTACAATATTTATATTTAATAATGATCAATATATGAATATTGATTTGATTAGATAAACTTTGAAAATGTAGCCAATTAATTTAAATTTATTATAAATGCAGTGGTTAGATATGTAAATAAGAAAATATAAAAAAGAAATACTTAATTTATGGTAAATGCAATGACTAAATGTGTAAATATAGAAAATACAAAAAATACTACTATCTAAGTTACCAAACAATTTATATTTACACTCCTATCTTTGTTTCCAAACAGTATCTAAGCTACTTCAATTTTAGTAATATAGACTAGATTTTGATCCGCGCTTCGAAAGCGCGGGTAATATTTTTCATTTTATGAAATCTATTTTTTTTGTAATTATTGAATTTATTTATCTTATTAAAACTTTATTTATAACAAATTCGACACATATAATGTCTTTAGTAAACTATGTATTTCTCTGGTTTTATTTTATTCTCTCTCCAATCGACATATTTATTTGGCTTGTTGTTAAAATAAATGATTATAGACTTTGATATCCGCATCTGCGCGGATGTATACTTTGAAAAATATCATGATATTTATTTTTCATGTAATTATTAAGGTTTTGGCAAAATGAATCTAAGGAACAAAACCGATATCAATCCGAAAATATAGTACCAAACCCGAACATAAATTGATTAAATAATCGAATTATTCAAAATTTTGTTAGTTAGAGAATCGAATCGGATCCGAACCGAAGTATTCTTGTACCTCAATTTATCTGAAAATAGATTTATATAGTTACATATATTAATTATTTTCATGTTTAACGTATGTAAAACATCAAGAATGATAATTTTAAATTGGTTTAAAATACTTGAAAATATATATAGATAGTCAAAAATAAATATCTGAAATAGTTAAAATATCACTACAAGAAAACAATTATTTTACGAGGGCTAATTTCCTCGTGAGTTCATCGTAAAAGTGATGTTACGAGGAATTAACGAGGAACTCCGTTTCGTCGTAATTAATTTTTCGTTAAATATATTTCCTCGTCAGTTCCTCGTTAATTAGCTAGGCATATATTTTCTCGTAAAGACGAAGTAAAGATTTCCTCGTAAACACCACGTGACATATCCACGTAAAGACATCGCTGACATTCCTCGTAAAAGCCACGTAGACTATTTATTGTAAATACCACGAAAATACCATGGAAAGTATTCCTCGTAATATCCACGTAATTACCAAGACCTGTTTTCCTCGTTATAACCACGAAAATCTTTCCTCGTGGATTCCACGACCTGTTTTCCTCGTTAAGTCCACGTTAATATTTCACGTAAAAGACTCGTAAGGTAGCTTCGAATTTACGTGATTTTTTATTTTTCTTATTTTAAAAATATATTCAAATAATAATTACTAAAAGTAAATTTATTTTAAAATTATAAATTAAAAAATTAAAAAATCTAAAATTATTTATTTTATTAATATTTATAAATAAATATGTTATAAGTTTTGCATTCATAAAAAAAAAGAACAATAGAAAAAAAACTAAGAAGGCTCGTGCATCGCCTGATAGAATTCATCGCTCCTCCTCGAGACATCTTCCTCGTTATGTGGGGCGGGGGCGGGTGGCTCGCCTGGAACAGGGTTTCGTTCTCGCATGGTCCTCAACAATGCTTCCCATTCCGGATTTGTGGCGGCTATCACGTCCAAAAAGCCATCCACTCCACCCATACGAGCTGTGAACGAAGTTTTCGTCGAGGTCAACTCCGTTCTTGTCGAGGCCAGCTCATTTCTTGTCGAGGCCAGCTCCGTTTTTGTCGAGTCCAACTCGGTACGTAGCTGAGAGACTTCGTCCTCCCGTCTCTGACCATAAGACGATGTCACTCTTGGAACATCGTTGACAGAACCAATCCCCATCGTACGCCCTTTTTTCTTCGGGGCAACCTTTAAAAAACAAAAAAATATATATATATATATATATATATATATATTAAAATTTTAAATTTAAAGTAATAATTTTAATTTTAATTTTAAAAAGATTACCTCCTCGTAAATCTGATCGACTTCAGGAATGGATAAACTGACAGGCAATCCGTCGGGCGACTCCTGGGTGAGCTGGGTCTCACGCTCCGCAACCCGAGCTGCCACCTCGTTGTACATTTGCTCGGACTTTCCATCTAGGAACTGGCCCGCCTTATTCCTGTGGGTGCGGCCGTAAAGTTCGAGAAGAGTGGGCATGCGTCCCAACTCTTTGGCCTATAAACATTGAATAAAATTAGTTTAATTTTTAATTATAAAATTAATAAATTAAAAAATTTAATAACGTACCATTTCCAAACGGATAGCAGCGTGGGGTTTTTGGCCCGTAGAGTGTAGCATTGCCCTACGGCCGTTCTCATCAACTGAGTTACGGGAGTTAGAGCAAGACTGGGCGTCTCTGATGGAGTTTGGATCCTTCCAATAGGCGATGAGGCCATCCCAGACATCCGTGGTGAGCTCAGAGGGTTTGCCGTGCTCATAACCCTTCACGATCCAGTCACCCTTCCAGTTGGAGACCGTGTCCAGCAACCGTGGTTTCACCTTCTCGTAAAACGCTTGCTGCACCTTCTCCGTGACCCCTAAAGACCAATTATATTTTTGCTGCCAAAAAAAATTAAATTAGTAAATAATTTATGAGAATTTAAAATTTTTAAAATTTAAAAATCAGAAAATAACTTACGGCGTACATTTTGAACCACGTCCTTCTGACGTGGATCGGAGTTAGTTTCCAGTTAGGATATGGCAACACGAAGTAACCTTAGTCGGTTACGTCCGTTGCAAGTCGTCCGTCAACCCCAAACCTGAAAAGAACATTAAAAATATAAAATATTTTAACTTAAAATTATTTATACAAGTCTTTTAGAAATATAAAATAATTTAACTTACCACATAGTTCCCTCTGGTCGGTCGGGGTCTATGATCGGTAAGCCTTCTCTGCCTGGCATTGCGAGAATGTCCTCGACAGTGTACTGAGAGTAAGGGGCACTCGGCGGCACCTGCAAATCAGCATGAACTGGATTTGCGGGCATCTGAGGAGGCGGCACATGAGGAGCTGCCATCTGAGGAGGAGGAGCCATCGGAGGAGGTGCCATCGGAGGAGGCGAGACTCTATGTGAATACTGAGTCTCGGGGACAGTCTCCGGCTGACTTCTAGAAGACCGGGACCTGAAACAGATGGCGGGTCTAACCGGCTACCCGGCGGACCGAACATCTGTGCGTAATGAAGAGTGCGCTTATTACCGCAAATACTCTGAAAAAAAAACAAAATTAAAATCAACATTTAAACTAAAATCTATTACTAATTTATATAATTAAATATTCCATTAACCTATCTAAAATATCTAAACTAACCACCTAATCTAAATTCCCTAAACTAACCACCTAATCTAAACTATACTAGGAGAGGAAAGAGAGAGGCTTACCATATTGGAGAGGTAGAGGAGAGGAAATGGAGAGAAATGAGGAGACCTCGCGGTTTCGCGTATATATAAGTTTAGGATTCCTCGCCATTTCCTCGTTAATTAACGAGGAAAGCCCAAGGCCCGTGTTTCTGTTCCTCGCCATTTCCTCGTTAAGTAACGAGGAAAGCCCAAGGCCCTTGTTTTTGAGAGGAGGAAATAGCGAGGCCCGTGTTTTTGTTTACGAGGAAATACCGAGGCCATATCCTAAACTCCTAAAATCTCAAACCCCAAACCTATAATCTCATCTTTCATATCTTCTACTTCATATATTCTCAAACCATCATCTTTCCTCAATCTTCTCTATTTCTAAATTTATTTTTTCCTTTTCAACATTTAGTTTTCCAAATAGAAAATACTTTAGAAACAACTTTTAAAATGTTTATATAAAATTTTGAAAATTTAATTTTTATTTTTTATTGAATTAAAATATAAACCTTATTTTCAAATCTATAAAACTTAACTCTAAAAATATTTTTGTAAGATTATCTAAAATTATAAATATGATAATTTTCTATTGTAAATAAGAGATATTAATATTGTATATTTTGGATAAGATAGAATTTGGAATTAATTTGGATTGGTTTGAAGATATTTTGGTTTAAAGGAAGATGTATTTAGAATATATGATATATTTAGGGTTTAAGGCTAGGGTTTCAGATTTTAGGGATTTGCACATTTCCTCGCCACTTCCTCGCCAAGTGACGTGGTATTAACGAGGAAAGGGGAGAAATGGTTTAGGTTTTAGGGTTTGTATTTAGGGATTTGAAGATTTCCTCGTTAATACCACGTCATGTGGCGAGGAAGTTGCGAGGAAATGTGTTGATTTAGGGATTTGAACATTTCCTCATCAAATCCACGTCATATAGCGAGGAAGTGGCGAGGAAATGAGTTGACGTGGAAATAGCCAGTATACGCTTTAAATACATGGTTGTTTCCATGTATCGTATCCCACACAAAAAAAACAACACATTTCCTCGCCACTTCCTCGCCAAGTGACGTGGCTATAACGAGGAATATTAAAAAAAATTAATATTTCCTCGTGAATTCCACGTAAGATGGCGAGGAAGTGGCGAGGAAAGCTGATTACGTGGAAATAGCGACAAAACTTTTTTCTATATATATGGGTGTTTCCCTTCCTCATATCCCACACAATCACCCAAATCACATAATAAACTTAGAAATTTGGGTTTGAAATTAGAAAGATTTGAAAAAAGAAGTGAAGAAGATATTGGGGTTACATATAATAAAGCCTTGCGGATTCGATTTGCGTAGGTTTTGCCATATTTGACTCCAGTATCTTTCTTCTCTTCTTTTTTTTAGTAAAATGTATAGAAAGTTAAAAGTTTTAGGGTTAATACTTTGAAAAAATAAATATTATCTAAATAGTTTTATTGATTAATTCGAAAAAACAGATACATCAATCAGATACATTGTCATTCTCGTCATCACTAGAAACATCATCATTTTCATTAAACTCGTCATCAACAACTTCGTCCTCGAGGTGTAACTTTTATCACGGCTAACCAATTTATTCCTGATTCTCTCATTCGGGGGTATGGAAGAAAGCTAACTTGGTCTGCTTGTGAAGCTAAGATGAAAGGCTCGAATTTGTCGTACCTGCAAAATAAGAAAAACGTAAATATTAATATATACATGTCATCTACGGCAACAAAATATATACTTATGTACCTTCGTCCACCATTGACATCAACTACACCAAATTTGTTAAACCGGACACCTCTGTCCACGACATGATCAAACCATTCACATTTGAAAAGAACACATTTCAGCTTCAATATTCCTGGGAATTCCACTTCAATAATATCCGTCAAGATACCGTAAAAATCTGTTTCGCCTTTCACACATATTCCATAGTTACTGGTCGCCTGTTGCCTACCATAATCATATGTGTGAAAAGTATAGCCTCGTGTGAAATACATCTGTGATGTGGTGACCTTTACTCGTGGAGCTTGAATTACTTCATGTAACCACTTAGGATAATCTGGATCGTCTTCATAATCAACCTGCAAAATTAAGAGTGTGTTATAGTAAAATGAATGGAAAAATCTGCATATTTAAAAGTTAGAGTAATACCTGAGTCCTCAACCACTTAATAAAGTGTTGATCTTTTCTTTTGTCTACATCACTTGTAGATATACCTGAGAATGTTTCTTCGACTTGAGAAACAAACATGCTATAAAATCAAAAATTTTATGGACATTAATATACTTATATGTATTTAAATTAAACTTATATATGTATTTAGAATTGACAATATATGTTACCTTTCAAAATAACGCATCAAAAGATCATCGCAGTTGAGTAGAATATAGATGTGTGCACTATGAGCGTCTTCTTCACTCGACCACCAAACCATTTTTAATTTTCCACCGAGTCGACCTATCTGGCTAAAGATGTCAGGAACACCGGCAACTGCATATGTTGGTGCGACACCACCATCATCGTATCTTCTTGGAGCTCTTTTTCTAGTACGTACTTTTGACGCAAAGTAATACGATGTGAAGTGAGAAGTTTCTTCTGTCAAGCTTCCCGCAATTATAGAACCTTCAACTTTCGCAAGATTTTTTGCTTTTCCCTTCAAATATTTCATTGCTCGTTCATACTGATACATCCATCCGTAATGTACAGGTCCACGAAGTAATGCCTCATATGGGAGGTGGACAGCTAGGTGTTCCATGACGTAAAAAAATCTAGGTGGAAATATCTTCTCCAAGTTGCACAATAAGATGGGAATGTTCTCCTGTAGCTGTTCGACGACTTCTTCTTTAAGAGTGTGTGTGCTCAGATCCCTGAAAAATGCTCCAATGCCTTGTATATATTCCAAATACAATGAAACACATGTACATTATTAGTCATATATAATAGCAAACTACACCATTTTAAAATAACTCTATTAAAATATATATATATATATATATATATATACCTGCAAGTGCTTCATGTACGTTAGTTGGCAGTAGCTCCGCAAATGCAAATGGAAGTAGTCGTTGCATAAAGACATGAAAATCATGACTCTTCATCCCGGAGAACTTTTGACCTTTTTCAACACATCTTGAGAGATTTGAAACATACCCATCGGGAAACTTCACTTCTGATGCAACCCAGTCGAACAACACCGACTTTTTTTTTTTCTGAAGACAATCGAAATATGGGAACCGGAACTTGTCCATTGCTTTTTTTATGTAACTCACTTCTTGCGCAAATGTCTGGCAAGTCCAACCTCGATTTTATATTGTCTTTTGTCTTCCCTAGGACATTCAATATTGTATTCATGATGTTCTCAAAGAAATTATTCTCTATATGCATCACATCAAGGTTGTGGCGCAGAAGAAGATCCTTCCAATAAGGCAACTCCCAAAATATACTCTTCTTGTGCCAGTTGTGATGAACACCATAAGAATCATGCATATTACCGGGGACATGCCAATTACCACCACGCAGAGCTGTTTTCAATGCTCCATAGTAATCGAGTTGCGCTTCAATTTGTTCTCCAGTTAGATATGGAGGAGGTGTGTCTCTGACAACTCTTTTGTGCTTAAACAATTTCTTGTTTCTTCGGTACGGGTGGTCAGCGGGAAGAAATCGACAGTGACAATCAAACCAACTTGTCTTCCTACCATTTTTTAGTTGAAACGCATCTGTCGAACCATTACAATATGGACAAGCTAATCTACCATGTGTTGTCCATCCAGACAACATCCCATAGGCAGGAAAGTCACTTATGGTCCACAAAAGCATCGCTCGCATTGTAAAATTCATTTCGTTGAGCAGTCATACGTCCTCAATCCCGTAAACTAAAAATCCTTCAACTCTTTTATAAGTGGTTGCAAGAAAACAACCAGAGACCTTTTTGGATGGTTTGGACCAGGTATTAATATGGTCAAGAATATCAACTCCCGTAAATTGCATGTCTCCGGTGGCAGGTTGTATGGCGTAAGAAAGACTGGCCACAATGAATATTGTCTCCCTGACATTCCGAATGGACTAAAACCATCTGTGCATAAACCGAGATACACATTCCGGCTATTGCTAGCGAATTCCGGATATACTTTGTTAAAATGTTTCCAGGCTCTTGCATCTGATGGATGACTCATCTCACCATCCGTCTGAGTATGCTCGGCATGCCATCTCATCTTTCCAGCAGTCTCCTCTGATTGATACAATCTTTTCAATCTATCTGTCATTGGTAGGTACCACATCCTTTTGTACGGTATCCTATTACGTCCCCGTCCTTGCGGCTTGAATCTTGGCTTCTTGCAGAATCAACATTCTTCTAACTTCTCATCAACTCCCCAGTAGATCCTGCAGTTGTCGATGCAAATGTCTATCTTCTCCGAAGGCAACCCAAGACTATAGACCAGCTTCTGAATCTCATAGTAAGAATCAGCAGACTCATTGCCTTCCGGCAAATACTCTTTAAACAAGTCTACCCATTCATTCATGCAACTTTCAGGTAGATTGTGATCCGTTTTTATATTCATCATTCTAGCAGCCAACGATAATTTAGATAGACCTTCTCTACAACCACTGTAAAGTGGTTGATTTGCCGCATTCAACATATCATAAAACTTTTTGGCATCTATGTTAGGTTCCTCATCTTCATCATGAGCTATGAATGCATCAGCTACCATATCATGAACCCTATCACAATCTACCATCTGCTCTTCCTGATGGTTATGTTCGTTAACCAAATGATGATCTACCGGTTCTACCTGAAAGTTGCTATTACTACTATTAGCAGCTTCATTCTGATCATAATTATAACCTTCTCCATGATGAAACCAGATATAGTAATTTGGCGTGAAACCTCTATTTATTAAATGCTTCCAAACATTTTCACGATTTCCTAATTTCGAATTGTTGCATTTTTTACAAGGGCAGAATATCTTACCGCTTTCTTGGGCGAGCGATGTAGAATCTGCTTGATGCATAAAAGTCTCCATCCCCGTAAGGAATTATTTCGTCACTCTCCCGTTACCATCTCTATGCATATACATCCACCTTCGAAACTCATAAATATTCCCGCACCTGGACATAATTTTTTTTTTAACTCTTTTTTTTCTTGTTGGTGTGTCTAAAATGAGGTTAAAACGTTCATATTTATAGATTTTTTGAATCTGGTAGGTGAGATTTAGCGAGGAATTAAGCACGCAAAGATAATTAGGTGAAACAAAAAAAAACGTGTTTCAAAAGGTTCATGGTTAATTCCTCGTCCAAGAAAATCCACGTAACAACGAAGCTATATTTACGTCGACTTTACGACGAAATAATTTTTCCTCGTAACTAAGACGTCATCGTCGTAAAAGCGACGTCAATTTACGTTATCCTTACGTGGAAATACTTTCCACGTTACTTCACGAGGAAATAACGTGGATTCCCTTTTTCCTTGTCACTTCATCGTAAAGACGAAGGTAATTAACGAGGAAATATTTTCCTCGTTAATTTTCCTCGTTAAAACCCAGTTTTCTTGTAGTGTATACTAAAATCACCAAAAATACTTAAAATAATTATTGATTTTTTATCTAAAATTTTAAATCAAGCCAATTGATATGTTAATCTTAGGTATTCTGACCTATATTATTTAAATTTATAGGTAATATATTATTTTATTTATAGATTTGAGAAATTTAAAATATATAGTGATTTAAAACTTTAAAAATAATTTAAATGGGCTATCCAAACCCGAACCAAACCCCTCAAAGATCTGAATCAAACTCAAACAAAAATTTAGAATCATCCTAATAGGACTGAAATTTTTGACCTCGAAAACCCGAAACGCAAACCGATCAGAACCAAACCCGTATGGATGTCCGAAAACCCATCCTTAGTCATTATTATATATCGTATAGTTTCATCAAATATTTAATCATATTTTATACGTACCATCATATAATTAATCATATAATTAATAGCATTTTATATGTATCATCATATAAATAATTACATATATTATATTTTAAAAACTTAATATGAAATATAAAAATCATAATTTGAGTTGGTATTTCAAATTGGCTTTTTTGTATTTTTATTATATATATTAACAATATTTTTTATAATGAACTTAATAACTTAATCCCATTATTTTTTTATTAAGTTAATAACTTAACCCCACTACTTTTTAACTTAAACCCACTACTTTTTTACTTAAGCTCACTACTTTTTAATGACTACAATCAAAGTTTCCAAACACTCCGATTTTGTACTTCTACTTTAATAATATAGACTAGATCTTAACCCGTCCGACTGGACGGGTCTTTTTTTCATGATATGTATACATTTTGAAAAATAAAAAGTTAACGGGTGAAACTTATACTATCTTAGATCAAGATGAGATATTGTTTTATATTTAATAGGTAGATTTTTATGATATGTATATATTATAGTAACTTTGATATTAAGATGAGATATTAAATATTAGTTGCGCATTTGGAATTAATTTATTTGCAGCAAATATCTTTTGTTATTAAGTGATATGTTTAATCTAAAATAAATGTAAACATTAATTTAGTAATTTAATGGATAGATATTTTTGTTTCCAAACATAATTTAATAAGATTGGTATCTTTGTTTTCAAACATAATTTTTAATATAATATTAACATTGTTTCCAAACAACTCTAAAGTGTATTTCAACTTTAATAAGATAGATAGATGTATTGTGATTGGTCCCACGAGTCATATAGTCTTTTTATTCTTGTCTTGATTCTCTTATCTATCCAACCAGAAACAAAAGTTATTAAAATTTTTTATTTCTTAGGTAAATGAGATCAAGCTTAGAATAATTAACAAAAACATAAAAGAAATGATGCAAACAACAAACAATGAGTGATAAATAAATCAATCAAATATTTTACAAAAGTTATCTAAAAATATAAAACAAACAAAAAATTAAATTAGTAAAGGATAAAGATAAAGATCTAACTTGATTTTGGTGAAAATTTTGTCGATAAAAATATAATTTAGTAAAAAATACATAATGTAATCCCAAAAACATATAGACTTCAAGAATAAATAGCAACGCTTTCATAAGAAAAAAAAATCTATTTGCAATATCAAAATTTCACTATCAAATCCCTACCAACATAAATAAAAAAGGAAGAAATCAAATGTTTCTCAAAAAAACATAAGTGAAAAGGAAGAAATCTCGCATATATTTTACGTAGTTACAAACTCAACTTTTGAAAAATTAACGAGAAAAAAGTGGATTTTAACAATCAAAATGATTAATACATAATAAAAATATTTTTTTTCAAAAAGGTTACAATATTTCGTGAATCAAACAGTAATATATATTAGTATATTACCATCATTCAAACATCAACCACACACGTAAATAGAGCAAAATAGCACCACATACCATTTCGATAATTGATGATACAAAAGAAATCAAACAGAATAAAGTAACTATACTGTACAAATATAAATAACTGAATATTCATTCAGAAAACCACAACTCGATTATTATACGATTTAGTCGATCACAACGACTTCAGTTCTAAATATCGTAACACCGTATATAAACAAAAATCACACGTAAATATTAACAAAAATATATCTGACCCTTTAAAAATTGGCAGTATTCTCTTACACCTCTCCAAACTATTTTATATATGTGAGGTATGGACAGCATCGGAAGCTCAGAAAAGGTATTCGTTATCACGGACAATCACTCAGAGAAAAACGAGCACTGTCATTGTCGTGACCACACCAAGAAACACTTTTACCTTCGGCGGCCTTCATCATTCTCCAGATTTCTTTGTCTCGGTTCACGTCAGTGGTGATTAATGATTGTCACACACGTAACTTTGTCTTCGTTTTCGATGGAGAATGAAATCTGTATATTTTTTTACCGCACCCATACACAACACCATTCACGAAGGACACGTGGTGGGGGGGGGGGGTGGAGGGAAGGGGAAGCAAGAGATGCTGTTAGGATAGAGAGACTATAGTTTATAATTTTTGCAACCGCACGTGTTTCTTTCAAACTCCATCTATGTTATTACCCACCTAAACCGGTTTAGTTTTAAACATGAATCACTGAACCCTAACCATACTATGCTCCGGTTTATTCAATTGGTACAACGCCTGTGGTTATTAACCAAACCTAACCAAACCAAAATGAAATGTTTGGTTTTTGGTTTAGGCTAGAATTTTCGGTTTGATTTGGTTTGACTCAATTTTTTTTCAAAAAAAAATATTTCAACCAAACAATACTAATATTAACCAAGATTCAAACAGAACTGACAAAACTAACTCAATTTTAACAGTTTCTTTTTAAATAAATTGTAACCAATTTAAATAAAATTTAATAAAATTCAAAAAGTAGTGGTTAAATTTGGTAGAATTATTTGAAACCAACTAGCCGAAAACTGAACTAAAATTTTCTATTTGAAAGATATGAAGACATCAAATATATTTCAAACCAAACTAACCGAAAGCTGAACTAAAAGGCTTTAAACGGACATATTTGAGTGGGAGGACCATTTAAAGAGTGTGTATCTGTAAAGTAAACTTCAGATCTAAATAAGACTTTGCAACTCTTTAACGGTCTAAAGTATCTCTCTCTCTCTCTCGCTCTATGTGTGCTTCATCGATCGGAAATAAAACTTTATGTACTTCTGAGATGGGGGTGTTAAATCGGTTTCTCGAGAATCTTTGAATTGGAAAAGCTGGGCCAAAATTTTCAAGACATTGGTCAAAATTTTATGTATATAATTTGATTTCCTTATATGATAAAAAATATTCAGTAATATCTAAACCTATTTTTCTTTTAATTAATTTTATTTTGAGAATTTTATCTTTCATTTTTTATATTGAACAAAGTTGTCTTTAAATATTAATTAAAAGTATCACTATATCTTTATCAACTAATTTTTATATTTTTACATATTCATACATAGCATGTTGAAAAGAGTATATATATTAACTAAATATTCAGGATTCTCTAAAATTCATAATATGAAACCATTGGTTGATATCATGATTCTTTAAAATTCATATAATATGAAATCAAATAAATAATAATAATCTTTGGTTTATTAAAAAAGAACAAAAATCTCAAGCATTTTAACCAAACAAACGAAAAATAAATATGAATTTAGAATGGTAGTTATATAATCACATATATATTAAAGGAGAAGCATTTTAAGAAATGTGTTATCACTATAATGGAACGTGATAGTCTCACAAGGATTTAAGAATGAGCATTCACATTTTATATAAATGTTTTCACACTATAATAAATGTGTTCACTCTATGTATTTTATGTTTTGTTTATAATATAAAACTCACATTTAAGGTTCCCAAAAATATGAATTTAAAATTAATTCTACAATAGGATATTAAGACATAAAAACAACAACCAAAAACCAACTAATATCCAAATTAGGGTTGATCAATATGCTAAATTCGAACAGTACCGAACCGAACATAAATAGATAATATGATTTTGTTTTGGCATATACCATACAAACCGAACGAATGTGCTTTTATAAAAACTGTAAGATTTGTATATGATTTGGTTTATATCCGATTAAACTGAACAAAACCGATCAAAAGTAGAAACATGTAAATATATATATATATATATATATATATATATATATATATATATATATATATATATATATATATATATATATATATATATATATATATATATATATATATATATATATATATATATATATATATATATATATATATATATATATATATATAGAACGGCGCATGAATATCTATTTGTTATATAAGTTGAACTATAATTATAATTTGTAAATCACTTGAACTATAATTAACTAACAATTACTACAACTTAGGCTTCTTATTTTCTTAATCTTCTTTTTTGATATTTTTTCTTTATTTTAACATTGACTAAATTGAGGTAAAGATTATAAAACAATTAGTTGAAATTATTTTCAACTTTTGTTTATCTTTAAACAAGCAGAGTTGTGTTCAATCGAAGACATATTAGTTTGATGAACACTAAATATGGAAGAATATAAAATGATTTTTTGCTTATATTTTGTTTTTTTTTTTCAAAATTTAAAGCTTTGATATTAATTTTAGATTTGTATATTTTATTAGATGATAGAAGTATTTTTTTATTCTTTTATTTAAATATATAATATTTTTTTAACAAATGACTTTTTACAACATGACCCTAAAATTCATATAATATATAGTATGATCTCAAACTAAATAATTATGTTTTTAGTATAAAATCGAATAAAAAGAAAATCAACAGTATATAAAACGAATCGAACTGAAATAAATATGCATTTAGAATAGTAATTATATTTTTACTAACCGAAATATCGAACCAAACCAACACAATATCCGGATTGAACATTCCTAATCGAAATAAAATCGAACTATTCTTTCATTCTCCAAAACATTATGAAAATAACAACTTCATTCTGTGCAAGGCGCGAATCTTATCCTAGTATTTAATTAAATTAAAATCCTTTTACTAGTATGATATGTAACTATGTTGATTAGGTAGGGATTTTCCGAAAAAGGTAAAGAGTCTTGAACAAACATAAGAGATATCTAAAAGAGGCGAGGGCAAAATTTGATACACTTTGTTTTATGATTTGCTGGTGTATTTTTGTTTTGTATATTTTTATGTTTGGTAGAAATTATTCTTCATCATAAACTTGTTACTTAAGCTTGTTTGTTGTACTAATCTAAACTTAATCAAGAAACGGTTAACAAATCATTTCGTCATCTTCTTCCTCATTCCTTGAAGTTGCCAAACAGATGACAATCAATCAGGCAGAAGAAGAAGAAGAAATGCGTTAAGTACTTCGTGGTAAATCATCATCATCTTTTCTTTGCTCTTCCAAGTTCTTTGTGTTTATTGTCAGCTAATTGATGATGCTTTCACTGACTCTGCTTTCAAAGGAAACCTAGCAGCCGTTTGCTTCCTCAACGACGACGAGAAACGGAGACTCCATTTACTTGTTAGGTGGTTCTTCTAAGTGGACATGCAACTTTGGCATTTGCTTGGTTGATTCAGACGAGACAATCTCGAGTTTGTGACAAGGCCAGGGGTTTTACAGCCAAGCGAGTCCCAGAGCTCAATGATGATGATGGTGAAGTGATAGGAGGATCCTTTTTGATCAAGTTGAACTTCCCTGTGGTTCCAACTTTTGATATCAATCTCAGTGATGCATGCTCCTCCATGATCACCAAGGCCTTGAGTGGAGCTACCATTCTTGATATTAAAGCTAATACGACCTACAACATCCTTTGTCTCTAGGATGTTTATTCTTATTATATGTTTGCTTGAGGAAGTGCACATTGTGCATTGGCACATTATTGGAGCCTCAAGATGAACAAGTGTGACTTCTTAGCCCACCAAGTGATCTCTCTACTCTGTTATTTCATTTTTCAAGTACTGTCATGAGATTCATTTAGAGAAGGAGAAGCAGAGGGTTCTCCTGAGAGGCAAAGCCGTTACTGTAATGGAAGGCCATGTCTTGGTCTAATCTGAGATGATGTTTTGTTGCATGTTGTTCACTCAGATCTATCTATGCCATCACTGTAATGGAAGATCATATGCATTGCTACAAAACAAGCTTCTACAATTAATGAATAAAGACAGAAAACCACTGAGCATGGGTTCATTTTGCATCAATTCTTTTTTAGTGTGTGTGGGGCTAGCTAGTGTCGCCATTACAATTATTTTCTTGGGACATTTCTTTGTTGTTGTAAGTAAATCAGATCTTGTCTGATTTTGATAGAACAAAATACCGGTTTTAATTTCTATCACTGAGATTTCAAAAACTCGTCTAAATATTCATTTTGATCAAAATAAGCCATAGAAGTGCACACAGGGCCGGCTTAAGATGAACTAGGACCCTTGGGCAAAACATTTTTAAATGTCCTATAGTAAGTTATTTTCTCAACGTTGGTAAAATAAAAAAAAATTCTTTTAACATTTTCACATGATCATCAAACATGCACATCCCTTATTTGATATTTCAGTTAAACTTTTTCTGCAATAATGTGTTTTAATGCAGCCCAAATCTAGATCATATATGCTAACGAAAATAATTAGGGCCCCTAATATTGTTGGATTTGGAGTGGACCCAGGGCGGTCGCCCCCCTCGCCCTGCATGCTAAGCCGGCACTGAGTGCACATTGTGTATCACTCAGAGAAAGAGCGTATGAATCTATCTGAATGCTACTCAACCGTAAACAATCCTAATAACTTTGCATTTTCTTTGAGTTTCGAGAAAAATCTTTTAGGGTCCAGATGAGTAACAACTCTCCAGTGCTACGTCTTTGTCTTGACAGAGACGACCCAATCACAGCCTTATTATTAGACACAACGTGGAACACGACGTTATCTCTACAGTTGTGTGTTTGCTGAATATAAATCCAAGTTGAAAAATGCAGATTTCAAAACAGAAGAAGAGGCGTATTATATAGTCATATGATCATGAAGAAGCCTCTAAACTTTTACATGGTAACTGCTTTTTTTCTGACAATGTACTTGTTGTAACTTCATTTCCTACTTCTTTGCTCTAGACTTGTCTGAGTGTTGCTGATATTACAGGTTGATGCATTCACTGACTCAGCCTTCAAGGGAAACCCAGCGGTAGTGTGCATTCTTGATGGAAAGAATGAGAGAGACGACTCTTGGCTCCAGTCTCTTGCCGCTGAGTTTAACATTCCCTTGACTTGTTTTGTTATTTCCATCACTGCCTCTCATTCACAACATGACTTCTAGCTCCGGTGGTTTACTCCAACCACAGAGGTTTGTGAACCATTCCATAACTCTTTTGTTTGTATGAGTATCATCCAAGAACTTGATTCTTTCAACCGCAGGTGGATCTCTGTGCTCATGCGACCTTAGCATCTGCACACACTCTCTTCTCAAACGGTTTTGTTGGTTCAGACACAGTTGAGTTTCTCACCCGGTCGGGGACACTAACCGCTAAAAAGGTTTCAGAAACTCTCAAGTTCTTTGGCTTCCAAGAGACAGGATCTTTCTTGATCGAATTGGATTTTCCTGTGATTCCTACTCGTCATTACAACTCCAGTGATAAGCTCATCATGTTTTCCAAAGCCTTGAATAGATCTACCATTGTTGATATCCGAGGAACCACAGCTGATAAAATCATCATCTCCAAAGCCTTCAACGGAGCTTCCAAAGCATCTTCAACTGATAAAATCATTGTAAGCACTTTCAATCTATCTGTTTTTTCTTTTTTTTTATGTGTGCTCTCATATCATATCCATCTGATTTTCAGGTTGCGCTTCAAACTTGGGAATCTGTCACTGAACTGCAGCCAAGAATGGATGATATATTGAAGTGCCCTGGAAAAATCATAATTGTTACAGCTGCTCCTCCTCAAGAATCTGTATATATTTTTGTAGTAGGATCTTTGCCCCCAAGTTAGGAGTCGATGAGGTTGATTTAACAATGCAGCCTGCATTTTTTTATTTTAAAGCAGTAGTGATCAACCTTGCTCGTCTTACCTCTTTTGCTTGGTTTCAGGATGCCGTCTGTGGAAGTGCACATTGTGCATTAGCACATTACTGGAGCCTTAAGATGAACAAAACTGACTTTGTTGCTTACGCGGTAACTCCTCTATCCTCTATCTACAAAAAGGTTTTTCAGCATTTTCATTAGGAAAATTTGGCTTTCTAGGCTTCGCGTAGGAGTGGAACAGTGAAGGTGCATTATGATGAGGAGAAGCAGAGAGTCTTGCTTACTGGCAAAGCTGTGACAGTTGAAAGGCTATGTCTTAGTTTAATCCTGACATGGGGGAAGCAAAAGTCTATCAAGTTTTGAATAAAACGATGTATTGATCATCTTCTACATGGGAGTGTAATCTAGCTCTTTTTGGATTGATGAACTAATTATCTCTGTTCCTCTGTTCCTCATTAGTCAACAATCCTAATAAAACAGCATTTTCTCCATAAAGAGCTTTAGTTGCTAGTAGTGGTTAATCACACCAGTCTTGTGCATCTATCAGCTTATGAATGTTTAACTATATCACTGCTAATTAAACAAAAAAAACTTGAATGTCAGTTACCGCGTAGGCTACAAAATCACATTTGTTCATCTTGAGTGAGAAATGGTGGTGGAGATTTCAGTCACACGCATTAGACTCGTTAGTCTTATAAGCTCCTTAGTCTCTTCATCCATCTCCACATTGTCCTTTGCCATCCGCTCTTCAACTATGAGTGGCATTTCACCGGCTTTCGCGTAGGTACGCAACAAAGAATTGTAGAGCTTAGTATTCACATGACCAACCTTTTGAAGTATACTCATAAGCTTCTCTGCTCCTTTAACATCTCCCTGTTCCTCGAGTTCCTCCCACACTGCTTTAAGCAACCTCACATTCACAGTCCATTTCTTCACAGCACCAACGGCTTTCCCGAAACAATCCAACACTTTCTCCAAGTCTTTACGCTTCAAGTACCCCCACGTGAGAATCTCCCACGTGGAATAGCTAGGCTTGATCCCTTTCTCCACCATCCGCTCGTAAAACTTCTCTCCCAGGTGACTCTCCTCCTCTCTGTTCATGTACTCCGCAAGGATTAGATTCGGGATCCTAGCGTCTCTCGTCCCGGAAACAGACTCCCATTCATCGTACAAATCCTTGGCTTCCTCGAACTCTCCGAGCTTCAACACCGCAGAGATCACGCTGAGATACTCCGCATCGTTCATCTTCTTGAAAAGTGACTTAATCTTCTTCCATGTCGAGTCAACTCCATCTTTATCCCCCAAGTTCCCGTGCAGACTTATCAAAGACGCGTAACCGACTCTGTTTTTCCTAGATACCAACTTCTCCATCTCCTTCAAAGCGAGCTTCGCCTTCTCGATATCACCACTCTTCGCGTAAAGATTCGTCAGCACGCTGTAACTCACCCAGTCCGGACTCAAGTTCGCCTCCTTCACCTTTAAATAAACTCTCTCCGCACCTTCCACGTCACTCCCCGAGGCGAAAGCAGTCATCCAGAGATTATACGTGACAATATCAGGCGATGTTTTCGCCTTCAGCTCCTTGATCATCCCAGGGACCTTCTCGAACTCCCCTTTCGAGATGTACATGGACAGCATGTGATTGTAAGGTAAACAAGACTTCAAGAAACCACATTCGGACATCTTCTTGAACAAGGCCTCGGCTTTGTCGCAGAGCTTGTTCTGCACGTAGCTATGGAGAAGAGACGTGCAAGCGGCGTGGTCTCGCATTCGATCCGGCATGTCTTCGAAGAACTTCTCAGCGCTGTTCAGGCCACGGATCTTGGAGATCAAATCCAAATGTACAGCGTAGTCACCAGGTTGCAGCTTTATATCTTCCTGCAGAACCATCCACTCACATATCTGCACATAGGAGAACACTACAACAGTTAACCACAATGAAACTCAATTATCAAAATATAACTAACTCAAAATCAATCAACTTTTCAGATAATCAATTCATCACATAACATTTCTATCATCCACTTATATAGAAGATAATAGTTTTTAATCGAGAAATCAGGAAACCTCGAGAGCGTGTTTGTATCGTTTGATCTTACGAAGCTCCCTGACGATGCGATTAAGCTCGTACTTGCGAACGGAATGGCCTTCTTCTTTCCATTTGCGGATAGTGACGACGGCGCTGCGTTTGGTATAGGTAAGGCTTAACAGCCTCCCTCCTAGAGTGTCTCTCCCTCCTCCTCCTCCTCCTCTGGCTTCTTTTCTGTCTCCTGTCTTGACCAGAGCTCCAATCGGCGTCGTGTTCACCGTCGCGGCGGAGAAAAGGCGGCAAAGGGAGGCTAGGGTTGGCCGAGTACGGCGGAGAAAAACGTTTACATTCATGTGCGTTAGTTTCGATTTAACCGTTGAATCAGTGAAGTAGGAGCCTAAGATTACAAAAACGTGTTGCTAAACCGAAAAACTTCGAACAGAATTTGTACTTATTTTCATTTTAATGTTTTAACCAGCCAAAAAAAGGATAATTAATTGAAAAATCGTGTTTTGAGGTACATGGACGGTGGCTAGGGTTGTAGAGAATTTTAGAAAAGAGATGAGGGTAGACATGTAATTATCATTTGATGAATTAAATGATTTTTTTTTTAACAACATATTAAAAATGCAAAATGGGGGTTCAAATCCGGACCAAGTTGTATTTTCTTTAATACTAGATATATTATGTTATTACATATTCGAAAAAAATAATTTTAAAACCGACAATTATATCTGTCCTATGGAGATTCACGTCTGATTGCATCGCTTGAACCGCCTTTCAGATTCACCTTTGACGATACTCTTTGCACTATGTCACAAACCTCTATAGTAAGATATTCTTCATTAATTCTGTTTTGGTTGAAATTAAAACTCAGACCTTTTGATGTAAAAACATTAATGAATTATTGATCAAACCAATGAACCAAGTAAGCTTCCACACCAAGCTGTCATCTATTCACTTTTCTAACAACTAGACAACTGAACATATTAACATATGATACCAAATCAAATATATATTTGTAATATGTACCCTGATTGATCCATGATTACCTTCGAGTTTTTGGTAACTCGTTAGGTCCGATTATGCCGTCCGACTGACACTTGGTGTAGTTCCGAATAGGTAATAAGATGTGAGAAAACTTGAAGTCATGGGTGCTTGCTATATTATATGAGAAGGCAAAATTAATACTAATTTTTATTAAGTCTAAAATCGGTATATAGTATAATTTTAGTTTTTTATTAGTCCAATGGTCAAAATACAATGCACATGAGTCCAATTACATTTAAAAATAAAGAATATTAATCAGCCCAAATTTTTTGATTAATATGTACTTTTCTTTTTCGAACTAACCCAAGAAAAAAATGTAACTAAACAATTATACAAATATTGAGTATTGCAATATCATTTGCTATTTTTGACCTTAATGAAAAAATTACCATCAGCTAAAAAGGAATTTGAATAGTATATATATATATGTATATGTGTATGTATATATATATATATATATATATATATTGTTTCCCAATCAAGTGGTCTGAGGAAATATTTCAGAATCTAGGTTGATATGCAATACATAAATCAGCAAATCTACTATTCAATCTTGATAACTCCTATAAAAAAAATCTTGATAACTCTTTTAGTTATGTTGAAAAACTAAGCAATTATCCTGAATCTTTAATAACAGAGAAAGTAATTGAGTAGCAAACATTCTTGGCAAATTCATTAGATATGTTGATACACACAAAAAAACAATTGTACAATACATCATAATAAGTATAATATCAATACCATTAAAACAGAAGACCCTTTTTTGAGGTGACCTTCAAGTTTCAAAGTATTTACAAGCAAATGCCACTGCATTTTTTTAAGCTATGATTTACATTTAATCGATTTGAATTATTTTCTCTTAATTTCTATTAATTCGTTGCTTTAGTATTGTTATTTTTTTTTTAACAAATACCAATCCTTCTATCACGGAAACAATTGTTAGTTAGTTTAGAATTTTTTTTTAAATAAAATTATTTCTATCAAATAATTTTTAACACGAATATGAATATTTTAAATACAAAATAGTTTTTTAATACCAATCCTTTTACATTTTGTACTTCAGTAATGTCTGTTACAATTTTTTAAAAAATTCCTATAATCATATAGCAATCACATTTTATAATCGCTTTTAATAATAAGCTCATATTGCCAATATTAATTATGCTCGACTGAAAGTTTTAGTATGCACGTAAATTATGAATATTTAAATTCAGATAATACTATATTCATGTAGTTTTAATAGTATTGATTTTTACACCCGATTTTTTAAATTATTAAACCTTTTCTTATAATTTTATAATTTATATACAGAACTCATAATTAAAGAAAATATCATGTATAAACAATTAAAGGATATCTCAATTGAAAATGGTAATCAACAACAATATTACAATCCAAACAATAATCTGGTATAATATCTTAACTGGTTTAATATATATATACTATTTATATAAACAAATAATAGATTGATGCAATTTATAAATTCTAAAATCGTTTGAATGCATAGAATATTCCAAGGTTTATCCACTATTAATGCTATTTATATAATTATTAACGATATACTAATATTAATTTTATTAATAAACAAAAACAGTAATATAAAATCTAAACAACCTCATATAATATTCCAAAATATAATCTTTTTTGTACCTATCGTATTTAACAAATTCTACATCAGGTCGTTCAATATATATATATATTTCACGCCTCATTTCGAAGTCACCCACTCAAATACACATCTCTATTGCTCAAAATTTTAAATCCTTTAAATTGTTATGGAATCCATGCTCAAGTTAAGCAATTTAAGTGAGGTTAAACCTTACAAATCGGCATGGAGCGTTGCAGTGAAAGTCCTTCATACATGGGTATCATTCAGTCACCAGTTTGGTGCATCGCTTGAGTTGGTTTTAGCCGACAAACATGTAACAAACACAACTCTCTTTATTTGATTTTGATATGTTTAATATATTATCTAATTTTTCATATTTTAAACAATTGTTTCAGAGTGTCAAAATCCATGCCATTTGCAAGCAACCTCTTATGCAAAAATTCGAGAATCAGATTGTGTTGGTGAATGGAAAGTTATTACCAATTTTTCATTGCGTCCAGCTTGTGGTACCAATCGACCCACCAACAATCTGTTCAGAATGGAGTTCATGAACCACACTTTGGTAACAAACTATAATTTCCAAAACGGGGATGACATGTTCCTAGATCTCCATACATTTGGCACCATTCTAAATGGTTCACATGACATTCGTTTTCTTATTGGTAAGGATTATTTGTATATTGAGTGTATTCGATTTTCTATCTATATCCAAAGCTATATTTCACTAATATCAATCCACAACAGATGTGATTGGAGTAATCTCTGACTTTGGAGGTCACGATATTGGTCAAGCTGGAAGGAAAGAAGTCTCCAAGTTGGAGTTCACTCTTGAAGATATCAAGTAAGATTTTTAAATATATTTTATAATATTTATTTTTTACTATTTTTTTTTAACTTTGTATTATTATAACAGCAACAATCGCCTTCAGTACTGCTTATCTGGTAGATTAGCTGATCTTATGATTGAGGAGGTCAAACCCAAAAATGGAGATGTTTGTTTAATCAGATTTGGTAAAATCGGCAAATACAATGGTATGATCATTTATAATATTTTTCAACGTTTTATATACATGTAAAATTTAGTAAAAATAATATCTTATTTTTTTCAGATGAATGGAGAGTGTCCAATGCTTTTCATTGTACCGAAAAATTCATAAATCCAAATATCAAGGAGGCTCAATCCCTTAAACAAAAGCTAGTGTCAATATTTTTTATTGTGATATAAAACACACGTTTTATATTCTTAACTATTATAAATATTACCGGATTTAACCATTTGAATTATGTTGTTTTTAAATTTGTTAGGATTTGTGTTGATAACACTACAATTGAAAAGGAGAGACAGAACATTGAGAAGATTCCAAACCATGAAAAGCGCCTGAGATGGTCGCAATTTCCTTTTGTATCCATTCAAGAGATGAAGCGATCTAATCAGGTATGTTTCTCTTCACCAAATTTCAATGATTTTGTGATATTCTGATTTTAATACATTTTATGTTTTTGTAGGCTGGTTGCAGAGTAGTTTGTTCGGTTTATGCAGTTGATAATTCGGATGGATGGTGGTATTGTGCTTGTGATGTCTGCGAGAATAAGGTTTCCAAACCCCTTATTGTATTTGCTGAAACAGATGTTGCAATTTGGTGGTGTGATTTTTGTCAGCTTAATGTTACTAATGTTTCACCAAGGTTGTTCTTTAAATTATAATCTTATATTACTTACAAATAATTATTATCTCTTCTAATGTTTTTAATTTTTTTTTCTACTATATATACAGGTACAAGCTTGATTTGCTTGTGCAAGATCAAACTGGTGAATCCAAATTCACACTTTTAGACTCAGTTGCTAAAAGTGTTCTGAACAAATCTGCATCCAAAATCGTGGATGTCTCCATTGACAAGGTAATATTATATTTTTCATCTTAACATATAAACCTACAAAATATTTTTTGGATTCGATATCTATTAAATTTTTTTTTTTGTATTTCACAGATTGACGACCAAGATATGTTACCAGCTGAGATTGTTGATATGGTTGGGAAATCTTATGGATTTGGAATTTTATTTGATGAAAACAACAACTTCCATGCAACTACAGCATTCAATGCAAAGAAAGTTTGGGGTCTCCATGATGCTATATGGAAAACAACAAAGTGGCTGCACAAGAGCTCTGTTTGTTCAAGGAAGAAGCAGTGCACGGGTGTGAAGAGGGTTGATAAAAGTGGCTGAGTTCTATCCAAGTTCCATGTTTTTTAGTTTAGTTTTGGTTTTATGTTTTACATTTGGAATATTTTGGAGTTTTATTGGTTTTTAAATTTTTGCAGATTATCTATCTTTTGTTTGGATTTTATTCAATTAATTTAATGAATTTATTTTTTATTTTTTTTATAAATCTTTTTTTATCATCGGAGCTGAAATAATCCCATTAAAAACAAATATATCAATTTTAAACATGTTTAATATATATCATTTAAAAAATCAATCAGTTAATAATCCTAATAAATTTCATTCCTTATCAAATTTCTAATAAGGTATACCCGCCCAAATATTATTTTAAAATACAAGTTATAAAATATAAAATGTTAAATAGAAATAATTTGTAATTTCTAAATATTTTGATATTAAATCTCGAAAGTTCTTTTTAAACATAGAATATTCAAATAGCATTATAAATTATCATAACAGAAAACCAAACCGTTATATTGACTATAATATCTAATGATATATTTAAAAATATATTTAAACGATTTACCATCATAAATAATATCACATCGGATTTACAACTATCCCAACAGAAAACAAACTAATATATCACTATAATATATATCCATATATCAGAAGGGATATTCTATATTATTATCATACGGGATATACCTTTTGGATATAGATGTTTTTTTTTTATAATTTTTTATACATCTTATTAGTTACAACTAAGGGATATACGCCATGATTTCAGTTTCAACCTAAAACCTCAACCTGAAAATCAAAACAAATTAATACATATCGAATCCCAAAAATATATCAATTTATAACATGTTTAAAATATATCATTAAAAAAAATCAATCAGTTAATAATCCTAATAATTTTCATTGCTTATCAAATTTCTAATAATGTAAACCTGCCCAAATATTGTTTTAATTACCTTTTTTTGAAATCGAATGTTCCTGAAGTGAACATCATCTCTTATATACTAAAACGCAAGTCGCTTCACCAATCAAATGTTGCCACATAATTTATATTTAAAAATCAATTAAAATAAATAATGCCTAGAGAAAAAACTGTAACAACAGTTTGTAGAATTTCCACGAACCCTAACGCACAACCACGATCTTCCGATCCTCTTAATAGGCAAATGACAACGACACTCGCGAATGTATGCACTCCTTCAGTCTCAATACCCTATCCAAGTAAAGATAGGAAACTTCCTCGGCTCCCGTTGGAGAAGTACGAGGGTAAACGCTTCGTTAACTGGTCTTCTCATTGGAATCTTGAAGGGTTCTGATAATGGAGTCTGGACAAGTCAACAAGGAGAATCCATAGATTCAGATTTGAGAGGGAGGACTGATGATTTAAAGCAACAAGCTAAACAAAGAAGAATCCACGGACTCACATGTTATCTCTTCAACCTTTCGTGTGACACTATATTGTTGTTTTTTTTGTTTCTTTAAAAAAATAACTACTTTTATTTTTGTTTTTAACTATTTCATCTTTAATTTCAGGAAGTGTTTATTGCTGTGAGAGAAGATCCAAAGTGATTTTTTTCGACTCTGAACTTTCAATGTGCAATTGATAGGTAAACACAATCTTTGTAGACATTCAGTGTTGTTGAGTCAACTTTGTGGACATTCATTGTTTTAAGATTGCCTAAAAAGGTTTGAGAAAGAGTGGACATGGTGGATCTAAATTTGCTGGAGATTCAACCAGTGTAAAGAGACTTATGGTAAGATCAAGATAAAAAAAATTGAAAGGAAGAAGAAAGATCCTGTTTTTTTAAAAAAAGGAGAAGAAAGGAGGAAGAAGATAAAAGGCAAACGCAGACGTGGGATGATAGGATGACCAAATTTTGATAAAAGGTAAATCACCAACAAAAGGATCAAAGTGTTTAATTGTTTTACTATAGTAGAAAAAACGTAGATTGGAAACACCCTTGACATACTATAGTGAGTTGTACTTTGACTTTGTTACTAAATAAGCCATATATGCAGGTTAATAATTAAGAAAAACTTCAGTTAAACAAGAGAATGAAGTAAAACGTAAAAGCTTGATCAAGTTAATATTTGTATCCAGTGGCTAATAAGATCAATATAATTTTTATAACTATTCTAATTTAAATTCATTTGCCGTGGAGTTTAAGTATGTTAATCGTTTGTTTATGTACATTCAATACCTTATGATAAATCAGAGTTCATTTTACATGTAATTTTAGTTATATATAGATATAACAAAAACACATGTCCGTGCGAAGCACGGGATAAATACTAGTATATTTTAAAACACAAGTTATAAAATATTAAATGTTAAATAGAAATAATTTATAATTTCTAAATATTTTGATATTAAATCTCGAAAATTCTTTTAAAACAGATAATATTTAAATAGCATTATAAATTATCATAACAGAAACCAAAAAGTTTTATTGACTATAATATCTAATGATATATTTAAAAATATCCCATCGGATTTACAACTATCCCAACAGAAAACAAACTAATATATCACTATAATATCTATCCATATATCATATTGGATATTCTATATTATTAGCATATGGGATATACCTTTTGGATATAGATGATTTATTTTAGAAATTTTTTATATACCTTATTAGTTACAACTAAGGGATATACGCCATGATTAATAATCAACGTAAAACCTCAACCAGAAAATCAAAACAAATTTATAACCTACTTCACATGTTTTGAATATTTTTGTTAAAAAAATTAAAACTCAAACAAAGATTTCTTTTGAGAATTAAATCGTGTATTATCTTAACAGATTGAACACTATTAAAATTTAACATCTAACTATATATATGGCCATATTCCTCTTCAAACAAACACATCTCTCTTTAGTTACAAACATATTTTGACATTATGAATTCAAAGCAAAAGGTCGTTTACATTGATGAGATTCGTCCATGGAAGACAGCTTGGTTGATTGAAGCCAAAGTGCTATATACCTGGAAACCATCCAATGCAAAATTTGGTGAAAGTTTGGAGATTGTCTTATCTGACAGTAAGGTATGTATATAGTAATATGATCTCATTAATGTTGTTTCGATAAAGATGTATGATCCATACTAATCATATTTAAATTTTTATCATAGGGATGCAAGAATCATGCCACATGTAAGAAAAATTATCTTAAATCATTGGGAGAACAATGTAAAGTTGGTGAATGAAAATCGATCTATAACTTTCAAGTGAGTGCAGCAGGCAAGCATTACCGACCAACTAAGCACATGTATAAGATCACTTTCATCAACCAGATTGTAATTAAACCGTTCGATTACGAAAACGATGACCTTTTTCTTTCTTTGGCAACATTTGATGTTGTTATGAGTGGAAAATTGGACAACGATATCTTAATTGGTATGGATCATTTTATTATTCTTATTGTTTAATATTTGTATGATTATCTTATGTAACTCATAATGTTTCGCTAATTTTACCAGATATTGTTGGACAAGCTATTGAAGTTGGTGAAATTCAAACTCTCCAATGTGGTGGGAAGGAGAGAAAGAAAATTGAATTTATGTTGAGAGATATGAGGTTAAAGATTCCATATTATCTTAATCCTTTTTAAGTATTCATTAATTTTATCAAAATTTTTAAATTTTTTTTATCATGAATGCTTAGTGATGAACGCATACCATGTTGTTTGTGGGGAAAATTTGCTGAGGCCATGGAATCTCATAGGGAGGAATCACAATTTGGAGTTGTTGTTTGTCTACTTCGATTTGCTAAGATTGGAGCATTCAGAGGTTTCTTAATTAAAAATGTATTCATCACTAAGCATGTAGAGTGAATACTAATCATTAATTTTCAGGTAATCTTCAAATATCCAATGGTTATGATTGTTCACAAATGTTGTTCAATCCTAATATAATTGAAGCGAATCAGCTGAGAGAAGTGTAAGTTTTTGTAATAGTTTTTTTTTAATGTATATTTTGTTAGAATAAATATATTTTCTAATAATTTTTTTTACCATGCATGCAACGTGGTTTCAGATATAATGACAATAACATGAGCATTGTCGAAACAAGTGAGGAGGGCAGAGAGATGGTTTCCCAAACCAACAATGTAACCACGCAGATTCAGTCATCTTGGAAAACTTATGAAGATAAAACTCTATCTGAGCTACTGTGTTCCAAACAAGTGGGTTTATATACTCCATATAAGTTTGGTCAATTTGTTGTCATTGTATTCACAAGTATTAATTCCCTTTTTTTTTAATGCAGGTTGACAAGTGCAAGGTTGTTGCTACCATCAAAGCTATAGACACCAACTATGCATGGTTCTATTTTGGTTGTGATGTGTGTCAAACCAGAACTTTTAAAGTCCTTGAGGAAGAAATGCATCCTGCCATCACGGCCCAGACTTTGTTTTGGTGTGAAAAATGCAACAAGAATGTTCTGAATGTTACACCAAGGCAATTACTTATATTTATATTGCATCCGTATGTCTATTATTATTATTCCAATTTTGTCTTATATTATTGTTTTGTGATTAGGTTTAAGCTCCACTTGATTGCTAAAGATGATTCAGCTGAAGCAAATTTTGTACTTCTAGATTGGGTTGCATTTCCAGTTTTGGGAGTTAAAGCTGAAACACTTCTAAACGGTTCTTTGGATGAGGTAATTTTTATCTAATAAAAAGAAATGGAAATTTTGATATTTTAGTTTTTCTGACCTAAAGTTAAATTAGGTCGAAGATCCTGAATTGCTTCCTGATTGTATTCAAGAAATTGTGGGAAATACTTTTAAGTTTGGTGTTATACACGAAAATGGATCTGAAAGTTTTAAAGTCCTTAAAATGTGGTCGGTTTACAACACACTCATGATTCAATCTCAATCTGACACCGTGCCTGATAAGGGAACTGCATTAACATCAGCTTCAGAGGTATATAAATGATTATAATTTATTGTATTTATCTTAGTGTTTTCTTAATATTTGCCAAATCATGATCCAGTTGTTTTAGTTTAAGCAATTCAGAGCATTTTATTTACTAATATATATTATCTACATTATAGGCTTCTCTATTGACTTATAGTGATGAGAGCAGTAGCCATAATGCAACTCCTGCTAAGCGATCAGTTGATGACTATGTGGACATTACAGACAACACTTCTACTTCAAAGTCCCGCCCTCTCAAAAGTATCAAGATGGAGAAGATGAGCAGTGAGGAGCTTCGTCAGAAGAACAAATAATTTTTTTTTTTTAGTTTCCAATATTTAATTATCATCTTTAGCTGGATTTGTAATAAGCGTTTTCCATTACGCATTAGTTGTATTTCTAGGAGTATTCATGATTTTATCTGTTAAACAATATCGTTTGGATCATTTTTTATAATAATAAAGTATTTTGTCCCTCTTAATAGTATTGATTCAAAATTATAAAGAACCGATTGCGACCACATAATCCACTAAAAACATGTTTAAAATGTTTTTGAACTCATGTTTCATTCTTTTGAAACATTCCATCTATAGCAATAAACTATTAGAATCAAGTTATAATTTATAAACAATAATACTTTTTATATATAAATGTTGACCCATATAAATAAATCAGCAATAATATCAAATCATAAATTTACCTAAGATGGTATATCATAAACAATTATTTAATTTGGGTCATTGGTAAAATATGTTTATAACATATAAACATATAATTCGTTTTCTGAACTCATGTGTTATTGCCTTTTGACACATTCTATCTATAGCAAAATAATATTAGAATCAAGTTAAAATGAAAAAAATTATACTATTTATATAAAAATTGTTTTATGATAAGTCCATCATCACTATTATTAAAGTTCAATTTAGCTCATGGGTAAACATGATACAATATTTATGCATCCTATAAACATGATTCAATATTTCACATTTTATATGTCCAAAAAGTTTTTCTTTTGCACTAGGATTCATATAAGTTTCGTAGAGCATCCCTAAATATACATTTTTTTTCCAATTCATGTGTCATTCCTTTTTGACACCTTATATCTATAGCAAATAAAGGATGTGAGTAATGTCCAAAATTTTGCTACTTTTATAACAAGGATTCAGAACTTTAAGTGATATAAAGTTGATGATACAATGACACAATGACACAAATAGTGTGCCTTTGTGTTCTCAAGAAGCATGCACAATAATCCAAACCGTGAGCATGCTATCTTTAACACGTTTTACTATCAAAGGTGACAAACCAAGTCAATATTGATCCAATCTCGATGCTATATATCAACGTTATAGCATGCTTATAACTATCTATAACCTAAAGCTTTCATCTCATACTCATCTTCCACCATTTATTTTATTTACTTCTCTTTCTAAACAATGAGTCTTTTTAAAAAAAAACATAAAGCCATTTCAAACTTTCACTACTTCTTTTCTTTTTTTTTTTTTGATCCAACAAAAACACAATATCAACCATGGACTCAGATGAATCTGTCAACAATCAAAACCTTACAGTGACCGGTGATAACAGAGTCAACGACGATTGGACAGACCCGGATCCTGATGGCTATTACCGAAATATAAGTTTGAGACTGTTTTGTGCTGATCCAATCCAGATGGTTACTAAGCACAGACAGTTAAAGGATCTTTGCTTGGCTAATGGCAATCCCGAAGCTCATTATATTGAAGAAATATTTCGATACTTCCTCAATGACGACCATCAAAATGGCCTTCATCATCTAAGACAATCCTCAATCTGTGGTTTTGAAACAGGTACATATCTTTATGCTTTGTTACTTCTTTCTTTAGGTTACTATCGGAGGGGTAAAAAGATTTTCGATAAACTCTTTTGGCGCCATGATATCTCCACCTCCAATCTCTGTTGGCTAAGAATCAAAAACTCACTCTGTGATATCCGTATTGAATGGACCACTGATAACTACACCAACTTGGTAAATCTTCAACCACAAGCCAAATGTCATCCTGTTGATAACATGGACCAAGTATGCAATGGATGTTACTACTTCAAGAGGCTCTACCAGTTCTATAAGTTTGCTACTGAGGATGACTAATAAAAGAAACTATATGTTCTTTCCATGTTGTTCTATGCAATGTTTCTTTGAATTTGTATTTTTAGTTATTTGTCTATGTAACTTCTTTGCTTCTTTGTTTTTTTTCTTTGTTGTCTCTTGCATGTTTAATTTGTAATGTCGAAATCCTTTTAATGAAGAATAATGTTATTCAGTCTTAAAAAGCCTTTTTAATTTTCATTGGTTTATATAAATTTAATAAGCATGTAAAAAATTTCGTGAATTTTTAAAATTTACGTAGCAAAGTTTATCATCAAAAAAATTTAAGGTGTCTTTTTATATTTATCGTCAAATTTTTAACAAACAGAATCTTGAAAAATCTTAACTATTAACATGGAAACAAATATATGCTAAACAAGGTTTAGCGGTGGTGAGTTTGTTTCACATCTGTAGTTCATGGATGATCCAAAGAAAGACGACACAGGACAAAAATCCTCTGATCGACCGTTTCATAATAGAAAACGAAGACCAGTTAATGATGAGAACGAAAATATGCAGAGTGGGAATCAAAAAAGACGTCCCACAACAGGAGCGGTGTTTCAAAACATCACAAACATGGCTCGAGTTAATTGTAAATTCCTTTTGATAATCTCCACATTTATCTATTCTATAGTTTTTGATCCAATATTGTACCTCGAGTGCATGTTTATTATGTTTTTTTGTGGCACATTATTTGCAGGCAAGGAAGGGAGGGCTTTCAATCATCCAACTTTTAAGAGAGGAGTACAAAGAGATTCGTGTTGTGAGTGTATATCAACGAGATATTTGGATATATTTATCTATTAACTGAACCAGATTATTATTCATAAAACCTATTAACCTAAGATCTATATTTTTTTTCAGCTATAGATCTCAGCGTTCTTAATCCTCTAAATAGTCAAACACCCGTAAATCAAATTGTCAACACTACTCAACGAGATGATTCAAGTGAGTGTAAATGAACAATATACTAACAAGAGGATCACATTGGATATTTTTTTATTATTTATAAAATTTATATATTTCTTTATATATGTTCAACAGCTATAGACCTCAGGAAGATCAAAAATCTATTAAGGAAAACACCAGTAAACCAATCCAGCAGTATTATACGAGGTGACCTTCAATCACAGATCAGCATATCAAACCGTCGGAATTCAGCCAGCTTTGAGCAGCATGAAGAAAATAATTCTTTTGGTAACCTATTATAAAGATGTGTCTTACATAATTTTTTTTTTTCATGAACCTAAGACATAATATATTTAAAGCTCAACTACCTATTTTAACTGCTCCTAGCGAGTTCTTGACACCAGGCAACCGATTTCCAGCAAAACCAAGGAATAAAGATCACTTTAAATACAATGATAAGACTCCTTACTCTCATCTCAACATAACGCCAAGCAATCAGTCTTTACCTTTAAACTCTGTTTGTGGCAGGATGTTTAGAGACCTCACAAACACACCTCAAAGTGGTAGAAATATAACACATGTTTTTCAGTCATCTGGTATATCTTATTCCAGTATTAACCATCATTCGCAAACTTCATATGCCGCTTCATCGAGTATGCATGTTTGAGTTAACCCATATTCAGCTAAATATATTCCTACGTGAAAACTTACCACTCTAAAGTTTTTATTTTGGTTTCAGGTAAACATCTACAAGACAAACATGGGTTAACTCCTGATAATAATGCACAAAGTTCAAATTATCATACCATCCCTATTGAGCCTAGGAGGTTATTTGGAACGGGCTATGTACATCACAATGAGGGTATTTGTTTTGTTTGTATGAATAAGTTAATTTATTGTAAATAGATTTACTCGAGTATTAAATATTTTCGATCTCAAATTTTATTTTTAGGTTTTGTATCTTATTGTCAATATTTTTTTTGTAGCTGAAGGACATTATAATCAGGAATATGATATAAGCAGTGAAGATAGTGGGGCATCTTCTGGACTCTCATCTCATTCGGGATATATATTCAAAGACATGGTTTCAGATAATTCAGAGAAGTTTGATTTTCAGCGTGTTATTTCAATAACTAAAGCTCGTGCTGCCAAAAGAGAGGCAAGTAGAACTAAATCTGCTCAACCAGAACGCCTGAAACATATTGGTAACAAACAGATCCAAATCTATATTGGTTTATTTGCTGTTTTTTTAATATATCATCTGGACATGTTAACTAAATCATTTTTTCAAAACAGCATATGCTGATGAGGGAAATCCAACTTTCGAATGTCAGTACTGTAAGGCCAAAATGTGGTATGGTGAACGTCTAGATCGTAATACGAACTCTAAAAAGCACTCAGTTTTCTCACTATGTTGTGGTCAAGGACAAGTAAAGCTGCCTATGTTAAAAGAGAGTCCATTAGTTATTAAAAAGTTGCTCTACGGGAAAGATGATAAAAGTCGTTACTACCAGAGGAACTTAAGAGCATTGAACATGCTGTTTTCATTTACTTCTCTCGGTGGCAAAGTGGACCGATCCACTTCAAATGGTGTTGGTCCAAAAACCTTTACACTGCTTGGGGAAAACTATCATTTAATGGGCAGTATGAAACCAAACTTTGGAGATCTGGCTAAGTTTTCCCAGCTTTACATCATTGACATTGAAGCTGAGGTTGATGATAGAGACAATGTTATGAGGTACAACACATAATATTTTACATTATGTGTGTGTATCATATTTTTTCCTAACGTGTCATAATATACCTTTTTCAGCAAGTACAACTCAGAAGCAGATAATACGAGGAAGAAGGAATTGCAAAAAGAGATCATTGAGGATATTATCAAGGTTCTAGACGATGTTAATCCCTATGTGAAGCAGTTTCGCCAGGCACGTGAGAGATTGAGCTTGGAACCCAATGAAAAGTTTCATATGAGGACTGTGAGCAGCCGTGAGAAAGATGGAAGGACATATGATACTCCAACCGCTTCAGAAGTGGCTGCTCTTATTCTTGGGGCCTTCAATTTGGAGATGGACAGACGTGATATTGTTTTGGAGGAGAAACAGACGGGATGGTTAAAAAGAATTAGTGAGATACACCCATCTTATCTTGCTCTTCAGTATCCTCTTATATTTACATTTGGAGAAGATGGGTTCAGACTCGGAATTCAAAAACGAGTTTCTCCTCAAACTGAAAAACTGAAACGGAAAGATATCAGTATGAGACAGTGGTTGCCTATCGATTATTTGAGAGGAATGGCGAGTCTCAAACTCTTTTGCACTCAAGGAGATTATTTCAACAATTTTTGGTTGATGCATTCATAACCATCGAGACTAATCGGTTGTGTTTTTTAAAGCAGAACCAGAAATGTTTGAGGTCTGACAGCTACGATTCGATTCAACAGGCTCATAACGAAGGCAAAGTTGACATGACAGATCAAGGTGCTAGATTTATTTTGCCCGCTTCATTCACCGGCTCACCAAGATATATGA
The DNA here is from genome assembly GCA_026261945.1 of Hirschfeldia incana. NCBI lineage: Eukaryota > Viridiplantae > Streptophyta > Magnoliopsida > Brassicales > Brassicaceae > Hirschfeldia > Hirschfeldia incana. Next base: position 889,122 of record JABCMI010000024.1, read on the forward strand.
AGAATTTGTATTTAGATGCAATGGCCATTTGCAAATTCTATGGTTTCCCAGATCTGTTCATCACCTTTACTTGCAATCCTAAATGGCCCGAAATCACAAGGTTTCTGAAACAGCGGAATTTAAATGCAGAGGATAGGCCAGAAACAGTTTCTCGAGTATTCAAAATGAAGTTGGATTCACTGATAACAGATTTAACTGTCAATGAGATTTTGGGAAAAACATTGGCATGTAAGTCTGATATTTTATCTATTTATACTATATTATAAATTTTTAAGCAATTTATACTGTTGAGTTCCAGAAACGTGGATTGCCGCATGCTCACATATTGTTATTCATGCACCCCAGTGCAAAATTGTCTATGACTGACCATATTGACAATTTTATTTCAGCTCAAATTCCAGACAAAGCTGGGATCCGGAGCTATATGAAGTTGTTAAAGACATGATGATTCATGGCCCTTGTGGAGTTGTCAATATGAAATCACCATGCATGGAAAAAGGAAAATGTTCCAAACTGTATCCTAAGCCGTTTCAAGAAACAACTACAGTTAACAGAGAGGGTTTCCCAGTTTACAGGAGACGGGATAATAATCGATCTGTTGAGAAGAAAGGGTTCAAGTGTGACAACAGATATGTTATACTATATAACAGAACACTCTCTCTGAAGTACAGAGCTCATATTAATGTAGAGTGGTGTAATCAGTCTGGATCTATCAAATACTTATTCAAGTATATCAACAAGGGACAAGATCGGATAATTGTTGCAGTTGAAGCACCAAAAGAAGGAGGAACTGTGGAGACTAATGATGTAAATCAGAAGAAAGCCGGTGACTCAAAGAAAAATGAAATAAAAAATTTCTTCGATGGCAGGTACTTTCTTTAATATATATGACAATTCGATGTTTTACCAATTCATTTAGAAGCGTTTATGAATTGATTCTTCTTTTGTTTTTAGCTGAGCGAATTTTCATGATTTCCTATTTTACAGATATGTGTCTTCATGTGAATCTTCGTGGAGAACTCTAAAGTTTCCTATTCATTACAGATCAGTGGCCGTTGAAAAAATACAGTTCCATTTACCAGGAAAGCAGATTGTTATCTTTAAGGATGATGACACATATGACGAAGTAACAAGCAGGGTGCTGGTACAAGATACATATCTCCTTGCCTGGTTTGAGTTGAACAAGATCAGCTATGTTGCTAGAGAGCTAACATTAGCTCAGATTCCAACAAAATTTATTTGGAACAAAAAAGAGAGGAAAATGCAAGAAAGAAAAAGAGGTTTCAGCATTGGGAGAATTAATTATGCGCCAAAGAAGATTGAGGAAGCTTATTATCTTAGAGTGTTGCTGAATATCGTCCGTGGACCTACATCATTTGAAGACATCAGGACGTTCAACCATGTTCTATACCCTACCTTCAAGGAATGTTGTTTTGCTCGTGGGCTATTGGACGATGATCAAGAATACATTGATGATATTATTAGGTCAAGCTACACTGAAACGGCATCCTTCCTGCGACACACATTTGCTATTATGCTCATGTCCCTGACTTTATCGTTTCCAGAAACTGTTTGGGCCAATACATGGGAATTTCTTTCAGAAGACATACATTATAGGCAGAGCAAACAACTTAATCGACCAGGTTATTTTTTTCTTGCATTAACCTGCTTGCATATTACTTATGCGCAAGTAATACAACCGCTTACATCATTCTTATTTTTTAGCAGGTCTGTGTCTAAGCGATGCTGAAAAAAAAAGGAGCCCTATTGGAGATTGAAAAAATATTGAAAAGTAATGGATCGTCGCTGTCTAATTGGAAAACAATGTCACAGCCCTTCAGAGATGCTGCTGATAATCAAAATGTATTGATTCTTGATGAGCTGAGCTACAACGGGGAAGAGTTGAGGGAAGAACACGACAGGGACATGGCAAAGATGACAGATGAGCAAAGGAAGATATATGAGGAGATTATGGATTCAGTTTTAGAAAAAAAGAGGTATTTTCTTTGTTTACGGTTTTGGTGGTACTGGAAAGACGTTTTTATGGAGATTGTTATCTGCTGCTATCAGATCCAGGGGTGAGATTGTTTTGAATGTAGCCTCCAGTGGTATTGCTTCTCTTCTGTTAGAAGAAGGAAGGACTGCACATTCCAGGTTTGGAATACCCATCAACCCTGATGAGTATTCTTTGTGTAATTTGCCACCAGGGACTGACACTGCTAATCTAGTTAAAGAAGCCTCACTGATTATTTGGGATGAAGCACCGATGATGAGCAAACATTGTTTTGAGTCATTAGACAGAAGCTTAGCAGATATTATGAGGAGTACGGAAAAGAAGCCATTTGCTGGGAAGGTTGTTGTATTAGGAGGTGATTTCAGGAAAGTATTGCCCGTTATAAATGGAGGATCCAGAGCTGAAATCGTGATGAATTCTCTGAATATGTCATATTTTTGGAAACATTGCAAAGTACTAAAGCTAACAAAGACTATGAGGTTGCTGTCAACTGGTCTAACTGCAGAAGAGAAGAAGGACCTTGAAGAATTTTCGCAATGGATATTGGATGTTGGATATGGAGTAGCTTGTGAACCTAATGATGGTGATGCTCTAATAACTATCCCAGATGAGTTTCTGATTATGGATGCCAATGATCCTATAGAAGCTATCAGCAAAAAAGTCTACGGAGACCCTTCATGTCTACAGCAGCAGAAAAATCCTATTTTTTTTTCAAGAGAGAGCAATTCTATGCCCGACTAATGAGGACGTGAACAATATAAATCAGCATATGTTGGATAGCCTAGGTGGTAAGTACACATCCATCACTAATCTTCTTTCCGTATGTTTTAATATTAGTTGATCGTTTTTTTTATGTACATGAGAGGAAAGAATCTATTTGAGCTCTGACAACATTGATCCATCTGATACCCGAGCTGTTAATGATCAAGCTCTTACACCTGATTTTCTTAACAGTATCAAGGCATCAGGTTTGCCAAACCACAGTCTTAGGTTGAAAATTGGATGCCCTGTCATGTTGCTTAGGAATATTGATCATGTGGGAGGATTGATGAATGGAACTAGGTTACAGATCATAGATATGTCTGATTTTTGTGTTAAGGCTCGAATTATTACTGGAAAGAAAGTCGGGGAAGTTGTTTTGATTCCTAGACTGTCTATTACTCCATCAGATACGAAGTTACCATTTAAGATGAAGAGAAGACAGCTTCTAATAAAAGTCTTTGCTATAACTATTAATAAAAGTCAAGGACAATCTCTCGCCCATGTTGGAATTTTCCTACCCCGACCAGTGTTTTCCCACGGACAGCTCTATGTTGCTATATCTAGGGTCACATCTAAGAAAGGTTTGAAGATTCTGATTGTTGACGAAGAAGGAAAGCCTCGGAAGCAAACAAGAAATGTTGTTTTCAAAGAGATTTTTGAAGATCTCTGATTTTTTTTTAAGTGGCATTTGTTTTTGTTTCAAATATTTTTTTCAGCTACAACATATGCGTTTTGATTAACTTCATGCAGTTTGAATTTTATTTAACGTACTGAATATTATTCAACTAAAGATACAACAATCATTGAATCATCATGGCAGTTCCATTTTCATGTCTATCTAGACCCAAGATAGGAAATTAATTTTTCTTACAAAAACTTAGTATTATAATACTGAAAACTTGCACATTATATATATAGTATAAATTTTTATGTTATAGTATACAAAATATCAACTCAATTATGTTACAATAAATTTTTTAACAAATCGAAATAGTTTACACATAATTATATAAATTAGTAAAATTTATACAAAGTATACATTAAAAATAATTTTCAAAACCGAGAAACATATGCCGCTCTCATAGAGGGCGGGTCAAAATCTAGTTGTATTTTAAAGGATAATTCTCAAAAGCCTCTAAAATATTTTTTTTTACCAAAATACCTAACAAAGAGAAAAATGACAAAAAAAGTCATCAAGGAGGTAAAATACCCTTCTACCATTACTTTCTAATTATTTAAATATAAATAATTATTTCAGTAAATAAAAATATTATTTTCGAATAATATGTTTTGGATTCTTGCTTTTATTTTCAGTTTTTCAAAAAAAATCAAATTTTATTTTAAATCCAGAAAATCTTTTTGAAAACACTTTCAAAAGTTTTATTTTTATTTTTTTAGTATTTAAAACCTCAGTACCCATCCTCTTCCAAACCCTAGTTGTCAAATAAAACTTAAATCTAGATTAATTAATTCTCGGAATATAATTTTATTTTTTAGTCATTATATTATATAAAGCTTAGTTTTCAAAGTTACTAATTAACATGATTGCGACACATGGCGATTATATATCTAAGATTATGACATGTGTTAATCCATCTCATAATTAAAAACATATATATTAAGATAATAACAAAAAAAAATTTGTTAAAAAGTAACTATAAATATCATTAATAGTAATATTTCGTTTTTTAAATTCCTAAACAAGATATTATTTGATAGTAATTTTTCTTCAAATAGTTTTACATGTATTTAAATATATTACGAAAATTAGCATATAATTGTTTTTCAATTTTTGGTTATAATACAAAAAGAAAATACCATAAAATCATTTATTTGAACTTTTACAAATATGTTTTGGTTTTATTATAATTATAATCATTTATTTTAGATAATTTTAATATTTTTCATATTATTTGTATTGACACCAATTTAATTAAATAAATTATAATATCATGTTCATTACCAACAAAAGGTAAATAAGAAAAATATCTGAAAAAATATATGGAAAATTTCGTATTTGTTAATCAAATAAATTATAATATCATGTTTATCACCAGATTCTTTTAAAAGGTAAAATTACCATATAAATTTAATAAGGAAAATTGTATTTGATAAGAGAGGATTTTTAAACTAAACAATTTGTCAAATAATTTATTTAATACTAATTTTATTTTTCTTAATTTCGAAAGAAAATATAATTGTAAAAAATATTTGATAGTAGTTGTTCTTCTCTATAGTCTTGAACAGAAGAAAATTATAAAAAAAATGTTTAATAGTATTTTTGCTTTCTTCAAATCCTAATCAAAAGAAATATTTGTAGAATAATTATTTCAAATAGATTTTTATAAATAATCAAATTTCTTATTTAAATAGTTAATTTGCTTTTAAGAAAACTCACAAACGAAAATAATCTACAATAAGAAAATAAAATTGTAAAAAATATTTGATAGTAGATGTTCTTCTCTGTAATCTTGAACAGAAGAAAATTGTAAAATATTGTTTAATATTATTTTTTATTTCTTCAAATCCTAATAAAAAATATCTGCAGAATAATAATTTCAAATATTTTTTTATAAATAGTCAACTTTCTTATTTAAATAGTTAATTTCCTTTTTAAGAAATCATAAACCGAAAAAAAACTACCATTATTAACATCAAATATAAGATTACTTATATATAAGATTACTAATTATTGAAACATAAATCTTAACCGAAAGATACATGGAAAAATAGATTTCTCCATGGTACTAAGAAAATTGGTTTTATTATTGTAGGTCAACTATTAAAGAATTTAAATCAAAGAGAAGACCTAGGTAATTGAAACAGAAATCCTAATTGAAAGTTATGTGTGAAAATGAATTTTTATTCCTAGACCAACATATGCAAGATCGTATTTCAAAATGAAAATATATATTCCATGTATGAGTTAGCTATCTAATGTCAACAAAAGTAAAGGTTAAAACTTAAAAGAGGTTGTCTATATTTGTCAAGTCATGTTTTACAGTTATAGGCCGTACTATCAAAAATCACTATAAGTACAAAGCATTAGATTTTTAAAACATAACGACAATGATTTTCTACAAAATATTATATATTAAGAAGTTTTCAGTAATATTTGATATATAGAAAAATAAGTTAAAATCACGCTATTGATGTTAAATCAATCAAATTTGATATTTTATCTAGCAATATATTTGATATTTAACTAACTATCAATAATACATATTGATTGATGTTGTGTAACATTAGTCTTAAACAATATAAAGAGAGTTCACAGTTTTATATGTTTTAATTAATTATAACTAATATTTTTTTTGAAAAATAATTAAAAGTGAAGTATTTGTTAAAAAAACAAAGAAAAACTAATAAATTGTTTAAAACACTGTGATTATTGAAACAAACATATGAATTAAAATTTATGGAAGACAACATAACTATTCTTAAAATAAGTCATCAATATAATGAAAAATCATCCAAGAATTATTGTGAAATAGATTTTTATTCTTTTTATGTTCGCCAAAAACATGATTTTACTCATTAGACTGGTTTAATTATAATGCCGAATCTGAACTATGTAATCGTTAGCTTTTTACCAATGACGGTATGTTTGACACCAGCATCAGTGAAGTTTGGGTACATGACTGTTGCATTGTTGTTGTTGTGTACAATGCACTTAAAAAGCTTTTTTACATATGTAATTGTCTCAATTGGTGTTATTTGACTTTCGGTTTCTTTTTCATAAGAAAGTGGATAGTTTTTCTCTAATCTAAGTACAATTTTGATAACAATTCGTCTATGAACGATGATATATAAAATACATGTATTAACTTAAACTTATATAGAACAATTGTTTTTAACTATAAAATAAATCTTCACAACTTATGTAAAAAACAATCATAAAATTATAATACAACAGTTTATTATTATAACGCAACGGACTCATATCTAGTTTTAGAATAAAATATGGAATGGAGATGGAGTTCTTCGAGTTAATGGATTAACGAAGCTTCTTAGAGTCGTACCATTAATTTTCATTATTTTGGTACGATTCTCATGCATATTAATGGTATATTAAATAAAAACAAATTGAAGGGGAAATTTAAACAAATTATTGGATAGAGACATGGTAACGTTTTTTGGACGCAGTCATCGTATTCATCGTTTTAGTATGGTTTATAGATTTGTTTTTTTCTCTTGTCAATATTTATTACGCGAGCACTGCTCATGATGATCCAAATTTGAAATATTTATTATGCGACAACTATGATGACTGATCTGAAAATGTCGTTGAGGCAATCAAATTCAGACTCTTTCTAAAATATTATATTTTAGAAAGAGTCTGAATTTGATTGCCTCAAAAACATTTTCAGATCAGTCATCATAGTTGTCGCATAATAAATATTTCAAATTTGGATCATCATGAAATATATAATATTAATATATATAACTAAAACTTTAATTAAATTCTTTATATATATATATATATATATATATATATATATATATATATAACTAAAACTTTAATTAAATTCTTTATAATATTAATATATAAAGTTATAAATTTATTTTTTTAACTATCTTATTTAGTAAAAAATCACATTATCTTTGCAGAAGATAATATTTTAATATTCTAACAAATTTTATTTCTATTTATTATTTATTTATTCAGTAATGAAATACTAATATAACAAATAAAAATAAATAAATAAATGAATACATGTGAAAGTTTGAAACAATTTATTTGATGAAAAAAATATACTCTAATATTATTATGTGTGATTTTGTTTTTTAAATAGACCCGATGAACCATCCTTAGAAATCAGTTAACATTATTTATTATTAATAATAATATAACTTATATATAACATGAATAATATAATTTGTTCATAATAAACCGGAAACATAACCACAATATCTTTTGATATCTTTTCATTTCAAAAAAAATCAAAAAATCTGTTTATAAAAGATTTTAAAAAGATCTTAATTTTCAAAACTTATATGTAAATATTTACACTAATTTTGTAGTTCGTTTTGAAATATAATTTAACATTAATATATTCAGTTATTATTTATAAAATGAAATATAAATACTCTATTATATTTTTATCTATTATATAATCACAATCAATCATATTAAAATTTATTATCTTATTTAAATATTTTAATAAAATCATAATTTTCACAAATTTCATAATTAGAATTGAACAATATATTATTATGCATTAATAAGTATATTTTTATTGTTTACAATCCGTCACATATTAATTTTTTGAATATATAAAAATAAATACAATAAGATAAATATATAATAAGAGACAAAAAATACATGTGACGATTTTAAACAACGGATTATTTACAACATGTAAACTATAAATTATTATATTTGAAATACTTATATATAAATCATTAAAATTAAAAATGTATATCATTATCAATTTAAAATAAATAAATATAAATATATATATATATATATATATATATATATAATTAAAAATAACATCCGCACGGTTGTGCGGATTGAGATCTAGTATTTATTACGCGACAACTATGATGACTGATCTGAAAATGTCGTTGAGGCAATCAAATTCAGACTCTTTCTATATATTTCTTCACTGGTAACTTATTTTATTATCGGTCGCTAAGTGATTCTTCTTGTTTTATATAGTTTGTGGAGTTAGAAAGATAAAAGATATTAGATACTGCCAAACTGTAACAGTATTATCTATAGATATATAATATATAATTTTTCTAACAATTTTTCAATTTGTGTGGACATTCTGGAAATCTATCAAACTAAGCGTTAAAATCATTCCCTCATGTAACTGACTTTGAGAATAAAGTAACCAACCTACGGTGCAACTTTGAAAGAACTTTGGAATATATAGACATTTCAAACAATTAATAATCTTTAAATCCAGTATAATGAATTTCATTTTTTTCTACTCATTTTTGGGGGATTTTTTTTCCTTTACATAATAAGAGATCCGGAGCTTTTCTGTGAGTTTTCAAATTCTCTTCAACTTGAATTATTTCATCTTTTTGCAACTTTTTATTTTGGGATTCCATAAAGTCTGTATAGAAATTCAAGAATTAAATTATAATTTAGAGAAATTAAGAAAAAAAGTACTTACAAAATACATAACTAATTAGCAAAAAGAAAAAATCCTATTCTTTTAGATTTTTATCCTTTACTAAAACTTCTAGCGGTCAAGAAGACATGTTAACATGTACACTGGCGTTCGTGACCGAACCACAAACCGGACAAGTTCGTAACGAAGCCGAACCACAAACCGCACACAAACACAAATGACGACAAGGTAACACCAACACACTCGCTTCGCTCTCACCGCACCGCTTGCAACCGCTACTAACAGCCCTAATAGCTTCACCACCTTCAACCCAGCTTCCGCAGCTAGATTCGGCATCGTCTTCTACAGCGGGTTGTAACGTTTCGATTTGAGCCAGAACTTGGTCGAGGTTTGTTCTAAGGTTGTTAGCGTGTGCTTCGTTGGTTTGAGCGATATCGCGCCAGATTTGGTTTTCAACGCAGAGACTCTTGACTCGCTCTTGTAAAACGAAGTTAACGTTTCTTACCCGTACGATTTCGTCGTCTTTCTCTTTTAACTTCTTGGCTATCGCGTTTCGAACCGCAGACGCTAGCATACGCGTTTGCGTTCGCTGACATCCTTCAATCTCTATTCTAAGCTTCTCCGTTCGCTGAGCTACGAACCTATCAATCTCCAATTGTTGCTGGTTTTGAATCTGACATAAGAGTTCAGCGTTTATCAAAGATGATGATAAACCAAACGCGCCGGACCTCCGTTTAACAGCAGGTGCTAAGTTAGCGTCTGTGTCAAGGTACTGAGATCCTCTTGGACGTTTTGTAGACGCTTCAACAGCCATGATACGTTTGTTTAAAAGGCTCTGAGAAGCTGAACAAAGAGAGAGAAGTCAAGGGAGAAGGAGAATTGTGGTGTCTGTGAAGAAATCGATGGGGTTGGCTTTTATTTAAGGGAGAGTAAAAGTCAAATTATTTAATTTTCTATTTTTGAAGTATGAATCTATATACTTAGTTTCTTAGAAATAAGTCTCAATTCTATGAAAGAACAAGGATTATGGTTGGATAATATTTTTTTTTACATAAAACACCATATCTTTTCTACATTTCTGAGTAGTATTGTTTCATTTTCATTGTTGTTATAGATTTCGCTATACGAATTAAAAAAAGAATATTTAATTTTGTTACTAAAGAAAAACATAATTACCAATACACCTAACTACATTTCAATCAATAGAAAACATATATTTATTTAAAAAGTTAATAAAGTTTGCATTGAATCATAAAACAACATTTATTTTGAAATAAAAAATTTTGTTTTACAACAAGAATTAATTCTAAACGGAAGGAGTATATGACAAAATTATTTGTAATAAAATAAACTTGGGGAAATTATAAGCTTAAAGAATATTTTCTTGTGTATCTATTTATATATGTGAGAAAAAAAATATATGTAGTATATCCTTCTTGAAATTTGCAATATCAAGTCTGTAAAAGTAAACTTTTAAGAATTTTGTAATATTTATTTTTCTCTCTTTCTCGATGCACCCATGCATGTTTCCTGCACTTAGGAAGCGAACGTATGTAATAGTGTAGCTTGACTAGTCAAAAGGATCATTATAATATCAACATCTGTTTTTGCACTATTTCCAAACTTTTAAATTACAATAATATAATGATAAAAATGGTTTAAAATCAAACATGGTAGTCCATTTTATTGTGTTTATATTAGTTCCTATCTAATATTTTTTTATAGCCGATCCATACTTTGATAGTTTGCTTGAAAGTCGTCGAGTCCCTAGGTTATTATATTCATCTGTATGATCATTATGTTTTTCTTTTTTGACTCTTTTTAGGCTGTTAAAGTATATTATTTATCCCTTTATTTTTATATTGAAGTATCTGCTCTATTAAATAACATCATGACTTATTAATATATGTATAGTCCAACTATTTTAAATTTAAAAAGTATTATTAATCATTCTAAATTTATTATTAATCATTTAAAATGTATCATACGAAAATAATATAACAGTTAAATTTCTAAAATATATGTAAAACAAAAAAAAATATACGTTAACTTCTAAAAACAGATCTCAAGACCCGATAATAGTGATACCTTTAAATTTTTGTTGTAAAAAACTGTAGATTTTTGTATGTAACTTTAGATTTTACTGTTGTAGATTTTATGAAAAATTCAAAACAATTGATTTGAATATTTGGTTTTAGAAAGCACTTGTATAGCTGTAAAATATTTTAGAAGCTGATTTTTTAAAAAATTCATGATTCTTTTGAATTTGGTGATTTAGAAATACATGGTATTTTGGATAGCACTTACATTCATTACCAATCACATCCAGGTCTATTCTTAAATCTTATAACTGCATGTCAAATCAGTTGTCCAGTATCGATATGATTAGCCATGACTGTAAAAAACAGGCATGTTTTTCCAGTTTACTGGTCTGCAAGTATAGTTACACGTGGGAAACGTGCGGTTCCATGATGTTAATCTGATGCCCCGTCTAATTAAGACCAAGCGAAGCGTACTTTTCTGTGTCATTTCTTCGTGAAACAACACTAAACTTATTATTTTATTCAAATAAAATTGTTGCTTCTTTACTTGGCGTTTGGCGTCGCTTTTTAATATTAGTAATATATAGATTAAAATCTTTAAACAGAAAATCGGAATCCGATAATCTTTTTATAGTAAGGATAAGTAGGTGTTGTGATAACATCATCTTTATAATAAACTCTATGATTTCAAGTATATATTTTTTTGTCCTCTAAAAGAAATTTTTAAAATTTTTGTCAAATTTAAAATTTTGAGGATTAAAACTTCATATTGGAATATTGAAAATCTTACTATTCAAAACTTCAAATTTGAAGTTTCATGTTTTTATTTGTATTTTGATCTTTATAATTAATTACACATCACATTTATGATTCTTAAGTATTGTTTTGTTTATATCTTTGATCTTTAATTTTTTTATATCTCATTATTATTTCAGATTTTTTTTATAATTTCAAATTTACATATTAAATTAAATGATGTATTTAAAATAAAACTATTTATTTTACAACTAAAATAGACAAAATAAACTTAATAAAAACTTTTTTAAAAGGTACATGAATACAAAACTTGTTACACACATTCAAATATTACAACAATATTAATGGTCTAGTAAAGTTGCTCTGGAAGTTCTAAAATTTCTAAAATATTGTCCAACCAATTTTTTTTTGTCGACAATCCAACAAAATTTTAAGGAATAATGTTATTTTTTCTGTATTCTAATATTTAATTATATATTTCTATTTATAATTTTATATTGTATTGTAAGATTTTATTAATTAATGTTGTTATAACATGTAAGTTCTTGTTAATTATAAAAGTTGTATGGATCTATATTAATTATGACAAATATAAGGAGTATGGATAAATTGCAAATAATTTTGAAGTTTAAGTTGAAGTTTTCCTTTTACAGAAAAACACATTGAAATTTTAAATATAAAGTTTTTAATATTACTAATAATGCGTCTTTATTCTTTACGTTTTTTATTTAATTCTTAATAAAAGCCACTTAAAGTTATCTTGTCCCAAAGCTAAGTAAAAAGAAAAAAAAGCTATCTTGTAGCGAATCTAATGTAATTCATAGCAATTTTAATGCATCTAATAATTTATGTTAGAAATTAAACTAACATGTCAATAATTTATGTTAGAAATTAAACTAACTGATAACCATAATAGGAACAACATGAATGGACATGAAATAAATGAGTAGGAATAAAATTTTAAGAATGAAGAGGAATAATGATTCCTTATCAAAATCAAGAAGGAATGAATTTGTTCTATAGTTCTCTACAACCAAAGAAATGAGGAGGAATGGGGAAAAAAATCTATTCCTCATGAATGGTAAATTTTTTAAAGAATGTTAAGTAATGTAGTGTTCGTTTTCATTCCCTTGATCACCATATGGATATGATATACTATTATTTTAAGAAAGTATTTAAATAACTAATTAAACATTTCAAGAGGTGATTAAGCTGGGATTCGATTCACTATCATCGTTTCTTGTTTGACTTTAACAACAAAGTAGCTGTTATTTTTAGATATTTTCTTTAACTATAGTTTCTAATTTCTATCTCTTAAATTAATCTTTCTATTTTAATGAGTTAAAACTGTTTTTCTATGAAATAATTCTCAATAACATTAAGAAAATATAAGTTTGTGGTAAACCAACTCGTAGCAAAGTTACAAAAAAAATAAAATAAACAACTCGTAGCAAATGACATATTCTGTTGTCTCCAGTGTCATACACTACGCCTAACGTCATCACTACTATCTTAAAACTGGGTCAGAGCTTTTATCATTTTGAATGGACTTATTTGTCCCATTATACGTTTTCATATATTCCCTTTTCACTTAGCTTCTATATAATCGGTTTATAATAAATATTCATAAGTTGGACAAACGAACAAGATAGATGGATACGTACGTGGAGTTCGTGCTTTGAGAAAACGTGACAAGATGGGTAACAGATATTAATATACCAGCGTTCAATCAGAAAAACATAAACAACTAGTGTGAACCGAATTTCTAATCATATATTGTCGTCTAATGCATTAAATTTATGGACATATTAATAGTTTCCATCACGTCGCGGATAAGTTGCACCTTAGGTTTCTTCAAAGAATACGTTTATCTTTGTCCTCATTACAGTTGAGCAATTTTCGTTTTGTTTTGTTTTATTTTATGGACTTTGTGTTACGTATGCTTGTATTACAGATAGACATGTATATTTACATTCATATTATATAAAGGATACGAGAAGGTGGAAGAAACAACTAAATATCAAGGTGTTGAAGAATCAAATTGGTTCATCTTATCAGCACCAACTACTAGTAGGTGTCAATCAGATTCATATTGATCCACAGCGGCTCAGCTACATCACGGGTTTAGCGTATGGCATAATAGGTTTTCTCGATTCTTGAAGTTCACGACTTCACGAAGCAATTTTGGTATAATTTTACTTTGATCCGTCTTGCTTTGATGGGGGTCTTTTTTTTCACAAAGGGTTTTATTATGTTGTCCCACATTGGACAAATGAAGTGTCTTTGGGCAATATATAAGTGTATGGACATCTAATATGTTTCAGTTTTAAGAGTTTGCTGAGTGATTCGTGGGGTGTCTAATATTTATATTTACGGTTTGATAACAGGGATTTTTACCTATATATATATGATAATTTTCTAACATTAATTTTGTGAATTTTGAATAGAAAATCAATCACATGTACTCAAATCCACACACTATCGCCATAAACAACATTTAGTCAAGCATTCTATACTTTTATGTTTGGTAACTTCTACAAATACAATTTAATTATTCTACAATCACGTCAAATTGAAACAACATTTCGGAGAACATCTGATCAATTTAATCATCTCATTTAATCTATTCATGTTTAAACCTAAGGAAAAGTGCATTTCTCAAGTTTTGAATAATCAATTTTAAAAAAAGAAGGAACATTTTTATATAAACATCAAAACAAACAACTAAATATGGATATATATAGGGACCCATATATATATAATCGAGGAACATAACATTGCCATTAGTCATAAATTCACCTTACTTTAGTTTTTATTCTGATAAATATATACACCTTCGTTTTTTTTTAACTAGTACATGATGATATTACATATTTGTAGAAGAAATCTCAAACGAGAAATGCATCCAATGGATAGATCCTCTTTTCAGATATGTAAATGGATCAAAAGCAATGATCCATATCCATATAGATGTCTAGGAGTAAGTACATGACGTAGTTTTACGTAGCAGGTAAATTGAAAAATTGGAGTCAAACGTGTTAACATCTTAAACATATTTCTTTACCACTCGAACACAATGACTTAGACATATCCACTTAAGATTATATAGAAGATCGAAGATTTAAATTTTTTTAGCGTTTTAGCATCTTTCGTAAGAACTAGTAGTTCTTGTATGGGATTATAAGGGTGGAAGAGTGTAACTTCACGAATTGTGATATATGAAAAGATTTAAGAGAATTGATTTGGTTATCTGTGTCACTAAAATACAGTTACCTTTTAGGGAGCACATCCATTTTTGAGCAGGAGTAGTGGAATGATGGATGACCTACCAAAAAATGATTCGCGATAGAGTGCAATTGAAGCCAAACCATGTAAAAAATGTCATATGGTGATTTTAGGATAAGCAAACAATGATTTTGAGCCTTCAGAAAAATAAACGGACTGACTACCGGATGTGATGAGGCCCACAAACCAAGAAAGAAGGTGTGGGTGGCTCATTAGCCGAGTCGACAGTCGAAGCATTACAAGTAATCGTTGTTAGAGATTTAACTCTATATAAAATTGTGTACGTGAAAGACCACGAAGAAATAGAAAAATCAGAGCTCGAATACCTTTTGATGGCTAGGGTTTCAATATAATGCCCGGATTATTTGGTTGGAAGGAGTTTCAGTTTCACAAAATCGTGTTCTGGTCAGTGGTGGAGCCAGACGAAAGTTTTACCGGAGACAGTGTTAATTTTTTTTTCAATTTATAGAGGCCAGTACAAGAAAATTCACCATTAAAATTATACAAATTTCAAGCAAGCAATGAAAAAAAATTATTTTAGAATTTCATAAGGGATGGCTGCCCCCCCTCCTCCCCCCTACTGCCCACCTCCCTCCGCCACGGGTTCTGGTCGTATGTTTATTTGTTCTATTATTCTATATTTCTAGGAAAATGTCCTTGGATGTTACTGTGTTTGGTTGCCGTATCGGAAGTTTCATTTGATAAACATATTTGTAAAAAAAGAGAATCAGTAATTTGATATGGAAAATAGGATGTCCTTCAGGGCATTTCTAATTGCAGAAACGTCAACATACATCTGTATGAGTTTTTTTTGTTGGTGGACATTTTCAATTGACGACATCAAAGGAATTTGGATTTTATGAAGAGACAATACATACACGTAACGACTAAAAGCAACGTGTTATTAAAGAGAACACAAAGATAGATAAAGGTGGGAGTCCTTAAGCGAATAAATGAGTGTAGGGAGACCCTATTATAATTTGTATATACACAAATCAAATATATAAGTATATAAAAGGTTCATCTAGCAAGTAAAGTATGAAATATACTAAAATAAACAATACTAGCTAAATTGAAGAAGGAAGGGCATATAAGGTGAAGATTTTCGTGTACATTCAGAAACATACGCACATCTTAAAAATAATTAAGTAGAGAAACTGATTAGAACCTACGGCTATTTTTTCTGTATTATGAAGATACTGACAATATACTTTAATTAAACATTCAATATATATACTAAAAATCTATAATTTAGTATTTGATAAATTAATAAACATTATTAATTTTTTTTGTCAGATATAAACATTATAAATTAATATTTTTATCCCAAATTAAGCTGATGTAAAATAAAACATTATTCAATAAAAAATAAAATAATAATATTTTAAAAACTCTGAAGTAAATATATAGTCCTATTAAAATTATTAATTGATAATTACTACATATGTAAATTTTAAATAAACATATTAAAAAAAACAGACTGTGTCTCTTTCTTAAAAATAAATTTTATCTCTATTTTTTTTTTTTTAGTTTTATCAAATTACATATAAGGTAAATTTTCATTATATAATATGTATTCATCATACATAAACTATATCAATAATTTACTAAAATAAATAAAAACTAACCAATATAATATAACGAATCAAATATTCTTTTTATTTTTCTACACTATTTTTCAAGAGAAAAATACAAATTAAAATCAGTTTTTTTTTTAAATTAATAATTCTTCTTAAATTAATAATTCTATAAATTAAGAATTTATTCTAGTTTCAATATTATTAATTTATAGAGGATTTTATTGTAACAGTTGGATTTTAACTAAATTTGTTATATGCCACAATAATTCGGTGACACCGATTCAAATTATGTACATCGTACACAATTGGTTGCAGCCCATTTTTTGTATGTAATAGATGGGTTTCTGAGTTCAGATGGTATAACTTTAACCTATTTTTTTGAAACACTATGATAAATGATAATACTAAGATCATTTCCAACCAAACTATATTTTTTCCTCTATAATTTCCATAAAAATCGAGTTACTTTATTATAGAGGAGCAAAAGTTATTTTACAATAGAGTTATTTTATTTTTTTTGGGAATTACAGAAGAGAAAATAAGTTTGGATTGAAAATGCCCTAACCACTAAAATATTTCCATGTACTAAAAGTTATACATATATATATATATATATATATATATATATATATATGTACATATAAATTTTTAAGAATGTCGTATATTGTATATTGTCTAGTGATACTCAAGTAGTGGACAACACCTGTAGAAAGCAATAAGAAAAAGAAAAAGTTGCTTTGCCTTTTAACCTGATTTCAAGTGATCTCTTAAAATATGTTAATTTATTATACAAAATATATATACTAAGGGATAAACCTGATTTCAAGTGGTCCTATTTTGGTTTTGATCTAGTTTAAACTATAAAAGATGGTAACTATAATGGATGATTACAGTTTCAGATATCTGGACTATTATAGATATTAAATGTCTAATGATATCAGAAAGTAACAGTAGCCAATGTCTAATGTTTAAAGCTCCAAATAACCAAGTGGACATATCACGGTTGATATTGAGGCCATCTCCAACCCACCTTTATTTTTATTTCTATATTTTTTTCTAAAATAAAGAAATTCTATTTAGAGGTAGATTTGCTCCAATATATGATTTTATAATAAAATTCCTCTATTTATAGGGGAAAATATAGACATTTATCATTTTTATCTTTAAATATAAAGAAAAAAAATAAAATTCCTCTATATTTTCTTTTTAAATAGATGAATTCTATTATAGAGGTGTACATGGAAACAAATCCACTTATATACTAAAATTTCTATTTTACAGAAAAAATATAAAAAATTCTATTTTACAGAAAAATATAGAGGTGTACATAGGCTCTGAGAACTCACTATCTAAAGCACCAAAAGAAATACTTTATAAGAAAATAATAAGTGATAGATTTTGGAGCAAAGTTGATAAAGGTAAGTTACAAAAACAAAGTCGATAAAGCTGCAATAAAAAGAATGGTTAGACATGGAAAACGAGGTTGATAATTAAATAGAATACAAAAAGAAAAATTAATTATTTTAAAAGTCAAATTAGGTTAGATTTATCATTACCATCATCATTAGCACCATCGCCACCTATCTAAAATCGAAGAATGCACTCCACAATTTATTTTTCCCCACCAATCCCGCCTATTAAGTTTTGACCACGACATCGATCAGATCTAATCACACTTACTCTGTCATTCTTTACTTTATATCTTTCATATAAAACAAAACTTGAGATAACTTAGCAAGAAAAAAACTTGAAATAATGTCAAGATTATATTATTTTAGAATTATTTTAACACTAAAGAAATTTCAAATCTCCAATCTAATTCGAAAACAATATTTTAGTGTGATTTTCACACTCAACACTAAAAGTTACATTATTTCAGTGTCACACTATAATTTAACACTAAAACAATAATGTTAAGTTATAGTGTTATGATGTAACTTTTAGCATTGGATTAGAAAAGCTACACTAAAATAGTGTTTCAAATTGAATTGAAAATGACCTTTTATATGAATTACAGTGTCATGATTTGGACAGACATAGACAACCGTGATAATCGTTACTCAACAATACATTATGATTTGGTTTACATTCAAATCTCTACAATATAAAAGGAACTAAATTGAAAATTTTTAGACTATGTCACGTAGGATGAAATATTGGTAACCAATCATTTTGACATATCACCACTTTCATTTAATATCTCTACTATATAAAAGGAACTAAATTGAAAATTTTAGACTATGCCACGTAGGATGAAATATTGGTAACCAATCATTTTGACATGTCACCACCTTCGTTCAATATTGGACCAAAAAATGAATCGTATTTTGACATGTCACCACCATAACTACTCACCTTCCTTTCCCATTTTAGTCAACTTCAACCCTTCAACCATCCTTTTCGATGAGTGGGAAATATTACGCAAACTCCTGCGTAACTCTAGTCATCTCTTCCTCTACTTAAATAAACCTTCTTCAATACTCAACGACGTGATTTATTTGATATTTCAACGATAACAATTACCCCTTTAATCCCCCCCCCCCTCACTCTATATAATTTATCATTCTGCTTCGCAGTCTATTTCATTAACCAGGAAAACTATACCCAGCGCATCTATGGCGTCAAACTCCTCAAGATCAACGGGTGTGGTTCAATCAGCTGTTTTATTAGATTTGGGATGAGACGACGCTGATCTGGGAAGCATGTGATCCAAGTAAGCTCATTGGTAGAGTTGCTTATAATTAATGAACATATATATCGACAGTTCGACACTCAACATGTGTTCTATCTTTTTCGTATTTTTCAATTCATACAAACTCGCTGATTCTTATATGGACAGGGGCTCTGACGGCTCAAGATTTGTCTCACAACTTTGTCCTCTCGAGATAGAAGATATATGGTGATGATTGAATCACATAGGTTCAGGTTCCATGTTAGTTCACCTGTTAACTAACATTGTCTTTGTTTTAGTTCTCTTATCTCTTGCTCCATAGGAAACCTTGCACTCAGCTCAATTGTCCCATCCAAAGTTTTCATTGATATCTATCTTGGTGTGCACTTCATCTTCAAACACTTTAAAAAATCTGACAAGCCATCACTACTACATGTAACAGATTAGCTGAGAATCCTACCGCTGTTGCGATGGTCAACACGTCAGAGTTAACCAAGATGGAGCCATTACTATTGGTGTGATCTTAGGCTTCTCAGGAGACAGCTCAGGTATCTTCATATTTTCATAGAAACAAATATGAAAAAATATACAGACTCACAAGCTAAGCCTATCGATTATAACCTTGGTTTAAAATGGCGAGCGCTTCCGTCGCCATGGCGCTAAGCGACCCCTTGCGATGACCTCATAGCCTCAACACCATTTGGCGAGGTGAGTTACATAAAGCGATCGATTTTCCTCGCTTTTATGATTTTCCTAAAGTGCTCTTGGCGACGCTTTAGTGCAAGTAGACAAACCAGTTGGTTTCTTTGAAACTTATAGAAGTTTGTTTGGTTTAAACTGGTTTATTAAGAATATTTGACGTGGACAAGAGTTCATCGTCAAACCATACGTAAAGTTTGTATGCAAACTCTAATTCTCTTCCACTAAAGAGTTAGAGAATGAAGAAAATGATTCAAAATCTGAGTATTAAAGTTTTAGGAATTGGTGTTTTGATTTGGTTTGTGATTTGGTAATTTCAGTTGGTGTTTTGCCATTAAGTCGGTGTTCGTGCAATTTAGGCTTAAAAATATGTAAAGGTGTTTTGAACTTTCAGATATTTTTTTTTTCAAAAAAAAACTTTTGGATTAAATTATAGTGGATTTGGTGTTTTTGGTTTCTAAAATAAGTTTCTATAAAGCTATTAGATCGTAATATGAGAGCATAGAGCTTTTAACATTAGTATATAGGGCTCAGGTTACTTTTTGTCAGAGCATACACATGGCGCTAGGCGCCATTCGATCACTTCATCGTCAGGGGTCGCCACTCGCCATTTTAAACCAAGATTATAACTGAAGAAATGTAGGCTGCACTTTTGACTGCCTAGCTGCAATTTATTAATGATGTTCAAAAAGACTCCCGGTGGTATTACATCTTCTGTAATGACTGCCACAAAGGAAAGTTAATCGAGGTCCAACTTCATTGATGTGTCTAAAGTGCGGCAACGAGAATGCCATCCGAGTTGTAAATAATATACCCCACCCTCATACTGCTCTGCCTATTCGTGTTTATTTTAAGTTATACTTCGTGTTTATGTAAAATAACAGGTCGTGTTTGTTTTTAAATTCAATTCGTCTTTGTTTTCAAGTCACAAATCGCTTTGTTTTAAAATTAAGTTTGTATTTATTTTCAAACGATGTCTTTGTGTTTTTAGATTACAGATAATGCTTCCTCTGCTTATTAGTGCTGGTTTTGAAATTAAAGGTCATGTTTGCTTTCAAATTACAAATAGTGCTTGGTCTGCATATTAGCGTTTGTTTTAAAATTAAACATTAGGTTGTCTTTGTTTACCGATCTTTTTTTTTGTTTACCAATTATTGTACGTGTTTGTTTCAAATAGCTGATCGTTTTTATTTTTAGATTACATATCATGTTACCTCTGTCTATTAGCATATGCTTTTGAATGAAACATTATGACGTGTGTTTAAAATTTTATGTCTCGAGTTGAAATATCGCTCTACAACAATGTTGACACGGGTACTGTTGTCCCATAGCGTTCACCTCCCTAACCATTTAAACTCACTCACATTTTGTTCTATATTCCTAGGCTAATGGAGACATGGGTGCTGAGCATAATGTCCCAATCCACAATGTATGGTGGATACAGTTGGCTAGACACACATATTCAGGGTCTGACTAGCTACAACTTCATTGCAAAAGACAGACGACCAGTCTCTAAGGTTGTATACGCTGCAGACCTTCCATCTTCCAAACCAGTAAATGATAACCCAATAATCGTTACTCAACAATACATTATGATTTGGTTTACATTCAAATCTCTACTATATAAAAGGAACTAAATTGAAAATTTTTAGACTATGCCACGTAGGATGAAATATTGGTAACCAATCATTTTGACATATCACCACAATCGTTCAATATCTCTACTATATAAAAGAAACTAAATTGAAAATTTTAGACTATGCCACATAGGATGAAATATTGGTAACCAATCATTTTGACATGTCACCACCTTCGTTCAATATTGGACCAAAAAATGAATCGTATTTTGACATGTCACCACCATAACTACTCACCTTCCTTTCCCATTTTAGTCAACTTCAACCCTTCAACCATCCTTTTCGATGAGTGGGAAATATTACGCAAACTCCTGCGTAACTCTAGTCATCTCTTCCTCTACTTAAATAAACCTTCTTCAATACTCAACGACGTGATTTATTTGATATTTCAACGATGACAATTACCCCTTTAATCCCCCCCCCCCCTCACTCTATATAATTTATCATTCTGCTTCGCAGTCTATTTCATTAACCAGGAAAACTATACCCAGCGCATCTATGGCGTCAAACTCCTCAAGATAAACGGGTGTGGTTCAATCAGCTGTTTTATTAGATTTGGGATGAGACGACGCTGATCTGGGAAGCATGTGATCCAAGTAAGCTCATTGGTAGAGTTGCTTATAATTAATGAACATATATATCGACAGTTCGACACTCAACATGTGTTCTATCTTTTTCGTATTTTTCAATTCATACAAACTCGCTGATTCTTATATGGACAGGGGCTCTGACGGCTCAAGATTTGTCTCACAACTTTGTCCTCTCGAGATAGAAGATATATGGTGATGATTGAATCACATAGGTTCAGGTTCCATGTTAGTTCACCTGTTAACTCTCATTGTCTTTGTTTTAGTTCTCTTATCTCTTGCTCCATAGGAAACCTTGCACTCAGCTCAATTGTCCCATCCAAAGTTTTCATTGATATCTATCTTGGTGTGCACTTCATCTTCAAACACTTTAAAAAATCTGACAAGCCATCACTACTACATGTAACAGATTAGCTGAGAATCCTACCGCTGTTGCGATGGTCAACACGTCAGAGTTAACCAAGATGGAGCCATTACTATTGGTGTGATCTTAGGCTTCTCAGGAGACAGCTCAGGTATCTTCATATTTTCATAGAAACAAATATGAAAAAATATACAGACTCACAAGCCAAGTCTATCGATTATAACCTTGGTTTAAAATGGCGAGCGCTTCCGTCGCCATGGCGCTAGGCGACCCCTTGCGATGACCTCATAGCCTCAACACCACTTGGCGAGGCGAGTTACATAAAGCGATCACTTTTCCTCGCTTTTATGATTTTCCTAAAGTGCTCTTGGCGACGCTTTAGTGCAAGTAGACAAACCAGTTGGTTTCTTTGAAACTTATAGAAGTTTGTTTGGTTTAAACTGGTTTATTAAGAATATTTGACGTGGACAAGAGTTCATCGTCAAACCATACGTAAAGTTTATATGCAAACTCTAATTCTCTTCCACTAAAGAGTTAGAGAATGAAGAAAATGATTCAAAATCTGAGTATTAAAGTTTTAGGAATTGGTGTTTTGATTTGGTTTGTGATTTGGTAATTTCAGTTGGTGTTTTGCCATTAAGTCGGTGTTCGTGCAATTTAGGCTTAAAAATATGTAAAGGTGTTTTGAACTTTCAGATATTTTTTTTATCAAAAAAAAACTTTTAGATTAAATTATAGTGGATTTGGTGTTTTTGGTTTCTAAAATAAGTTTCTATAAAGCTATTAGATCGTAATATGAGAGCATAGAGCTTTTAACATTAGTATATAGGGCTCAGGTTACTTTTTGTCAGAGCATACACATGGCGCTAGGCGCCATTCGATCACTTCATCGCCAGGGGTCGCCACTCGCCATTTTAAACCAAGATTATAACTGAAGAAATGTAGGCTGCACTTTTGACTGCCTAGCTGCAATTTATTAATGATGTTCAAAAAGACTCCCGGTGGTATTACATCTTCTGTAATGACTGCCAAAGGAAAGTTAATCGAGGACCAAATTCATTGATGTGTCTAAAGTGCGGCAACGAGAATGCCATCCGAGTTGTAAATAATATACCCCACCCACATACTGCTCTGCCTATTCGTGTTTATTTTAAGTTATACTTCGTGTTTGTGTAAAATAACAGGTCGTGTTTGTTTTTAAATTCAATTCGTCTTTGTTTTCAAGTCACAAATCGCTTTGTTTTAAAATTAAGTTTGTATTTATTTTCAAACGATGTCTTTGTGTTTTTAGATTACATATAATGCTTCCTCTGCTTATTAGTGCTGGTTTTGAAATTAAAGGTCATGTTTGCTATCAAATTACAAATAGTGCTTGGTCTGCATATTAGCGTTTGTTTTAAAATTAAACATTAGGTTGTCTTTGTTTACCGATCTTTTTTTTGTTTACCAATTATTGTAAGAGTTTGTTTCAAATAGCTGATCGTTTTTATTTTTAGATTACATGTCATGTTACCTCTGTCTATTAGCGTATGCTTTTGAATGAAACATTATGACGTGTGTTTAAAATTTTAGGTCTCGAGTTGAAATATCGCTCTACAACAATGTTGACACGGGTACTGTTGTCCCATAGCGTTCACCTCCCTAACCATTTAAACTCACTCACATTTTGTTCTATATTCCTAGGCTAATGGAGACATGGGTGCTGAGCATAATGTCCCAATCCACAATGTATGGTGGATACAGTAGGCCAGACACACATATTCAGGGTCTGACTAGCTACAACTTCATTGCAAAAGACAGACGACCAGTCTCTAAGGTTGTATACGCTGCAGACCTTCCATCTTCCAAACCAGTAAATGAAAACCCAATAAACGAAGGGGATGGACACAGCAAGTACTGTGCCTGTGCAACTATATAAGTCATAAGCTCCAAATGAGGTCTGCTGAGACAAGTACACTAACGAAAGAAGGAAGCCAAGCGTTCCAAGCGTATCACCTAATTGCTCCAGCTCTCCACCTACACATACCATGTCTTCCTAAGATCACCATTTCACCAACAGTTCTTTATGGCTTTTAAAGTTGTCTACTGTCCTCCGCTCAATTCTTTAATGTTTATTTTTCCTCTTCTGTTGTGCTCCAAATCTTCCTTACGCAAACATCAATACTATTAAATCAGGATCATTCCTAAATGATATCATTTAATGAAATGTTGAAATCTTCCAAAAATACCCCTAATGATATGACTAACTAACAAAATTCATTAATGGTATTGTTGTCTTTTGGTTTTGTGGGCTTATTTCAATCAGATCTAACTATATGTATTATATTTTTATATAATCAATTTCATATCTCATAAACTTTTTAATAACATAAATTAAAGTCTGCAATAATTTTAAAAAGTTGATTTTAGAAATTAAAATTTTATAAATTTGCGGGAATAAAACTTAAATAAAAATATTATTGACCATTTTATATGTTTAACAATATTTTATACTATTTATAATTATTTAAAATAATATAATAGCCCAAATATGAATTTTGGATACAACTAGAGTTGAGAATTTAAGTTTTTACCCGCATGTCCAACACCGTTTGACCTGCTGGGGGGCGGATGCGGGTCGGAAAATTTGAAAAATTCAATATGCGGGTGTGGGTCGAGTGAATTTTAAGTGGGGCGGATGCGGGTCGGCCGAATTTGAATCGCGGGTACCCGCTAACTCGCAAAAAAATAATTCACTTTTATTTTTCAAAATAAACATATTTTCGTAATACATATATAAAATATAATAAAATTATTAAATTTTAATTATAAATATATAATTTTAATTATTTTATTACAAAAATATATTAAAAATATTTTATTAAAATTTATATTACTTGCGGGTTACCCGCAAATATAGGGGGGGTGCGGATTTTGAATCTATCTTTGCGGGTCATGCGGGTCGTAATTTTGAGTAAAAAAAAATTAGTCAATCCGCAGGTTGACGGGGCGGGTGAGACGAGTTAATCCGCGAACCCAGTTCTAGATACAACAATTGTTTAATTTATTTATAAACGTAAAACGGTTGTGTGATGCATTTTAATTTTCGTGATAATGTACACACTATAACAAACCGCATAATTACAACTTGATCATGTCACATTTAACATAATTAAAATAAAGAATTATCAATTTTTATATTGAAAAACAACAAAAGAAAACCCACCCTTTCGAGGGCGGGTGAGAATCTAGTTATAGTTAAACTAAGTTGTTAAAAGTAGTCTTCCAATAAATTCTTGAACGTTTTTTTTATGGTCCGCAATCCACATAATAAACAAGCAACAACATACAAGAGAACTAATTGGTTAAATATGAAATCATAGTTGGTTTCTATTTTTTAGTTTTATTTTTGAAATCGTAATTTATATTTTGAAGTATTAAACATAAATATTTTAATTTCAACGGAGTTAGACAACATAAATATTCTAAATATCAGGCAAAAGAAAAAGAAGTTGTAACTAAATTACATTCAACCACTTTATCTTCTTCCCAGATTCTTTGTAAGCTAAGGAAACACAAATCGTTATTAACGTAGCCAGAATTAAAAAAAAAAAACTACAGCAAAAGTAGCACTCGCTTCATTATCATTGGTAAAATTTTACTTCAATAAAATTATTCAAAACTTTAGAGGGAATTTAGAAAAAAGAAAAACCGAATAAAAAAAATATTAGGACCTATTTCCAAATAAAAAAATTGAATGAAAGCAGAGAGGGATATAAAGAAAAAGTAGGAGAGAAGAATTGTTTTAGATGTTTAATGATTTTATGTTTTTTGTTATAAGTTATCAGCTTCATTTCTCAAATATTACATGTCATACCAATTCAGACATAAACTGCATTTTTGATCTTTAATGTGTTAGTTGCTATTCATTTTATGGAATGGATACAATAAACTTATCTATCTATATATATAAAAGACACTTTTCTCTCTTCTTGTGACATGTGGAATGGAGATTTATTGACATGTGTCCCCATTTTTAACATTTTTATATTTTAGATCTCTTTTCTTTTATATTACTACAATTTGATTCACCACTTTCTAATTGTGCACTATCTAATTTTTTTTCATACTAACCATTTTTAAAGTTTGATTATCCATTTTATTGAAACAATACAAATGAATGAAAAATAAATAAAATAATATAAATATATATATATATATATATATATATATATATATATATATATATATATATATATATATATATATATATATATATATATTTTATACAACTAAAATAACATAAATTTTCATTATTTTATTAATTTTTACTATTTTATATAATTTCATTTACAAATTATATATCTATTTTAATATTTACCAAACTAAGAAAAATAAACTAGAGCACAACTCATAATCGAAACATAAAATCTCTATAATCAGAGAGAAAAGAAAAATGCCAAATACACACTAACTAAGTAAATGTTTAGAGCTGAAACGAGATCAAGAACAAAAAGTAACTTAGATCACTTTATCATATATATTTTAACCATAACAAATATATGTCGGAAAAGAGTAGAAAGATAAACTTTGAGACAAAGCTTGTATCGAATACAACGAAACACGATCATGGACCAACCAACACAAAGAACCAAGAAAGCGTGTTAATTAGAGCAAGAATATTCAACCGAAGGCAAAAAATCGCCCCAAAAAAGAAGACAAAGACTTAACACACTATAAGCACAACCACCAGTTAAGAGGTAAGAAACACATCACAAACTAAACAAGCACAAAAAGACGTTCATACCAACGGATAACCACAAAACTCTAGATAGAAGAGACCAAAACTCCAAGAAATAACTTTGCACACTTATACTAAAGAAAAGAAGAAAGAGAAGACATACAACCTGAAAGAGGAAGAATGAAAGTTAACCACCAAAAAATAAAAGCCCAAGCTTGAGACCAGAAAGTACATTATAAATCTACAAAGCATACACAGAAGAAAACACTCTCTAAACCTCGAGTCGCAAATTTGGCGAAATAGATAGACACTGCAACGAGATGACAAAAATATATGGAAGGATAGACGAAACGAAATCAGCAAACCGTGGAGGCTTCCCCAAACTATGAAAGAGAACATAGAAGTCAGATGATCAAAAATCAGATCTTGAAAACATCTTAAAAATTAAATATTGTGACTACAGATTGTTTTTATGCTAACATAAATATTGTAAAGTAAGATGAGACCTGTAACAAAACTAATATAAATGAGGCTCAATGATCCAAACCCATAAAAGACCTAGAATATTAAATAGCTGTTGAGACATCTCAAGACCACCATGAAAGATGGAGGTGTCGGAAACATAAATCATCGCCGTAATCAAGACTCTCTTTCCTTGACCTTTGAAAACAATCTTCATGCAATCTCTACTTCGGCTTCTTCTGAATCTCTCATTCCTTATCCATGACTCAATCTACGAAAGCATTTATTTTGCAGTATCCTCTTTGTCTTCTTCTGAATATCAAAGCCTAAGTTTAACCTTAAACGTCCACCGTATATCCAAACGTATTTATTAATATTGGGCTTTCTGGTTTCTAATTGAATCTTCAAAGCCCAAATTCATTATCATACATTCGATTTAAATGCGTAAATCAATCATGTTATAATTTTAATGTAAATTCACCCGCCCGTAGGACGGACCAACCCCTAGTTATATAATACAACATAGATAATGGGTTTAAAAATGATTTCTATCTTCAAAGCAGAAAAATAAATAGGAAATTATCTAACAAAATATTTAATCAAAACCGATTAGAAAACAATAGAATTACTAAATATTTTAGAGAACTAAATAAATACAAAGCACGGAGAAAAACTTAGTAGTGTTAAAATGTGCACTAACTTCCTAAGTAGTGAGTATATAGTGCTTATTTATTAGAAAAAACAAAAATGAAATATTTATTTTTTGTAGTTAAGAAAAAATAGATTTTAAAACTGAAAAAATCAATATAAATTTAAAATCAGTATTTACCGTAAAAATATACAATATCTATCACCAACATTTTACATCATAATTTAAAACTTGTTATGGGTGTCTTTCAAGCTATTTCATAATTTCAACAAAATTTGAATAAAAAATAAATTACCAAATAATCTGGGCGTAGCGGGGATACAAATCTAGTAATAATTAATAACAATTTGATTAGATGGACACTTAGTTTTGAATGTTTAACTCCCTCCGTACCATTATAAATGGTGTTTAGAAGAAAAAAAATTGTTCCAAAATAATTGATATTTTCATTATTTTAGATAGAATTTAATATCATTAAAACTTTGTGACCAATTATAAAGTATTGATTTTTTTATTGGTTGAATTGATTTCATTTAATATTTTTATATAATTAAGATAAATTGTATAGAAAGTTGTATTTTCATAAACCATGTGCAAAAACTTAAAAAACAACTGAAAATGGAACATAGAGAGTACAAAAAATAACCGGACACATTAATTACAAACATGTGCTTTGCCTGCACGTTCAGTCATAACATTTTTAGGAATACTTAATAGTTCATATCTTATTAATTTCAAAAAACCCAGTATAAGAAGTTATTATTTATTTAAAAATAAATAAATTAAACATCAAAATATTTATATATGAAATTTTTCTTATCTATCAAAATATATATGATTATTATTGTGTTAAAATTTTAAAAACATTTACATATTTTTAGGAAATATATATATATATATATATATATATATATATATATATATATATATAAATGTGTTTGTTTGATTATCATTTAACCATAAAATTATTATATCTTAATTTTTAAATTTTGTATTCAAAAATATTATTTTCAGATAGTAACACAGTATATCTAAGAATAATATTTTATATAATATATTTTGACAATTTATTATACTAGATCATAATTAATTATCTAATATAACAGATAAATCTAATATTAGTAATATACAATTCAGGAGAAAATTTACTTATACACTTTTATTGATACCACTTTTCATATATACACTAAGAAGGAGGACATTATCAAAAATACCTAAATCATTAATAGATAAAAGACAAGAATACCACTCTCACAATCTAACCTAATTTCTCATCATTTTCTTTGTCGAGAGAAAGCTTCGTCAAGCTCAACGACAGAGATGACGACGCTACGAGATTGAGTGATCATGATGGCAACGCGATGACGAGCGACGACGGCGATGATGAGATCAAGCGACTATGGCAAGGATGAGATCGAGCGACGACGGCGGTGGTGAGGACGAGATCGAGAAAGCCACTGGGGGAAATAAATCAGAATGCGACTAAAGGAGACAACAAGGAGAAGATGATTAAGAGAGAAAATGAATCTGCTTAAGTCACAAAACCTCAAGTGATAAGCAGAAGCATGGCGTTGTGAAAATCACGGGACTTCGATTTCGGTCCAGAAACATTGTTGTTGTAATCGAAGGAAGAAGACGACAAGAGCAGTTACACGGCGCTGCTGCTGAAAGACATCAAAAATTTCCATGGGGGGGAGAGTAGTCACGATGATGAGGAGGATCCGTTTAGTCTTCTTTCATCTTGTGTTACAAAAGCTTGCTCCATTGTTGAAGCAGTCGTCGATCTTAACTCCACCAGCACGGATTTGAACCAGTTTAGATTCACATCTACGGTGGTGAAGAAAGCAGATTTGATGGAACCGAGCTTTGAAAAGTATGTGACTGTGAAGAGAGGAGGTTGTTCATTGGAGGAGCAAGAATCATCATGCGCTAGCAACAATCTTACCTGACCAGGCAGAGTTTGATTTCTCAGGCAAACAACTCTCTGTTTGTCACATTTCAACTTTAGTCTAATTGTTTATGTTTATTGTATCCTTCATGTTTTCTATTCAATTCAGTTGAATCTTGTCCTCAAAGTTATGTTACCTTTGTTGAGATACTAACAAAAATTACATGCTGTATTGAAAAGAAATCAGTAGAGGGTCTTTAAATCCTTTATAAGAGTCTATAACCATTTAGAAAAGCTTATAAGACAATTTATAAAGCTTTTTAAATAATTTATAAGGTTTGTAAAGGTATGTAAATAATCTATAAGGGTTTATAAGACATTTAAAAAGTTCACAAAGTTCTTATAAAGTTCAGAAACTATTTATAACGGCTTATTAATCATTTACGAAGAGTTTATAAATCTTTTATACAGGGTATGTAAACAATTTGCTTCTTCATTCCTCTATAAAGTCTATAAATCATTCATAAGAATCTATAACCATTTAGAAAGGCTTCTAAAACAATTTGTTTTTCCTATTATTAAAAAATTCAACAAAGGTTGTCTTAGAACAGGCCGATCTAAAGGAAAGAGTTTCGATATTCAATATTGAGTTTTTGAAAAATTATAACCCTTTATAAATCTGGATTCAAGTAATTTTAGGATTTTCGTCCCTCTGTAATCCAAAAAAAAAAATAAATAAGGTTAATTTGGACTTGTTGAATATGTTTGGTTAAGAGAAAAGTTTTGGGATAGTGAACATTGTATTTTAAAAAATTATAAACCCTTATAAATCTGGGTTTCAGGATATTTTCGATAGTACAACTCAATGATTTACAAGGTTTATAAAGAAGTTTTTAAACAAGATTTGATCATATAAATCTATAAAACAACATATAAATGTGTGAACTTGAGAAGTCTTATCTTGTATTATCCTATATTCTTGTAAAATTGTTATATAAATACATAAACATTATGCTTGGAAATGTATCTTTAGACCATGGTTAAAAGTTAACATCATCATTTTATAAAGTAATTTACTTGATACTAACGAGGGTATAGAGATTACTAATTCAAGCCATGATCACGACAAGAGCTCTAGCAGCAGCAATAGCGGTAGTGGTCATAACAACATCTCTATCTGATGTTTTTTTTCTTGACAACAAGGGGGAAAAGGAAAAATGGATTAACATATTTTCTTTCTGTGATAATAAACTTTCATTTATAAGGGTTTATAAAAATTATTTATAAAGTTTATACACCATTATAATGGATTATAAAACAATTTATAAAGGTATATAAAATTTCTGAAGCAGTGGAGTCTTGCTTACTGTCCGAAGCGGTGGAGCCTTTCTTACTGTCTGCATGTACCTCAGAATCTGGCACGTATCATCATCTCTTTATAACGTCTGCACGTGTTCTTTAGTTTTATGAATTTAATCTTGTATATCAAAGTGTTGGGTTTTAAGCCAAAAGAGTTTAAAGATGTTTATAAAGATTTTATATCGAATTTATAAGGGTTTATAAACGGTTTAAATAAGTTTATAAGAAATTTATATAAGATTTGTAAGGGTTTATAAAAGGTTTTAATGGGTTTTGCATATAAATATTTATATAACTATTTATAAAGGTTTATAAATAATTTTATAAAATCATTTGTGAAGGTTTTAAAACAATGTATAAGAGTTTATAAAATGAATATAATGTTTAAACTAATTGACTTATATAGGACATCATCTACAAAAAAAACATACTCTGGAAAATGAAATCAAAGCAACTACCTACACACATGACTTATTAAAGGCAAACAACCAGATTGGTGAGAGATCTTTAGGATAAGTTCTTATTGTTACAAAACAGAAATAATCCACAGGTTTCTTCCTTTCCAAGCCATCCAAAACAGAATCAAACAGCTGGAACACTCACTTCACTGCACTGTTTTGTTTCCTTTTACTATGAAGAAAACCCAAGAGTCTCAATGCAAACTCAATAGCAATTCTTGCCAGAGGTTTTCACACTTGTCTCTAGTCTACAAAAGTGGACTTCTCTTTGGTAATATTAAGAATCGAAAAGTAACTAAAAAATCAGTAATAATAGTTAACAAATTATTTCAAAGTCTATAAATATGTTTAAGAGTAGCCAGTCACAAAAGTTTATAAGAGTTCTTAATTTTTTTTAAACAAATTACAAATGACTTTATAAGAGTTCATAAATAATTTTATAAGGTCAATAAGAACTTATAAAGAGTTGATAAACCAATTATAAAATTTTATAAATGTTTGTAGAATTTAAAAAGAGTTTATAAAAGGTTTATAAAATATTTAATAAGGATTTATGATAAATATTGATAAAAAATTATAAATATATAATTTATAAAGGTTTATAAAGTAAATAAAAATATTTATTTAGAGTTTATAAACAATTTAAAAAGGTTTATAAAGATATAAAAAAATATTATAAAGGCCTTATAAAAATTTATAAAAGGTATGAAAACTGTTTAGAGGGTCTTCTTGACCTGTTCGAAAAATATATATTCTGCTAGAAAAAATATAAAAAGGTTTATAGATCAGTTTATTACACTTATAAAACTAAAATTAGTCAATCAACAATAATAAATTAACTTAAAGCCCCAAAATCAGTCTATAAGCCACAAATCAGTTCATAAGGCCTTACAAATCAATTTATAAAACTTTATAAGGATATATAAGCTCGACTGAATATGTCAACACCACTGTAAAAACTGATACTTCCTGCAACGAAACCCAGGCAATGTAACAGCAGAAGATGAACACAACACTGCCGTCCATAAAGTCCCATCTCAACCAAGCATGGTTGACATAGGATCGCCTCCACACTTTGAACAATAGCAGTAACCTGTGACTTTTGCTCAGCATTACCTCAGTCGTAACAGCACCATGAGCTTCAATTACAGTTCCAAAATGTTTTCTCCATAAATCTGTATCCCAAGAGCTAGAACTCTACCCAATCCTGCGTACATTCTGAAACAGGTTCAAAATTATCAGTCTTGTGTCTCCTCCACTTCACTCTATTGTTCATAAGGCAGAGCTGAACTATGCCAAACACAAAATGCGAAAGATCTGCCACTGTTGCCACCATCTCTGAACCATCTTCTTCTAGTGTCTTGGACAAAGATTTGGTACTGCAGCCTAAGACTGAAAACAACTGAATCTCAACATCTCAAGTTCTGAATGCTTTAAAAATCCACCAAAAGTCAAGTCGGAAACTCGTTGAAAGTGCTTCAGGCTCTACTTCTGCTTCACTTGATCTGTTGTATTCCGAAGAATAAACAGTCTCCAGCACATAAAGTTTGTCCTTGAACAGATAGACTGCAATAAGCCTTCTTTGAACTTTTGAAACGTCATGACTTTGGCATTTTGCTCAAGAAACTTTGCTGATTCTCTCATCTTTCTCCAATAAGAATTTGATCAAACAACTTGTGTCCACTCTCATGAACAATCTCAGTATGTGTAATTACTTCGTCTCATGCCACCATCCTCTGATGCGCCCGTCTCACGCCACCATCCTCTGATGCGCCCGCGTCGCCGAGCTCCCGCACAATCATTTTATGCGCTTGTTAATCGGATTAATAACCGATTTATTTATCAATTAATTTAAGCCCAGATTTGACAATGGGCCTTGGCTTAATTGAAGCCTGTGAAATCGTTGAACAACTCATATCTTATTTATACTACTTAAATTCACCCACCACTTTCATCATCTAACGATGTGGGAGGTTTACAGAACTGACGTATCTCTTTATGGTACTTTTATTATTGGGTTGCCCCCCCCCCCAAACTATCAAGCACTTCATAATCCTACCCTAGTCATACACTTTCTCTTTATTTATCTCCCTAAACTTTTTTTATCCCCCTCTCTAATCAATTTACAAAACGTGATTAATAAAACAGAAATAGCGTTTAAGAAATAGTGATTGCCCGATCTAAAATAACCCGACCCGACATATAAAAAATCCGACCAGACATTAAAAAATCGAAATTGACACTTAGGTTTATTTTTTATTTTATTTTATTTTTAACAGTGGGACTTAGGGTTTCTTCT